>CP045892.1:23710565-23776108 GCA_013387185.1 Caligus rogercresseyi
AATCATTGTGGTGAAAATTTCAATGGTTGTCCGGCTCTTTGGTTGTGGTTCTACTTAAAATAAATATTTATGATGTCTTCAAGTCTCTTAACTTTCTTCTTTTACAAAGAAATGTTTTACTACCCTCGCTCTCCCGCATACGCACATTTTATATTTCAAAATAATAAATTTGATCTTCGGTGCATGCCTTGGAATAATTAATGCGAAATTGTAAGAATATCATAACAACATATATATTCTACAAAAAAAAGAAGGTTACAAAACTTTTGATAAATGATGTTCAATAAATGAATTATGGTTTTGAGAGTGATTGTTTTTTCGTATTGAGTTTTAATTCATGAGGCTTCTACTGCACTAGATGAGAGGTCTTTCCTATTCTAAAGGAACGAAATTTAACAAATTTTTGAATGTTCAATGCTAAAATGCCTGAACTCGATTATCATATTCATCAAATTTAGCAGTTTTGTATAACAAGAATATTTTAAAGCTCGTGGGCTCAGATTATCTTTATCCGATTTGTAGTTTGTATGAAGGTAACGATAGTCAACTAAAATAATATTATTGTTAATATTCCGCAGTCGATAAAAAATATACATATACAAAAAAGAGATGTACATAAAATTATGTTAATGCATACTGAACATAACTCAAAAATTTCGTTTAATATTTTCACATATGTACATAAAATAAAATACAATTTTAATAAGAGAACTTGGAAAAATAAAAAGATATATATAAATATTTATATTTCAAATCTTTGAACATACATTTAAGTTCTTTAGTTAATTTTCCTATGGGATGGAACACGAGGGGAAGTACCGAATTTCGTCGACTGCAAAACTCCTTTCCTATCGATGACAGAGGGGGTCTTGAGGTCCAACACCGCGTATCTACCTAGAATGGTTGCCTTTAACTTTCATGCACTTACAGGAGAGTGAAAGTCTAACCTCTAAGCTATAAAAGATGTTTTTTTTAATGTTGTCAGCCATACTTTTAAAACATTAAATTTGTATAAAACCATGCAAAAGAGCAGCTCTATTGGATATTATAATATATATTTTATTAAATATTATATTATGCCGATAATATGGTTTTAAAACATGGTTCTATGTACATACAGTAATAATAAAAATTGTATTTAAAAATTGTAAAATTTAAGTAAAGTATGAACTGACCTCATAATATCGGACAAAATTTATTATTCAGACGCCTTACTAAGAGTTATGTAGCCAATAATACATTTTCGAATTAAATATCAGCGAATGAGATTATTTATTCTCTTAGAGTACATAAGAGGTTCCCTTTAACAACTTAGCTGCTTTAAAGGAGGTGGGGTGGATGAATAAGGAGCTCCCAGCAAAGCTTTTTCTTAATGTTTGATTTTTTACATTTTCAGGATTGTTTTCTTAAGTTATTGATTTATTTTATTACTCTCGGTATATATATATATATATATATATATATATATATATTATATATATATATATATATATATATATATATATATATATATATATATATATATATATATATATGTGTGTGTGTGGGATTGTAAGCGAGTGTTGTTGTGCTTTTCATAATGCGTATATGAATAGATTGCTTTGTAATGGTGGGGGAAGGAGGGGGGGGGGGGGATCTCCACCTCTATCACTCTTAGAAAGCGAGGGAAAAATTCTTTTATATTACTTTATTGCAACGAAATATTATAATGATTTGAGGAGTAAAAACATTTCCCATCTTGGAAATTATGTTTTATAGCGTTTCAAAATTTATTATATATATATTCATTTTTTTTGTTATTATATTCATATCTTCTAGCATAATATGTATATAGATATATATGCCTGAGATATACGGATAGTTAAGGTGATCTATCACTTTTTAGGATTTTTGACTTATGGGCTTTACAGCTGCAACCATGTGATTTAAAAGAATGACGTCCATTTTCTTTGTATTGATAAATCATCATGTTAGTAAATAGTATATTTATTTTAATATTGTTCTGATTACTTCATTTCTCCTAAGTTACTTGAACCAAAGAGTCGCTTAATTGCTTAAGTCCCCATGGAGAAATGGCTATTTTTAGACTTATATTTATTTCACTTTTCAAGAATATTAAAAACGAAATAGAAAGAGATAATGATAAAAATAAAATATTGATACCATTATAATTTTATAAAATTGTATCATTCTAAATGGATATCTTTTAACAATCTTAAATTCTGAAAAATTGCATCAACACTTATAATATTCAATATGAATCTTATTAATTGTAAAAATACATGATAAATTTCACACTGCAATTTTCTGTTTAGCAAAGCAGCTCAAGGAACTATTGGTCAATAAATTGTGTAACAAGTTATTTCACATTTGTTTATTTTAGGACATTATCACAGACCATTCCACTCAAATGACACCTGTTGGAATCGAATAATTGCCGGTACTATCCAACTTACAATTGTAGTTAGTTAGAAATTTATTGCCGATTACAATAGTACATACAAACAATAGACACTGAGGTAAAGAACACAACCACACATGGGGTATTTGTGTTACAACAGCAAAATGAATTCCTTCTAAAACACCGAAATTATATACAATATATATTCATTTTTTTACATTTAACTTTTTTAGACTTGGATGTCCACGTCTTCTTCTTGAGACACTTCATGCCGTTCGAGGGACAGAGCAGGGCATCTGTTAATAAGGTGGTGTGCAGTCTGTGGCTCTTCCTTGCAAAGATCACAGGTAGCACTTGTGTTTTCCATTTACTTGAAGAGTTGTTTCAAGCCTTCACGGTGAAGTTGACAACCTTTGATCTTGGTTTTTTAACCAAAGATGTGTTGTGTTTCATGTGAAGACTATCCTTATATCGATCATATCATCGTTTATAAAAAAATAATCATTTATTGTTTCCTTGACATAACTTGGGGGCACACAAACAAATTTCGGTGTTGCTTTGTGCGCCACTTTGTGCAAGGTGGTTTGCAAATTCATTCTGTGATGTCATTGTGTCCTTTGCACCATTCAATATATTGTTTTCCTTGTTCTTTCCTCTGCATATGATTTCTTTACACTCCCTTACTTCAGCACTTGAGGTAAGTGGATTGAGAAAAGCAGCAATTGCAGATTGGGAATCAGATAGAAATAAAACTTTTTCCCATGGTTTTCAATTTTCTGAGACCTTCAACTGCTTGCTTGATGGCAAAAACCTAAGCTTGAAATACTGATGCTTCTCTATTCAAAGATACCATTGAGTGATGAATGGAGAGATCACCAATAGTGATTGCCCATCCAGCACCAGTTTTACCCTTTTCATCTTTGGATCCATCAGTGTAAATTATCATATCAGGATTTTCAATGGAGAATGTCCATTCAAATAAGGTTGCCTTATATTTAGTGACTTTGTTGATTAATTTTCGCTTCCTTAAGTATTTTATCGAAGGAGAAGCGATGACTGCGGCGTTTTGGAAGGTTGCCAATACCATCCTAGGTATCTTTTAAGAAATGCCTAGTTCTCCATCATGATTTTGTTGCTTGTCCTTGTATGAAAAGGTCAAGGGGAATCATGCCAAGAACAGATTCCATTCCGGCTGTTGGAGTTGATCTTGTGTGGGACACATTGATAACAGAGTTTTTCTTTGTATGGAATTTAATATCTTTATGGTCCTTTTCTTGTTATTAATGGAATGTCCCCATATTAAACCTCCATAGGCTATAATTGGTCTGGCCATTGCTTCATATAGCCACAGAACTTTGTCAGACGTTAAATCCCATTTCTGTCCTATGACTGCCTTAGCCATATTCCATAGTCGACTACATTGGGCAGCTTTTTCTTGGAGGTGGCCCGTCCAAGTAAGTCCTTGGTCAAATAAAATGCCCAAGTACCTCATTTGCGTTGAGAACACCATTTCTTTACCATCCATTTTAATCGTGGAAAATGTTTGGATCTCAATTTGTAGACATTTGAGAAAACAATTGCATTAGATTTAGTAGCATTAAAGGTTAAACCATTCGTTCTTCCCAGCTAAAACTATGTATATTTATTGCTGATTGCATTATACTGATAAGAGTATGAGGATGATTTCCGTTTGCTAATAAGATGATATCAACCGCGTAGCCTACTGCGTCAGAAGGAATTTACAACTGTTATAACAACCATATTGTTTTTTATTCTTCCTTTGGAAGCCAAAGATTGGAACATTTTAAATGTAATAGCCTTAACTCATTCATTGATATAATGACACTAGATGTGATGAAAATATATTAATTTAACTATTTTTCAAAATGCTCTTCCTCGGCGGCCAATTTGAGCTCCATTTTCCGCAGAAAGACTGCCAGAACTTCCATTGCTGTGGTTTCAGGCATGGCGCCCCACCGTTCATAGGCAGTTATTTTGGTGGCCTTTGGTGGTGTATATTTCTGCAAAAACTTATCTCCAAATCGCGCTCTCTCTCTACCATAGTTAAGGGGACATGATCTGTGCAGAAAGGGGCCAAAGCTCCAAAATTATCTGCGCATCATTTGTTTTTATTATTTGTGAGTTGATGCACTATTTGGTAGGAACACACAGCTGCCCTCTGGCTAGGTAGTGCTCATCCATAACTTAATGATATACGTATGATCTCTTATATACGATGGAGGGGGCATTGACTTGCCATCACTGGCCAAAACGCCCAATTCATAACATTAGATGGATGCTAGGTTTGAAGATGATTGGTGAATAGTGTGCCTATTTTGCTGTATGTTCCGGACGGGATCACTGAAGACCCGTACATATATTTGGGTTTTTCTTCGACTATGAAAAATATTTTTGCCCTGGAGGGCTTAAAAAAAAGTAGAAAGAAGCTGGCAGCGACGAGGAGCATAAATTTCAAGTTCAGCATTCTTCACAACTCGCCAGACCGTTGATTTTATGTCACAACAACTTTTGCTACGAGTGAAGAGTACGCTGTTGGTTTTCACTGTAGGGACAATTTGACTTTGACGATCTTTTATTCTAACTCAAGCAATCAATATAGGGTCAATTTATAGTTTATTTGAAGGTTAATAACTGTTTAAAAAAATTCACCTGAATTTACCACGAAATATATGTCACAAAGTGTATTCGAATATATAAATTGTGATAGTTACGGGCCGAATTCATTCTTAATTACGTCAATGACTTGAGTTTTATCTCCATATATTTAGCATATTCGAAAAGCTCTCTTAAAGTTATAGGTGTCCAGTAATTTCATCGCGCGTAAATTCGTACCTTTTTATAGCCGTTTTTTTGTCGCCGATAAATACATCGCTTGCTCTTTATAGTCAGTCAATTTTGTCGTTCTTCTTTTTGTCGCGGGTATTTTTGTTGCCAAGTTTTTTAGTAGTGAAGTATTTTTGTCGTTCGTCTTTCTTGTCGGTATTTTGTCGCGTAGCTTTTTGTAGTGAAGCGTTTTCCGCGCGATTTATTTTTTACTTTGTAGACCTAATCTCGTTCGCTTAGTCGGGGGTACCATGGGGTTTAAATCTACCGCTGACACACTCTTTAGGAGAAAAGACAAGCAGCCTAAGAGTTTTGCACACCTAAGCCTTGGTTGTTTCCGCCGAGAGTACTATGGGATTGTAATCGACCACCGACTCTTATTAAGGTGAAAAACATTCGGCCTAATATTTTTGGGTCCAATATAAGAAAAGTAATTTGTACTACGTCATCGTAAGCTGATCATAGAGATAGGTTCTGTCTCTATGATCAGCTTACGATGACGTAGTAAAATTACTTTGTTTATATTGGACACAAAAATACAGATAAAGGGAATAAGCTCGCTATATATTTGTATCTCTATGATTTAAACCCCATGGTACCCCCGACTAAGCGAACAAGATTAGGTCTATACAATGATTCTGTGCTAAGTATCGAAAAAAGATCTTTGAACCAAACCGATATATTTTTGAATAAAATATATAAATATTATTTAAACAAAATAAAGCTCTTTTTTGGGCGGCAACATCTTGAATCCAATATGCTAACTGATTCGACGCACTCCTTCATTAAATAAAATACTTTTACAAAAAAATTGTGTATACAATTCCGTCCATGGTAGCAATAGAAAAACTACATGTTCACTACATATAAGCGCCTTTTTAAAGGTATGCATACTTAAGAACTCGCAGGGGAATCAACAACTTAAACATTTCCCATTAGATTATTAAGGAGTAAAGTGCAGCTTGGGATAATTAGGAAAACAGAAGGTGCTTGAATGAAGTATCCCAACTAAGTGTTTTTTATCCTAGCGCTTCTTTCCATCTTGCAATTCTTAGACGTCTCAAAGGATATATAACTGTATTAACGCGGGGTATTTTAACTCTTATAGCTTCGTAACACATCACCAACGATGATGTCACACGGAAAGTTTCTTCTTGTTGTTGAAATTAGCCTTATCACTCGCAGTTTTCCAGAAAACTATGTCGATAGATTCAAATAGTTAAGATATATATATATAATCTCGAATCATTTTGCTATCAGTAATTCATCGTTATACGGTTATAATTTTTATAGTTTGAATTTGTATGCTTACAACGAAATAATTGCGTTTCGATTTCATAATTTAATAATTTGCATTTCATAATGATAAAAATTGCATTTGATTAATGATAAAATTTAATTTCGTATTATCTTTTTTATTTAGTTACTAGCGTACGCATTGCTCTTTTTTTAAGAATGTCCTCTTAGACCTAATTTTCCTTGGTACCTCAACACATCCATAGAAAAGTTGTGTATAACTATGTAGCAAACTCTTTACATTAATCCCGCCAGATGGCGCGAGTTAGTTTGCTCTGAACATGTCGGAATTTACGTAATAACATTACTTATTTCTATTCCATTTAAATATTTATCATCCAGTATTCATGTTTTTGTAATGCTTAATTACACATTGTTTAGATTTGTACTATTTCTTGTATAGTGTGTTTGCGTTATATTAAATAAATACTTGGTCAAAGAGAGTGTATGAACTTAGAGCTATAAGTTGTTTGTGATCAGAAGCTTCATTCTCTCTTTCTCCTGTCTAAAACTACGTTAGGTGAATTCATTTCATCTACAACTACATAAGTGTATGGAGATGTGGAGGATCCTATAGACAATTGAAAGAATCGCTTTTTATAGGTATATATATATATTTTCCAGAAATAATCGCCCATCAAAGTTATTTTCTTAACACCCTAAAATCTCGCCATTATCCAGAAATCCTACAAACTTTTTCTCAAAAATGAACATATTGAAAACGAAATAACCAATTGTCCAAAAACACACCTTAGCCCCTCAAAGTCATCAAAAGGTTATTTTTTCCTAATCTAACTTGGCATTTTTAAGAAATTGTCAAAAAACATTACGGGGATCATAGACATGGAGATACTGAACTTAAGTTCTCTCAAAATGGAGTATTGAACTTGTTATTGAAGAATGAAAGCCATCACTTGTTTTGGGTTTTTAAGGAATTAAATAAGTAAAGTATATCCTAATAAAAAATAGTTCCTTTAGTCTGTTCGTTCGCTTCTCTGACTCCCTCAAACGATTCATTTGATCGTGACAAAATTTAAGAGAATAGTTTTGAGAGCTCCGGGTATATGTAGTGTTTTTTTAACCTAAATATAAAATATTATTTTATATTTAGGTTCTGTCTCATAGAATCATTAAAAAATCATGATATAACAATTGAAAAATATTATTTATAATAAGGGATATGACAAAAATAGTATCTAATAATTTTTATTATTTTAAGTTTATAGAAGAATTCGGAGGTAAATGTCATACCAGGGTTGTAGTTGGTAGCTACCCAGGTACCACCGGTTATCCTCCTGGTTTTTTTTAAAGAGTATAGTTCGTGCGTTAATAAAAAGTATATAATATAATTATATATAATATATATATATATATATATATATATACATTTGCATGTATTCTACCTCAGTAAGTTACATGTCCTTAAAATTAAAAAATAAATTTTATTAATGGGAAAATATAAATACACAAATATTCATGTTGAAAAATTATATTCGAAATAAGTATTTAGTATAAGTATATTGATATAATCCTTTTGTTACGGAACGAAGAAATTTTAACAATCCCCGAAACCTTTAGAACGATGATCATAGATATGAGGAGCTTAGGTGCCTAATGATTTTTGCTCAATATTCGATAATAAAGTCGTTTTAATGGTTCTAATGGTCTCGATGGCTATTCTAAAGCCTGGAACGTATGTAAATATTACTTTGCAGCTGAAAAAATTGTCCATGAGTGATATATATATATATATCTTAACGTGAAAGTGTCCGTTTTGTCCCATTTTTTACGACTATAATGCAATTATCTCATTACATAATCAGAGTTTGGAAATATTACTTTACCAATAGATTTATTGGATCTTCTTCGAATTGTATTGGTATGCATTAATGTTAATTGCTGCCTTGTCCCTGAAAATCATAGATCCGTATGTACCATTGGCCTAAAACATAAAAATTTTAAAATTTTAATTGTGACCAGAAAAACAAAAAAACCATTGTTCGAAATAGCAATTTATCATTGCATGGACTCCGTAGAATCAATTTTTGAAAGTTTTGGCCGTTGGCAAATTTTTTGTTGTATAGTGTAATATATTTATTTTTAATTTCGTGATATTCAAAAAAGCAGAAACTCAACTATTTAAATGTTTGCTAGGACAAGATTGAAATTTGAGTAGGTCTAGTGGTCATACAGATACCAAAAAAAATCCCAAGTATCGAGATGTCAAGAAAGCAGTTCTACCCAGACTGCCTTCATTTTGTCGAATTCCAGTAGAACCTGAACTTGACTAACAGGTGAGACCCCAGATAGGCCTTCCCGCCATCCGGAACAGATTCAGCTTGAATTAGGCAACGATAACAAGTGTACAATCTTCTGTTTTTTAGTTTTGCCTTTTACTCTTTTGCTATACAATATTCAGAGTGTAAAATATGTATTTCAAAATCTTGATTTTTTTTTAAATGCTATTATTTTTGCATACACTCGCCTAAGATTTAGCTATGATATATTATGTATTAAAATATCTTACTTATAATAAGAGCAAAATGAACTAGTTTCGATTAAAATACTAAAACACAGTTTTTGTAAAGGATTATAGGTATATATTTTAAACAAATATAATAAATACTGTTTCAGAATTTTATAAATAATATATCTTACAGATCCATAAAAATATTTGTACTAATCAAAACTAGAGGTTGAAAAATTTATATGTTTTGAAGTTTGGGCCCATTTGAACGATTGGGAATACTGAGTCATTGAAATACTTTTAATTTAGGTTGAAGAACTTTAGATTAAGGTGTCTTCATCATTTTGTTCAAAAATGATATAATTTTTTCTTTTCATGGCCAAAGGCATGGTTTCATTGGATGAAGTGGAGTTACGAGCTTGATCGTTCAGGGAGCTAGATGGAGGCTGGAACTCGGAGCATCTCTCCTGAATGGAAAGTAAATTCCCTTCTTCCATGTCACCAAAGCTGTCCCTGAAATGAAAATAATAGATAGTACATTATTAAACCTACCTAATTAGAATTGATGAAAATTTTATCATTTATTAATTATTACTTGTGTTTTTTATTGAAATATAAATCTTTAGTCATTAATATTTGTAACAAAATATAAAGGCTATCATATCATTTATATGACATTTGTTGCCTAGTTTCAATTCATTTCTCATATATATATATATATATATATATATATAAATCTCCAGAAAATGATTTGTATAAGATTATAACTTTTATATTGTGACATACTCAAATTCTTAGAGACTATTGCCTTTGTTTCATTAACGATAAATGAATCTGAAATATTTTTTTAAAGAAAAATTATTAACTGATAAAATTGTCAAGAGAAATATATTTGAGGGAACTACAACAATATCATCTTTAACTAGAGGCATGTATACACTCAGAGAGTGCAAACCTCCGCCGCTCCCCACAACATTCCCATTCAAATATTTTCCCTTTCACACGCCCGATTTTGTATCTCTAATCATTGTTTATACTTTAGAGGTACATGGCAAGAAAAAGAAAAAAGCTAATTTTGCATCTTAACGAAGCACTCAGAGATGCCAAAATTTAATCACTGGTTCCTTTTGGCATTTCCAACAACTCCACTAAGTTTCATCCGAATCCGTTCTGCACTTTTTGAGTTATCCTGCTGACAAACAAACCAACCAACCAACAAACCAACGCCAGTGAAAACAATACCTCCGGAGGTAATTATAATTTCAACACTGATTAACAAGGGGATCACTTTTTCGACAGCCGGTCGCGATGTAAAAAGTTTGCAGAGCTTTAGAGATACGAGATATTCAACTCAAGAAAAGATATGAATTTGTGTATATCATTCTGTTAATTCAACCATCAACAGTTAACTTTTTTGATATCTTCAGTAATGAAATCTTGTATCTGAGTCATTGGTATTATTACAGCAAAAATAAAATTTTATTGAACATAAATTATTGTCATATCGAAAGCGATGTCATTTAAAAAGGTTATCAAGTTTTCTCCACATATGATTGGATTTTTAATTATGAATCAAATTCATTTGACTTGATCATTCATTTGTTAGCACGTATACCTCATTTTTTGTCTTAATAAATACATTTTACAGGCATGTATTATTTCAGGTAGAAGTTAGCTAATAATATAAATCCTGATTTTGGTCACAAAAGATGAAAAAAAAACTTTGTATATTGTTTTATTTATCTGGTGCCATGATTTATTTATTCTTATTTCATTTTTATAATGATGAAAGCTGGGATTCCTCGTAGAAGTTATTGCAGTAGTTAAAACGGGACTTACTTCTTTATTAATATTTAAACAGTCCTTCCACCAGATTGATTCACTCTTTTTTATTATTTTGTCCATACAATTCTGCTAGCCTTACCTATAGCCAATCGTGCTTGACGTTCCTCTTGAAGAAATACTGACAGAGTCCTCCCCAATGTCTACAATTGTAGTGCTATCGGACTCAGAGTGTCTTGTATCCTTGGGTGGACTCTTGTTTGAAGATGAACAAATATGAACGGATACATCCGTTGTTGTGAAGGGAGACATGGAGGTCTTGCAAGTGGGAGATATTCTCTTTATAACGCTTTCCATGCTGGAGAGAGACTGATTTGGAATTGTATGAAATGAGAGCTGTTGTAGGTCCTTAGGAGAATCACTCGTTTCAGGGATCTCAATGGTGGACAGCTTCTTCATCTATGGGAAGGGTGAAGATTAATTTAAACAATATGAGCAATATCAGAGCTAGAGAGCTTTATAAGCCATACAAAAATAGATATTACTGAGTGACATAATAAAAATTATTCACTTTTTATAATTTGCTTAATCTTTTAGGAGCTATATATATATACAAAATCTAAACTCCATTCATAAAAATATTATTCGAAAAACTATATTCATGATGTATATTTTAATCACACTTTTTTTAAATATAGGATAAAGAAATATTATTCATTAAAAATCACTGTCTCTACCCTAAACAATATGAACATAGTAAAGAATAAAATATTTTTTTAAATGTATAAATGTTTTATAAATTAATTATACTGCTGATCAAATTTTTTGTAACTTTTCACTTTCCAAAAAAAAAGTAATGATACTTACCTCTTTCATTTCTTTGCGTGTTTTGTGCAGTTTGAACGTTTTGCGACTCTGCACTTTTTGACGTTGCAGTTTGCTCTTTTCAAATCGGAAGTTCCCTCCCGCTCCAGGGCTCCTGGATCGAAGGCTACCAAGGCTATCCCCACCGTTATTGGCCTGAAGTATCACTCCTCCTACGGAACCCGAAGAAGTGGAGGGATTGTTAGAGCCAGCTCCTTCATTACCTCCGGGATCTGAAATGACTTGAGGGAATCAGTTGTAAATATCAAACAGCAAAAACTTCTTTTAATGTAATTAACGGCTTACCAGATTGTCGACTCCTCCCATGATGGCTCTTGGTGTAGCGATGCCTCGAAAACACTGTGTTCTTTAGATAAAGACGTGGCTCTGAAGTGGCATTTTTGGGTTGGCTAGTGGAAGCTAAGAAGTAAAAATCAAGTAAGCTTTTGTATATCTATGAAGTAAAATGGTAATGAACCTACCATTTGGATCAAGGGTTTGTTCTCCACTATAACTTGTGCGTCTTGGAGGTACTTTTTCGGCAACAATGGTTCGATACACACCTGGAAAAGGATTATTTTAATTTAAAAAAATAAGGGGTACGAAAGAAAAAAAATTGATAGCTTACCTGTGGATCTGGAACTTTTGGTATTCCTTTGAAGACCAAGGACTTTATTACTCTGTGGGAGGTTTTCGCTTCGAATGCTCAGATTGCGTCTCAAATTCAATGAAAATGAATTATTTGAGGCTCCAGAGCCTGCACTTGAGATCGAATGACCACGGGCGGAAAGGGATTCCATGGGTAGATTCGCGCCCTTATCCATGGACGAAGTGTTTGCTCCCGTTCCTCGATTGTAGACCTCAGAGACATACTCGATGAAGGAATTCCTCTGGCTGGATCCTCGGCCCGCATGTCGTCGGCTCCCGTTCGAAAGGTCTAATATAGATTCTGTATGAATTTAAATTGTTTTTAAGCGAGAAGGACGCGCTTGTACATATCATCCTGATCAAGGTCAATATTATAAGGTCGGAGCAAATAACTGATTGATATATTTTAAAAGCTAATCAGTTTGAACTGAAGGTCTCAAAGGAAATGAGTCAACAAAAAAATAGGAGACCAATTTACCTTTTCCTTCACAAACTGATAGGCTTAAAATTGGATACCTGATAATGAACCTCATGACTAGAATCAATAACATCCAACATTAAAAGGATCTTAAGAAGTGAAAAGGTGTTCTATCAAGATAACGTCATTTATTGATAATATAGATGTTCTTTTTGGATGTAATGTTGAAACAGTTTCATTAAATGCGGTATTTTCAACTTATTTCAACTATTAACCTATAGAATATTAATGAAAAATGATCACAAGGAAGGAGAAAGATTGAGTTGAGATCAAGAACTTCATCATTGGCGCAAGGATTTAAGGATGATGGTGTATCAATAGTTCATTAAATCGTCATTTCCTTCTTGATTAGACATAACTTTATGCCAGATCATTTTCCTATAATTAACATAATTACATCAAGTATAAAACGTTTCCTCTTTCTTTTATATGCATGAAATTTGAACACCTTAGTAAAGATTCAATATAAAAATGCATCCTAGAATAATATAAGTGTGACAACATTATATCCTTCTTTCAACACAAAAGCAAACAACTCAACATTCATTTTGACCTCTTGGAATCCTCATTTTCTTCAAAATGTAGTTTACCAAATGTTTTTTCACAATAACAAAAACTTTAAAATATTTCATTAATTTAAAAAGATTAACACCCTCCAATCTGACAATTTATATTATTACCATACTAATCAAGTAGTCTACATTTATATATAATGTATTGTAAATCTTAAACTTTTATCATATAAAAATCACAATTATTCTATGATATCCTTTATCTATGTTATTTAAGTACCATCTAATGAAAAAAGTGCAATAATAAACTAGTCCAAGAAAATTACAGTTCAACAAAAACAAATATATAACGCTTATGTATTATATAAAATACAGATCTGTGACGTCATAACCGTCGTACTTTATGCTACAAATAATTCCCTCCGACCTTACAACAATCAACCCTGATCTAATACTATACCTTGTATTCTCTTATTGAGAGTATCCCGAAGCTCCTCAAGTTCTTTTCCGAACTCATCCAGGATCAAGGATTTGGATTTGCTCCCCGAAGAGACTGTGACCCGTTCTTTGGCTCTTTCCTGATGAAAGTGTCTCTCGGGCTCGGAGTCTGCAAATAGCTGGGATCGATTGTGAATAAAGGGCAGAAGAAGTGTGTATAGGGGGCTTCTTTGTGTAGATATGAAATCCAAAAATCGCCATAGAGGTCCATTTCCTTCTTGGCGATTACCCATCTCCCGAATAATGCGAGCAATGCGGAACCATTCGTCGTTTAACTGATAGTCAAAGCAGGTGATGATGATCCTCAGTCCTAAGAAAAATTGAGTTTAAATTCGTAAAAGAATGTAATTGATGTACATATCATTTATATTTATATAATAGCTTGTTTTTGACATTATTTTTTGCCTAATTGGTTCGATAGAATTGCATCCGACAGGATATAATTAAGCATTACACTGGTCAACAGCCAAAAATTGTCAGGGGTTTCTTAGCTGATTTAGACTAATTTTGGTGTTCTGAGTCCGAATATCACATTGATTTTGTTCCATCAGGTCAACTTTTTGAGATACAGCCATAGGCCTACCTGACCAGCTATACATATTCTAATATCAGCGGTTTGAGTTCAATCATATTTTTCTTGAAAAATATATCGAATTACAATTCACAGACACGAATAATATTATAAATAATTTATTTGTGTTTATCATAAATTTATGTGTATAAATATGTGTAGAATTTATTTAATATTTAATATATTTTTGTGGGAATTTAGGCCGACGAGGGTTATATACTTTAGCAAATTTGGGTCATTCTTCCCAAGGACTCCGTAGTGACAATATTGACTCTTAGATTCTCTCTCATATTCACATTACCTTTACATTCATTGCCTTTGCCTTAAATTAACTCATTGTGGGCTCAGTGTGTGTTTAGACGTGGAAGTGGGCGCACGTCGGTTTTGTTATGCAGGTTCGTTTCTCTAAGAAAATAGTACAATTATGGCATATTCAGTGGCTATAAATCCCTAATTTCATTGTCTGACACTCAGCTAAATCTTTTTTTTTTCTGTGTGCTCCTCCACAACGGGAACCAGTTCGCCTCAATCCCTCTTGCGCACTCCACAACTCTCAAAGAGAAATATGAAGCAGTGAAGTACGTACTCGACAAAATCCAATATGAGCAGCACAAATGGATAATCTGCGTCGACTTAAAGATGGTGAACTTTCTACTTGGTCAGCAGTCCGGGTTTACGAAGTACCCATGCTTTATATGTATGCGGGACAGTCGAGACAGAGTCCAGCACTATGTAAAGAAAGAGTGGCCGGCGCGAGATCAGTTAGTACCCGGGGCGAGAAACATCATACACGAACCTTTTGCTGACCGGGAGAAGATATTGATCCCACCGCTACACTTGAAGCTTGGGTTAATGAAACAGTTCACGCGCGCTCTCGACAAGGATGGGAGGTGCTTCAACTACCTGTGCCGAGCCTTTCCTCGACTGACCAGTGAGAAGGTGAAGGCCGGCATTTTCGATGGCCCACAGATACGGAAGCTTATAAAGGACACAGAGTTCCAAAACTCCATGAACACGCTAGAGTGCGCCGCGTGGAAATCGTTTGTGCAGGTGGTGAACAACTTCCTGGGGAACACGAAGGCAGCAAACCACGCCAGACTCATTAGCACCATGATAAAGGCCTTCCAAAAACTTGGGTGTTTGATGAGTATAAAGACGCACTTCCTGTTCTCACACATGGAGAAGTTTCCTGAAAATCTCGGGGCGATGAGCGACGAGCAGGAAGAAAGGTTCCATCAGGACATACGCCAAATGGAGGAGAGGTACCAGGGGAGGTGGGACGCAGTCATGATGGCGGACTACTGCTGGTCGCTGAAGCGAGACAACACAGCAGCTGCTCACACACGGGAATCGAAGAAACGCCGATTTATGCCGTGAATTCTGAACTTCTGTGTCATGTAACGCACATTCTTATACTAATATTATGATAATTATGCTTATAAAATTTGATGGACTAAATAAAAACTGAATAAATTTGGATACGTTGATTTTTATTTCTTGAGGAAATGGGAAAAAATCGTCAGGGGTTTCTCAGCTGATGATCCACAGAAATTTGTTTTTTGTTTTTTACAAAATATCGATTTTTTAAACATTTCTGTAGCAAAAAAAAACCTGACCTGATTGAGCAAAACCAAGGTCAGTTTCGGACTCAGAGCATCAAATTAGTCTAATTCAGCAGGAAAACCCTGGATATTTTTTGTTGCCCTGTGTTATAGCATAAAATGAGTCTATCGAACCTAGGATCTTATCAATGAGGTAGACCAAAAATGACCTTCCCCTCTCGAGATTCGAACCTGCGCCCCCAACATTAAGAGTTGAACACGCCTTAACACGCATGGCTATCGCACCCCTTGGTTTTTGCTATATGCTAAAAATGAAAAATGTGAGGAAATGTGCTTTAAAGTAATATGATATATAAACTTCAATAACAGAACGAATTTTCCATATTAAGCACATAATTTTTGTGTTTCTTGTTATATGATGACGTTATTGATAATTGATCAATTGATTATATATGAAAGCTGAAAAGGAAGTTTTAATAGGACACATGAAACCAATGTGACCCATTGGATAAATCAATTTTAATAAATTGTTTAATAATAATTGTATTCTTCTTTGCTACTTAATCGAATTGACTAACAATCAGATCAAAAACGTAAAAGCCACATTTGGTCTTTTAGCAATGATATGTAATTGATATATATGAAGTAAATGTCTTTCAATGATTTTTTTAATTACTTCAAAATAATCTAGGGGTTATTCCTCTTATTTATGCCAGAATTTGAAAAAAATTAAAATATGATATATATTCAGAAAAAACATATTAAAATGTTAAAAGAAAAGTTACTTAAATCCCGACATATCAAACTCATTAACAGATTTGAGAGATTAAGGAGAAAATTTATCTCCTTTTAAAAAACAAAAATAAATCTCCTCGAAAACATTATGAAATAGAGTTTTTTTAGTAGTTACTTTCAAAGCTCAATCCCTCAATCACGTTCGAACAGTTGCAATATCTGATTTTACATTGAATGAATTCTTATTTTCTTACTCACCCAAAAATCCAATTTCAAGAGACGAATGTTTGTTTTTACTTCGCACATCAGCGGGCGTGTTATAGAGACCCGAGCAGGCAGCCGACATGCCACCATCATTATAAGACCCAGCCCCAATTGTGTGATGAGAGGCAGAAATCGTAAGAAGATCATGCGTATCCTTCCGATTAGCAGACTTTGGATTCAGCAATGTGAGGAGCAAATTCAGTGCAAACTTAACGTCACTCTTTCTCAGCTTAGGAACATCCTTGCGACCACAGCCCACGTCCAAGCAAAGCGGAAGGAGAAGGTTAAGAAGAAGGGACTCTCCTTTATCATGAGTGAGGAGTGAATGAAGCGCCATCTGGTTGGTGTCTGAGAGCTGAAGGCGTTGCTCCAGAGTGTAGGTGTCTCCCAGGACAAGGACTTGCAGAGCAATGAGCTGAAAGATAACAGAACAAAAGTTCTTGGGTGGAAGTTCGTTGCGACGAATGTTGCTGGATCGCCCTGCATGTATATCTGTTAGCCCCGAGAGAGAGTCCTCTCCAACAATGAGACATTGGCAAGTCGCTATGAGGGACTTTAAATTAGTCAAATTCACAATGTAGGGGTACTTCCAGACAGTCGCATAGACCCCTCTAAGCAGACCAGCCGCAGCCGTCCAATCCACAACGTGGTAAACCTTGGGACTTTTGTGTATTTTTGTGAAGAGTTTGTCCAGTCGTCTCAGAATGGTAAGAAGGCTTGGCCGCATGGACTCAACACTCCAGTCTGTGATGGGGAATATTTCATTCATATATTTCTGAAGGCCCTCCAATTTAATGACGTCCAGATCGTAGGGCGCCATTTTGAGAAGGCTGTGAGCGATGTCCACGAGTTTGATATAGCATTTCGGATCCATGAGCTCCAAGGGTTTCTCTGAGCTTGTTTTCTTGTTGATCTCCGAGAGTTTTGTTGAGCACATGATGATGAACTCTCCAGTGAGGAGAAGGATGCTGTTTCTTGGCGAGCAGTAGGCGTCTCTCTTCCACTCTCCGTCCAGGAGGTCCTCGGCGTTGTTTGCGCCGCCTCTAACTGTACGCGAGGAGTCTCCCATGGTTCCAATGTAACGGGATTGGGAGTCCTCGTCTATTTCGATGACAGGAGAGTATGGGCCCCCGCGACTGGAGTGGAGACGAGTCTTGCGGTCGTCACCGACCCCGGAGTTGGTTGGGCCACTATAATTCCTGTTGCGTGGAAAAAGAAAAAATAATATTTAAAAAAGATGGAGTTTTATCATATCACTAATAACTTTTACATAGGCAAATTTTAAGAAATTATTAAATAATGTAGTATTCTAAAATATACTCGGCCTGTAGATTAATGCAAATGTCAACATTCAATCATTAAATTTCTTATTGAATAGAATTTTTTAGTTTTGATATTATTAAGTTTAAAGACTTTAAACGAGTTTCAAAAATATATCAGGAAGTATATTCATTGTCCATATGTTTTCTTAGGTTTTCGGCATCGAAAAGATGAAATCATTTGAAATGCACGTACTTAATTTTATTGGAGACATTAAAAACTTTTATCAAGCATGTATGTTGTGTATTTAACATCTTCGCTGCGCAAAACACAATGAATTTCACGTAACGTTTCTCTAACGGATTTTCCTTTAAACAAGGGCAAACAAATTTCAGCATTAATGAATTCCATGTGTACACGTTTATAACGGTTGAACGCAACATCCAGACTAATCATGCATATCGTCGTATATATTATAATATGTCTAGCTAGACCTTTCAAATAACGTACAGTATTGCCAGATATAAGCTCTGTAGCGCTTTGTTCATGGCTGCAAAATTCAAAAAAAGTGGATGAGAAATATTTGACAGCCTTATATTTTTATTTATTATTCTAACTTGTTAGTTTATAGTGTGAGGCATACAAATAACCACTACAACATTATTTTTTGGTGGTAATGTTGAAAAAAAATTGGCTGAGGTTTCGTTTTACCCAATAGATCAATGCCGTGATTTTTATTACAACGTTTTTGTTTGCAAATTGAATTTTCGTATGCAATAATATGAACGTGCGATAAATATAGATATATTGTACTTAGGTACAAAAATGATATTCTCGTCTCCGAGGTAGATCAACTCAATCCATTGACATTTAGTGCCCTACAAAACATTTCCTTAAGTTGTTTTTCTTGTACATTCATATACAATTTATACATTGAAGTCATTCATTTAAAAAGAAATAAAACACCTGGCAGCTCCTTCTGTAAAAGGGAAACCCATTAGCTATTAAAGTTATTATAAACATCAGGAGTATACAGCCTTTTTATGCCAAGTTTTTTTTGTCTGTCAGCTGTGGGCCAAAAAGCACGTCTCACAGCCACGTGGGTCATAAACCGTAAGCTTGGAACTCAACAAAACATGGTACTTACTTTGTCAACTCATCACAGTTGTTCAAGAGAACCTTCATGGTCACAGTGAGTTGATGTATCATTTCTCTCACGGTCTTTGTGTCCATTTTTTTATCCGAGACCAGATCCCGAAGGAAGTAGGGCATGATTGCCTCAAGGACACGAAGCATTTGTCGAGCCCTCTTCGTGGACGAATCATACGCCACCACAAGGACACAAAGAGAGATACACTCAATAACACAAATATTCTCTGGCTCCCCAGAGTAGCAAAAGTCTAGGGCAGAGAGTGGCTTTTTTAATTTAACGAGTTCCATGACATTCAAATTATCTGTGGTTCGCCCGCTTAAACTCAAAAGAAGCTTGTATAGGCATTTAGGCTGGATCTAGGAAAAAAGTAGATAAATAAATAATCAGTTGCTAGGCTATAAATTATAGAAAGTAAAAATACTTTGAACGCATCTCCAAAGGCATTATCATCGTCTCGATCCAAGATTGGTGCAACGCTTCCAAACATTTGGAGTAGAAAGGGCTTTCGATGAAGGACATATAGCTGCTTGCAAACAAATTCAATGGTTGTGGTGATGAGACGGTTCGTTTGGTTATTTGAATAAATTCTGAGCAAGCCGGGCATCACAAGAAAGTATCCAGAGTTGGAGAATATGTTCTTAAATTGATGGGCAGCGTTAATGATGGTTGCAAAGCAGTATCGGAGGATACATGAGTCCTCAGCATGTAAGGCAAGTGCTCCGCAAATGACGTTGATAAACAAATGAACGTCTGCCGCATAAGCAAAGTTCCCAGACATTGCCTCAAACATTCTAGCTATGAGTCGTATCCAGTTGAACTTGTGCAGGACATCAAGACCGTGAAGTTCCTATTATAATCAGAATAATTAGAGACGTTTTACTTCATCCATTTGATCTACCTTACCTTTCCCATCTTGCCGTTGGCATGAAGATCAAGTTCTGACTCTAAGGCCTTTCGTGGAAAACTGGGAAGCTTCATGAGATCTTCATGGAGGAACACGACCCGCTGAACAACCTGAGACACGTTCTTCAAGACCCCCCATGTCAACATGACTTTTCCAATTTCGACGAACTTATTGGTATAACATTGCTGTTGCAATTCATCATAGGCGACTGCAGGCTTTTTGTGGACCAAACTCAGCTGCGGGTACTGAGTTCGTTTAAAGAAGTAATAGTCCCTTGCGTAGTGTTGAGGGTTGTGAATAATTTCTGAAATACAAATTATGTGCGTATAAAACTGAACCCAATCACTTTTATTCGAAATTGTTTTTACTCACCTGTTTTATGGTCGACTAAAAAGTATTCCTTTGAGACCTCATCGTCTATTCCAAAGAAGTCCTGTGCCTCCTGTAGTATCTGACAGAACTGTACGTCTTCCCCAAGGGGAAACTGACTGGGAATGCCGCCCTCATCAGGGCCCTGTGGACCATGAACTACAATCTTTTTGGCAGAGGGAACATTGGCCGTCAGGAGGATAGCGGCGTCCACTTGTTCTTTTCGTAGTATCTGCTTCAGGTCCTTAAACATAATTCCCTGAACGGAGTGAACGACCATCCAGAGAGTGGCCAAGGCCTGACCAATCAGTTCCTGCGCCTTGTCACGTGGATGGCGCACATAGAACATGATGTAGCCGATGATGTAGTTGTAGAGTGAGAAAGCAGCTTGTTGTGGAGCTTTGGGAGGAAGCGGATGAGGACTCGAATGACGCGGAAGACGTCTTCAATGTGATCCGGGTGAGCTTCTCCATAAAATATTTGAGAAATAAATTGCTGTCCTCAACAAGGCAGTTCCAAATGAGTTGATATGCGACTTCGTAGACGGCAATTCCGTCCAGGGAGACAGCTTGATCGTCCAGGAGGGAAATAATTTGCATGAAGGCCGAGCAGAGAGTGGAGGGGAAAAGGGTTTGTGCGATTTGGTAGCTGCTCTTGGGGGTTGCCTTATCTGGCTCGTTGCCTTCCTCGTCACCCTCGTCGTGCTCGTCAACGTTACCCCCGTTGTATAAGCTTGGCTCATAGGCAGCTCTCATGTTGACGGGGACTGATGTGATGTGGAAGTTTTCTCGCTCCTTGCGTCGCTTTTCCTCTTCTGCGTAGATTACGCTTTGAATTAGCTCAGTATGCTGTTTCTTGCGACTTTTCGTTGCAGATAGAAGCATCTAAAAAAACAGTATATCATTGTCAGTATATATATATATATATATATATATTATATATATATATATATATATATATATATATATATATATATATATATATATATATATATAGTAGTTTAAAGTTTATGAAAATAATTGGGCATACCACATCGATTTTTGATTTAACGATAAATTTATTTATATTTTATCTATATTCAATGTGGACAGACCCAAAACTAGAAACTAACTAGAAATCTTTTTTCTTATTCTCTCCTTTAGTTTTATACATAGTTTTTTTTAAATAATGATATTTCAATTACAAGAATTACTTCACGTAATGTGAAACTTGTTGTGGAAGAGTTAGAACAAAATGTAATAAGACATCAAATATGAAATAGATATGCATCTTTCAAGGGCTTAAAACCTTAATTAAAAAATAAAAGCGAGTCAATCAATTGAATGCATTGTGAAAGTTTATCAAATTATTTTTATAGCAGCTATATTTTGTAAAGTTTTATTATTAAAAAATACGATTAAAAACATAAATCCTGAGCTTTATAACATAATTAACTTTACATCCTTCATTAAAACGTAATAAAGTTGATTGGGTATAAATTAAAATCTAATACGGAGAGGAACAAAAATTTTCATTGAAGATCAGAGTTATAAATTTATAACTCTATGGAAATATCTTAAACCATCTTTTTGACAAAGAAAGTTTGTGGTTAACATGAAAAATAAAAAACATTGAATTTTACAAAAGGGGGCTAAAAACTGTAAAATACTTTTGTACAATAAAAGTCAGATTTTGAAAGTCATCAAATTTACCTTTTGTGACTATCAAAAATCCAACCAATCATAATTTGCGATTAATTTCATCGATTACGAAAGCGCTACCACTTATTTTAGAAGATAATATTAGTACTCTACCTGACTCTTATCATGTTGAATTGTCACGTCTTCAATTTTGGATTTATATCTAGGTATCCAAGATGGATCAATGACAGGCAATGACTCAACCCCAAGCTTAGGACTCGGCAGCGTGAACTCAATTTGTGAAGGCGTGACCTTCATGGATATTTGTCCGTTCTCTTCAAGCCTCTGCCAGACCTGCTGTCGGTTTTGCCAAAGGACTTGAAACCTCTGGATGGCGCTTATTCTCTGATCAGGGAGCTGATGGTTTAATTCCGAGTTAATGAGATCCAAGCATTGAGTTGGGATTTTGACGGAGGACACGATGAACAAAGATGCAGAGGCACCTACAACGTCTTTGTCAGCTTCTCTGAAATATGTTAAAATGGTATTTACTCTATTTATTTACGTCAGGAGTCGAAAAGGCTTACAGTAGAAGTTCCCATGTGATTGGAAGAAGTTCGAGAAATATGTTTTCAGAGAGGATA
The DNA here is from genome assembly GCA_013387185.1 of Caligus rogercresseyi. Lineage (NCBI taxonomy): Eukaryota > Metazoa > Arthropoda > Copepoda > Siphonostomatoida > Caligidae > Caligus > Caligus rogercresseyi. The sequence continues at coordinate 23,733,437 of CP045892.1, forward strand.
CAGGAGCTTTTATTTATGACGTAGAGAGGAATGTGAAATAATCCTCGTACCTTGAATAGAAAAAAAATATATTGAGCGGGACGAATTCAAGAATATCAACTCTTGTCTTTCTTTCATATTCGGAATATCAAATTTAATAACGTTAAGCATTTCCAAGGGGTTTACTGTAATTCATCACGCGTAAATTCCTCGTGGACCTTTTTATAACCGTTTTATAAGCCCGCGAGATGAGGTGTACAAAGTAAAAAAAAATAATAGTGCGGAAAATGCTTCACTACAAAAAAGCTACGTGACAAAAATACCCACGAGAAAAAGAAGAACGAGGTAAATGCTTCAGTACAAAAAAGCTTGGTGACAAAATACCCATGGCAAAAAGAAAAACGAAGAAATTGACTTAATATAAAGAGCAAGTGAGGTAAGTACCCACGACAAAAAAAACGTCTAATAAAAGGTCCACGAGGAATTTACGCGCAATAAATTACTGGACATCACTAAAAATATATACTTCATTTTAATTATTAAAATTATGTATTTCCTTAATCAAAAAGAACTATAAAGTAATATCAAACATAACAAGTTATGAAATTTTAATTCTTGTCATAAATATCCTAATTTTCATAAAATAAAGTATTAATACGGAAATTGTGTTCATACTTTAAAAAAACTATCACAATAGTCAATGATAACCAACTATAAATTATTGGAGGTTCGGTGCGCCTGCATCGTGATAATTAGCCTTTTTTTATCCTCAAAACTTTTCCGTTCATAATTGATCATTTTTAATAACTTTTATCATGATGAAATTGGTGGCAGATATTTAGTATTAAGTCATTATGTTACAAGATAAACTGAACATATTTATTTACATCAATTAATTTTGTTCCTTTACTTTTTGGAAAATGGCATTGTTTGTTGGCCACAACTTTGCAAACCTAAGTTATTGATGGCTATTGATAACTTACTCTCTGTTGCAGATATTTTAGAATAGGCTTGGGCTCTTCATTTTTAGACTTGGGGGCATTCTTTTTGGGGGGTGACCCGGTATTTTTCTCGATCAATGGGCCGCTTTGTTATCTTGAACGTATAACTCCTCCTTTTCGTTTTGTCCGAGTTGTCCACCGCCAGAGTTTCCCAGAGTCTTATCCCCTTGCTTATCCCCCGCATTGTTGAGGGATCCAAGAGAATGAGGGTCGTGAGGTTGCTTTGTGGACCCGGCTCAGAGCTCATCAGATCCGGGAGACCCTTTTCCTGATCAATGGAAACTGTTAGATTATAGTCCTTCTTACGATCAGGTGAGGTGGAGTTGGAATCCGTTTTGGTATTTTTCCCTTTGCGACTCGTCTTACGTCGATGACAGTCCTGGACGTCCATTCCATTTTCACCCAATCCATGAGGACTGAGGCCGTTCAAAAAGTCTTCTGCAAACTCGTTTTCATTGCCGTAGATCTAAGAGATTGGAACATAATGTTTATTTAAATGTAGGATTTAGCTATAGAAGGATTTGATTCCGCCAATATGATATCCTCCATTGAATAACTAAATAAATTATAATTGGACTGAATTAGTAGATATTTAATCACAATATGGCCACAGAAGCTTCAAATAAATAAAGTAAGTCACAATCAATACTGTCGTTTATGTGTTGGGAAAGCGTGCCATGTGCAGCTAACAAAGATAAAATTATAGCTACTTTACCGATTGAAAGAGCAAATCCCTGATTAAATTTGTATACAAGAATAGTGAAAAATCGTTGGCTCATTCATCTGACGTAACTTATTTTCTGTATGTATCCTGATGGATATACTAAAATTTGCATACCTGAATAATTGTATGATTTATAAAAAAATTTGATTCTACAATTTTAGTCGAATCCCTACTTTCATATCAACAAGAAACACAATTATTTCAAGAGGATATTTTAAAATTTACTCTTAAAAGGAAGAAAATTATAACACAACCCAAAACATGAACATTTGGGTATTATTTAATAGAACAACTGCACATCATTTAATGAATGATTTGGTTGCATTGAATATCCAATTACACCTTTTATAGATAATCTAATTTTAAGGACAGCTAATAAATACGCACCGTGCTGGATGCTTCCATGATCCTCTTGGCCGCCCGCATTTGTCTACGATAGCAATTCGAATAGCAAAAGGTCTGATGCGTGCAGTAAAAGTTAAGGGAGTTGATCAACTTTGATACCACTTTCAGCCATGGCATGCTTTGATCCAAATTGTAATATCAGAGTCCTCAAAGACCTCATATAAATGTGTGTCCGAGTCCTTAAAGGACTCATCCGGGACCGGGGAGTCCTCTCCCGTCTCATGATCCGAAACATCACTCACAGAAATGGCAGAAACCTTTCGCTTTGTGCTCGCGGAGTCAGCCCTCTTAAGAGCTGTAAGAAGATATAAAGACAAAGAGAGCCAATGAAGAACGTGGATAGATTATTGGCTTCTCATGCACGGCATTTTTTTAAAGTCATATACTTCAATGCATGATCTAACTAAATATGTTCTGATAAGAGGTATAACATTATATAGCTTTAAAAAGCTTGAAAAAATGCGTAGATAAAGTAGGAAAAAAGAGATTAATGGTAAATACATACATATATATTAACTACGGTTTAGTCAAATGTCAAGTCACATAATTACAGAGATGAAATAGAAAGAAAGAGAGAGAGAGTGTTTAAATGAGAAAGCGGAAAGATAAGAATAGAGGATGATTCTTTGTGGGTAGGGGGGGAAATATTAGGAAAATTGGACTCACCTCATTTTATTATTGTTATGGACATTTTATCCTTCACCAACTAAGACTATATATTTGGGGGTTAACCTCTCTCTCTGAGAGGCACTAATGAAGAGTTTTCTAACCATGCAGGCGCAATATTTGTTTCCATACAACTGCCACTAATAGCAAGGAAGAGGATAATTGATTTGGGTGTTTTATAAATGCAGATTCCTTACGAAAAAATGGGGGATACCTCGACTTTACATTTCATACAGGTAGTGCATATATTAATTGGGTTTTATAGATACGGTTTTTAATTATTTTATAAATATTTTCTACTAGTATTAAGGGATTTCCAATTTAATGAGGAAAGGCGTGAATTGATTGAACATTTGAATTCAAGATGATTGCATTTTAATCATCAGGAGCATAAGAAGACAACGTAATTTTAACTGATACAAGTTCCCTTTGAATGGTAGTGGTATATTATTTTTGTGGGTATATATATGTATATATATAAGAAGCTTAATTTATATTCTTTTAAAAACTTGCTTCCATTGCCTTTAGTCAAAACGATCGAACTTGACAATGACATTAGACTGAGCGACACAGCTATTATGCACATTAAATGGGGAATAAGAAGCTTCACTTTGATTTCCAGTCTAATATTAACATCAAAACAAAAAAGTAGAGTAAAGTCAAGGGGGGACCCACAGGCCTATGATAAACAAAGATGTGTTCATCATTCCGCAAGACCTGAATTGTTTCATTTGTATACATGCCCTTGTGTGAGCTAAAGGCCTTTACAAACTCCCACTCATTTCTTAAGTCTATCTTCAAGGATCATTTCAAGGCCACCATGTCCACCAATACGAAAGCTACGCCCATTTGGACTTTGGAAGGCGTGTTGGGGCCTACGTTTCAGCTAAAATCTTTCAATGTTGAAAGATTCTGAGAAGATAAGGTCAATTTTGGCCTATCTCATTGAAAAGATCCTAGGTTCGACTGATTCATTTTAACGCTATGACGTATATTAATACCCCCAGGGAAGGCAACTTTATCGATCCAAATAGATAAATAATGGAGTTTATTTTGGTCTTTCTTCTTCAAACAGTTATTTTGAATTAGAATGTTTATTTATTTAAAGATTTTTACGTAGCTGTATTTAGATGTTTCGCTTATTTGTCTTGTTTGCATTTTGTATTTTATTTTCTACAATATTTTTTAAGGATGATATATATTTTTTAAATTTAGAAATTAGTCAGAAGAATTCAAGAGAATGATTTTCTTTAAAATATATATCATTTTAAATGCGAACCCGAAAATATGTATATTTTGATTAGTTTACAAATCTATGGCAACACAAATATTTGGTGTTCCCCCTGCGTTATCTACATATCCAAGCTTTTCTTAAAAGTGAACTTTCATCCCTTGGGTTTTAAATGATAATTTTATTATTAGTAATTTTTTAATCTCGTTTTTTATTATCACTGAGTTTCTTAGCCATCCATCAAGAATTCAAATGGAACTATCCAATCTAAGCAATCGAAAACATCCATCAATAAAGATATAGTTAATATGTACAAAGGAGAGTTAGGAAATTAAGTCTCCCAAGCTCAAGAAACACATTTTCTTTCTTTGTATCCTTTTACTTTGCATTGAAGTCTTGAGCACGGGCTCTCTTACCTAAGCGATTAATGAAAATTGTGGTTCCCGTAAGCATTTTCCAACGAGATCTAGCATTTGGCAGAGGTCGTTTAGCACCCGGCTTGACAGTTGCCGGTGGTCCAACGGATGTCGAAGTACTTCCGACAACCGGTGCTCCCGTGCATAAGGAACCACTTCCTCCATTTTAATAGGGTCGAGTACTAGTTGACGGTGATTTCACTATATGATATTGCATGATTGAGGGGGATGTAAGTTTTGGGTGTTTAGTTACGTGTTGTGTGAATAGAGTGTGTGTGAGTCCGTGACTATTTTCGTCGGGTGCAATCCCTACACATGGATGATCACTGATGGATCGTCAAAAGTATGGGAGGATGCATTGGAGATAAGGGGAGAGTCCCAAGGGCTGTAGTCTGGGATGGATTTGGGGGGTAAGATATGTACAGTGTAACGTCAGTGGGATTGGGTAAGTATGTAATGAACTGATAGTTGCAAGAAATATGGGAAAAAAATGATTTTTAGATATAGCAGGTTGCGTTGAGTAAATATTCGATAAATGTTACGTTTATTTAAACGAAACTTAATCCCTTCGTAACGACAGTTTCCAAATGATAGAGTGATGGATTTGACTCGTTAAAATTGTTTTTTGAAATACTATCATGTTGTTGTTGTTGTTTTTTGGGGGGGAGAGGGGATATATAAAATATCCTTTATTACTTATTATATTTTTTGTTAAATCACTCAATATTCAGATTTGCACAACAAATTATGTATGGAAACGTTTGTTTATTTTTCTTTTTCACTACTATTAGTTTAAATCTAAGCAAGTAAATTATATTTATTAAGATATGGTGCAATCGAATAGACATGTCTATAAATGAAATCAAAAAAAACTTTATTTTGGGGGGAAAAAAATCATTCAACTTTTTACCTCCGCCGAAGGAGGTATTGTTTTCACTGGCGTTGGTTTGTTGGTTGGTGGTTTGTTTGTTTGTCAGCAGGATAACTCAAAAAGTGCGGAACGGATTCGGATAAAACTTTGTGGAGTTGTTGGAAATGCCAAAAGGAACAAGTGATTAATTTTGGCATCTCTGAGTGCTTCTTTAAGATGCAAAATGAGCTAAATACTAATAAATATTTCAAGTTAGCCTACTCTGCCAATAGATTTCGCTGTGCTGTGCTCTCTTCTTTGATGACGTCAGTTTTCTTTTTCTTACATGTACCTCTAGAGTGTAAATAAAGGGACAGTGCGTAGGGGTTGGAAATGACAAAAAGACCAAGTGATTCATTTGGTGGGGATCGGCGGAGGTTTGCACTCTCTGAGTGCTTCTAGTTTATTTATTGTTTCGTTTGCCAGTCTTTCATATGACATATTCAAATTTTGGGTAGCCAGCTTTATTATATATTTTATCAATGAGAATAATATTTCTGAGAAGGAAGATAAATATCAGAAAATCCCAAAATGGAAGACCTGTTTCATCAAATCTGATAAAACATTTATAATGTTTATTGGCATGTTGATACATAGGTCAATCTTACAGTTTATTTTAAGGAGAATTATAGAGACATAAAATAAAGAGGGCTAATTCCCTTCAATAGCAGAGAAACATCGTTCATTTATTTATTTATAGTTGTCTGTATTTTAGTGTAGTTATTTTTTACACTGTCTTATAATATTTGATAGCTGAATAAAAAAATTATAACCGTAAAAAAAAAAAAACATCGTACAGCTGTACTCTGTTTCCAATATAAACAAAGTAATTTGACCTACGTATTCGTAAGTTGATCATAGAGATATAAATATTGTTTATATTGGGCAATATGCCATATTTCTCTGAAAAATCTATTAAGCTCTTTTATGTCTCTATATCTCAATGAAAATACGCATTTCCTAGTATGTTTTATCATATATATTTAGTTCCAATTTTAGATATTTATATTTCTATGAGGGGAAGGGGTAATCAATGCTTACGAATCTAATGCAACATTTCTTGCAACTACCCTCATGTTTTTTTTTAAGTTGTACTGGACTAAAGTGCAAATTAACTCTTTAGTATAGGGAGTTAACTCAGCTTCTACCTGGTTGTGTGGTTAAAAATATATAGAACCTAATACGTGTTACTGTATTTTTTTTGTGTGATACCAGGTCAGGGGTACATATTTATGTATGTACTCTACATTAGTAGTGTGGAGATGATTTTCTAGGGAAGAAATGGTATGGTTTGTTTGAGGGAAGGTGGAAGTAACTTACCCATTTCCACTTCTTCCAAGTCACCTATAGGTCATTCAATGTTATGTTTAAGATTTTCTTGGTTATATACATATATTTGAAAAAAGTCAATTGGTCGTGAAGATGTCGATAGTTTTTCTCAGTAGTCTGAATTCTATTATTATTTTTTTGTTCATGAGAAGTCAAGTACCAAGAAAAGAAGGGTTTTCATCCATGTTCAGAAAATTCGTAAGATAACGAGAAAAGCATGATCGTTTGATTCATACGAGATAAGTTTTTTTGTCCGCAGTTGCTATTAAATGTATGTACTCAAACTTTTAAGACATTAATTAGATATAAATACTTATGCTTAAAACATCAATTCATCTAATTATTTTATATTATATATATAATGGCTCCTGGTATTTTTTTAGAACATTCCTTTATTGTTGTTATGGAAAACAAAACTTTATTGGAACTTCTAAATTTTAAACACACCAAATATATAAGTTGCAATCCAATATATTGCTATGAAATTTGAGTTCCCTCAAATTTGGGTATGACATTGGTTCTATCTACCTTTCAATGGGTCACAATATATTGAGATTAAAATATATATGATGATCTTTAAGGGATGTTTTGGGCAAAAATCTAAGTCAAATATATCTATAAAAAGTATATATCAATTAATATAATCGCTCAGATATATCAAATAAGTGGCACACAATAAGTGTACATATATATTTCGATTTTTTAGCTCTCAAATTTGTTAGACTAAGGCTGTATGTTTCATAATAATGCGAAACATCATATGTTACTTTAAAAAGACAAATATAAGCGCTTTATTAAAACATTAGAGTTGTCTTTCTATTAAACAACCCTGAGTTCAACTACGTATAATTAATGAAAAAGAATTCGGCCTCATTTTAGAGATAAAAAATTTCCAAATACATACATTTAATAACATATTAATAAGTCATTTTGAGAACACTTAAAAAAATTATAAAAAGTAATAAGATAATTAACATTAAAAAGGGTTTGAAAAATGCGAAAAATAAATTCAACCATTGATTTGAACAACGAACAAAATAAACAAGAAGAGGGGATACTTACAACATTCGACGTCCTGCTCAGAGTTCTTCTTCCTAAGGATGATCGCTCCGATGAGCTTTCCCACTTCCCTTCTTAAGACGAATGCTTCGTCGCTTAAAAGACCCACCCGGCTTGGCGACCTTTGGCTTTCCCTGAACAATTCGTGGCCCAGTACCACGCTTGTCCGTCATCGTAGAGTCAATGGAATCACCCTAGAAAGACATTGAATAATATAATAAACTATTTTAATTTTAAATATAGTAAGAAGTTCGGTCTTGGATATCAAAACTCCGGGCTTGGATTCGTAATTGTTGAAGTATGCAGAAACATTATCAAATATTAACCTCAAAGCGACGAAAGGACTTTAAACACCGGCTGGCTCGTCAAGGTATATTTGATAGATTCTTTATAAGTAATATTAGCCTTCAAATTGGATTTTAGATATTCAGTTGTTGTATAATTTGTTATATTACTTAATACTATAGAGAACTGGCATTATCTTGTAATCACTTGGGTATCCGAGAATGTTGCATCAGAATGACGTGTTAAACAAACATTTACTCTGAATGAATAAAGTATTCGTTTTTAATTTCAAGAATACATATACTTGCTCACCTGGACGGTGAGTGTGGTTTGACTGCTATTAACAGACTCTTTTCCTCGTTTTGAATGACAAAGCTTATTTTTCGATGATCTTGTACAGAACCCGGGGTTGTGGCTCCACCTCCAAGACCTTGAGTCATATTTGAGGTGCTCGTGGCATTGGCAGTGGACATACCACCTCCGCCGCCACCGGGTGAATCGATACTCAAGTTTCCAATGTTGAGGCTCTGCGTGGCCAGGACCACCGCCGGCCCGCTGAGGTTGCTGAGCCCCCGCTAGCGCAAGTCGAGCCTCCACCCCCGGACTTTGATGGAAGTTGGGGACATTGGGAGTTGTTCCGTTGGAAGGCTTTGTGACTTGGCTCTTGGGGAGAACCTTATAGGTCTCACGGAGGAAGGCTGTGACTTCGAGTAGGAGCACTGTGGCCACAAGCTTGAGGACTGTGGGACAGTTAGAAGAAGTTGCGTTGGGGTTGACGGAAGCCTCGTCCAAGAAGTCTTCCTCGTCGTCTTCGATAAGGAGCTGCCTGTGACGAGTCTCATCGTTGGAGTAAGAGGCGTTTGTCTGGGCTTGATTGGACTCTTCGACAAGAAGTTCGTCTATGCGGGATCCAAGCATCTGCATGGGTGTAAAGATATAGGAATCAATTTCAATTATGTCGTATGGAGTAGAAAAAATATCTTAATATCAATTAAAATTTCCCTCGATTAAAGTAATAGACGTTAACATACGCTTTTATCAGCATTAACAATGCTCAATACTATCAAAAATGTATATAAACAAATAATTTTAATGCTATAATGCTTATTTATATCCTGTTGTATGCAATTCTATCGAACCATATAGGCAAAAAAAAAAAAAATACTATCAAAAATGTATTCAAATTATAAAATTTCACGCACCAAAAAAATAATTACCTTTAATAATAATAAAAACAATCTACATTCAACTCTTTTCTTGTAATATGCAATATTTTCGTTAAATCCGACCATACATTAAAATTCGTAACAGGACTATCACCCCTGGGCTTTTGCCCCCCGTGCCATTTACCCCCGTTACTAATATTTCTTATCCCTGAAAGTCTACTTATGAAGTTAACTATGTTTTCTTTTGCATTAGTGTTTGAAAACTGGTTCCTAATATCGGTCATATAAAACATATGACCGATATTAGGAACATAGGTTTTAAACACTAATGCAATTTTGCCATAAAGAAACATAGTTAACTACCTAAATGGACTTTAACAGATAAGAATAATTAGTAAAAGGGTTAAATGGCACCAGGGGGTAAAACCCGAGGGGGGGGGGGGACTGTCTGAGGTGTATTGTTAGACATGAAAAAGCGAGGGTTATTTGGGCGTGTGAAAGGGAGAATGTTTGAATGGTACAATTGAGTTCAGGCTCTTGTTATCACTATTCTCTTTCCTCAAACAGAAGCAAAAACAGAGATTCAAATATAAATAATACCTTCCGTTCTGGCGACTTGGCCTACTTCTTAATGAAAAAATATTCTCAAAAGAGGAAAGAGAATAGTGATAACAAGAGCCTGAACTCAATCATTTCTTATTGTTATGTATATATGTGCTATTATAAAGTTTTTCATTATGAACAGGCCCACCGAGTACGTGGCCCCATTTTTTATGATGTGCCACTGTGCCCCCCATAAAAACTGTAGGCCCCCAACTGCCTAGGCCTGCTGCCGGGTCTGTTTATGAATGACTTAAATTAGCGTAATGCACTTGGCTGAAACTTACCTGCTTAGCTGATTCAAACATTTTTGTTTCTTGGCTACTGGCAGATAGACCATTCTCTTTTGAACCGGCATTGCGGGTTTGAACAAAGAGGCCATTGTAGATAGACGAAATAACACTCCCGTAAATCTTTTGAAATGGTAGGGTTCATATTCAAAATAATTATTAAGTTAAAGAGGCCATTGTCCCTTGTTGCACTGTTTTTTTAATAAACAAAGGTAAACAAGCAAAAAGGGAGTGTGATTGAGCCTTCATAGCTTTTTTGTATCAATTAACTTCAATCGCTAGAAGATGAATTGTTCGCTTCAGAGTAAATAGTACTTTTAAGTTTAGTAAACTTTAGATGATAAATCCAAAAATGACCTGGTTGCATTCTATCAATTCAGAATCAGTACAATCTGAGTTTACATCATATGATTCAGAGCCTGTATTGACCTATAAGAAATCGAAATGAAAAAAAAAAAATAATTTGTTTCTTAGATTTGCGTCAAGGTATCCTCTCAAAATTTTACTTTGTTCTGACGCATTATAATCCATTATATGCGTCATTTTGTACGCGAGATAGGCTTTTAATGTACATATAACTCTCTACTTATTAATTGACATGATTTAGTATACCAAAATATTAAAGCTGGTTAACCAAGCTTTCATTTGTATATTTTGTGTTCTAAAAATCGCTATACTTTAAGAGATATAAGCAAATACGTACTCTCCCCCAAAAATTGATCTTTTGATATGAGAATATACGATTACCATTTGGTAACGGCAGTTAGTGTAACCTGGATAGGAAGAAAAAAAGAAGGGAGAGGAGTGAGGACAAAATACTCCCTCCCTTCTCTTCTCTTTCTATCCAGGTAACACTAACAGAGTTACCAGATGGTAATCGTATATTCTCATATCAAAAGATCATTTTTTGGGGGAGAGTACGTATTTGCTTATATCTCTTAAAGTATAGCGATTTTTAGAACACAAAATATATCAAATGAAAGCTTGGTTAACCAGCTTTAATATTTTGGTATACTAAATCATGTCAATTTAATAAGTAGAGAGTTATATGTACATTAAAAAAGCCTATCTCGCGTACAAAATGACGCATATAATGGATTATAAATGCGTCAGAGACAAAGTAAAATTTTGAGAGGATACCTTGACGCAAATCTAAGAAACAAATATTATTTATTTTTTTCATAATCGATTTCTTATAGGTCAATACAGGCTCTGAATCATATGATGTAAACTCAGATTGTACTGAATTCTGAATTGATAGAATGCAACCAAGGTCATTTTTGGATTTATCATCTAAAGTTTTACTAAACTTAAAAGTACTATTTTACTCTGAAGCGAACAAGTCATCTTCTACAGGCGAGTGAAGTTAATTGATACAAAAAAGCTATGAAATAAGCTAACAATACACACTCCCTTTCTTGCTTTTTTTTACTGAAAACTTTGTTTTATTAAAAAACAAAACATACGTCTGGTAGTAAATTAGATTTCCTTTAAATTAATAATATTATTGAAGTCTGTAACGTCAACCATTTTGAAGAAATTTGCAGAAAACTATATTTTTACTAAATTTTTAAAACTTTGACCTCGTTGCGCGACCTCGTAATGTTGACCGATTTTGTTCAAACTTTGTATGTCGTCTTCTTTATCACCAAGAAACAGAAAATGCTCAAAGTCGCTAACATTTCAAACATTTGAAAAATAAGAACAACCCTAGTGTGTAATTGAACCTTTTAGAAAATAATAATTCGTTTATAGCCATCTTACAAAGAGAGCTCTTCATTAAAAACCACCGGCAAGTGGGAAAGAAGAACATAACAATGTATTTTTTGATTAAGTTAAAATTGAAATAAAACTTATGACATATCATTGAAAAAATGAAATGAGCTCTTCTTGTATCATAAATAAAAAATCATCTCAAAATTATGGTATTGTTAACAATCTAATGGATTCACAAATATAAATTTAATAGACGAATGCAAGAAAAAACAATTAGTTTTTTAAAATATAATCTAAAATTACTTTTCATTAGTTTAGCTATGATTGTCCAAGATAATATAACATTTATTGCTTTTTGATATCAGATTCAAACCAATTTAGTCAAACTAAATAAGGAAACAATTGTTTTCACTTTGATTGTTTTCTATTTTTTTCGTACCAAATCTAAGAGAGCTGCAATGAGTAAGGGATCCGGAACCGTTCCCGGATGACTCGTTTCTAGTAGAAATGAAAACCGCTCCAGGCCTATTTGAATGGACTCTATGGGCACATGTAGTCTTTCCCTAAAGTACACAGAGACAGAGTCCTTTGTTCCCGTTTCAAAGTCGTAGGAGTTACATCGCGATATCTCATAGTAGGGATCCTCATGCTCCACCTCCTTCTTCCGTGATCGATTAATCCCAATCTTCTCCGTGAATGTCCTCTTTGCATTACGGAGCATGGTTTTACTATTTGTATTTTTACTTAGACGAGTTTGACTTCGGGAGTGAACAGAGACCTTTCGAGAGGGTGGGAGCGTGGAGGGAACGAATTCCCCAGGCTTGCTCGACATCCCAAAGTCATCCGAGCAACCGTTCATGCCATCGCACATGTTGTTGACGACAAAACTTCCCCCAATGGATTGGATCCCCGTGCCCGGAGACGGTGCCACATGAGAACAGGAGATCCATCATCATAGAACTCCTGTCCTGCCTTCCCGTCAGCCAATTAAACGCTGTAAAATGAGAATATATCATTTTAAATCTACTTATTCAAGAAGAGAAAAAATAATGTTTTATAACGCATACCTATAAAATTACTTCAGACCCACAATTAAATATCTGTACAAATTATTTTACTCCTAATTATCTTTGAATTTTTATCTACTTTTAATCGTACTTATATACTTTATAATTGTATTGGGGTTTACCATTGTCAAAGTTTAAGCTATAATATTATGTACATAAGATTGTAGATATATATTTGTCGTGGAATGTTTCGTTTATTTAATTATTTATTAATATTTAATTTTTGACAAGGTTTAATTTTAAATTTTAAATCAAATTTTGTATTAATTTATATACCAGAGTTTGCTTTAATGACGGTAATTATAGCTTTTATATTCTTGGGATTGTATTTGGGATTGCTTATCATTGTCAATTATTTGTTGGGCTCAATTCTACTTTCGTACACCGCCTCCATATTTTAGTATGGTATATTTTTTTTATTTTTGGAAGGGAATGGGAGAGGAAAAAAAAGAAAAAGAAAGATGGAGAGTTAGAGAGATGGAATAAGAGAGAGACACAGAGAGAGAGAGTCACACAGATATAGACACCCAGATAGAGAAAGGCACATAGAGAGAGAGAAATAATTAACTTACTCCCATCCTGAAGAGTCTCGGGATCGAGAAATAGTGACTTTACGCATGGAAATGGAATCTTTGGGCACCTGGATCGTGAAAAGAGAAGGTTCCTTATGACTTATTCCTACTCATTCGTCTTCAAATATCTACCCTCCCTCCATCCCCCTCCTCCGGGTCTCGGAAGACTACGGAGACTCCACTCAAGCACCCTCCTCCTACAGATCCTTGGACTCATCAATCTAGAAGAAGAAGTCTCTTAGGCATTGCTCTTCCTCAACAAGCAAATGAAGGAGTCCTCCTCACCCTTCGAGTCTTATCTGTAAAGGCTTGCAATTTGGAAAACGATGTCCATGATATAATATTCTCCGGATTAACCCACCATATCAGTCTCCTTGGAACCGTGGATCTTGAAGGAGGACTCCCTTATGGCATCACCCTCTTCTCTTTCAAATATGTAGATTGCTTCATGGTTCATGTATTTATAAAGAGCATCATTATTATTGAATGGACAATATACACTTCTTTCTTGGGACCTTGTATTTTGTAATGAAGCCCTCTGAACAGACTCCTTTTTTTTAATTTTATAAGATTTTCCTCTTCTTTGACTTTATATAATGTGAAACATGTTATTTTTTTATTTTTTTGCCTATATGGTTCGATAGAATTGCATCCGACCGGATATAAATAAGCATTATAGCATTATAATTAGTCTATCGAACCTAGGATCTTATGTAGACCAAAAATGACCATCCCTCTCGGGATTCGAACCTGCGCCCCCAACATTGAGAGTTGAACACGCCTAACACGCACGGCTATCGAGCTCCCTTAACATGTTATTCCCTTTTCGTCGTGTTTGAAGGAAGAATCCCTAATGACCGCTTTATATTTACATATTTCATAATTCAAGCGTGATCTGACTTATTTACCATTTTAGGATTTATAGTCTTGTATTGAAATTATGCATAATAAAAACACCTACAAAACTTTTTTTATTTTTCTAACGACATCGGCTCGTATTTTTTGTTATGATAGTAAAAGTAATTTGTAAAATCTATATAAATAATTATTCTAAAATAATACACAAAATAATATAATCTGTGTAAAAGTAACAAATAAAATATAGTCCATTAATAAACTCAAAAACGAAAATAGTAAACATTTACGTTATCATGAGTATACTTGATGTTAATTTATTACTTAAGGTCCTACCATATCTTGCCTGGCCTAGTAATTGCAGAGAAGTATAATTACTTAATTAAATTATTCTACGTTTGATTTTTATATAAAACATAATTTGTCTTACTTCACTTATAGGAACTAGAATGGAGTCTTGGACAAGATACCACTTCCGTTTTCAAGTTAACTACGCGAAGAAAAAGGAAAATAGTTCCTTTTTGTGTTTATTACTCTCATTTCCCTGAAAGAACCTCTTCAACTCAGCCCACAGTGACTCGATATTTAACAAAGCAAATACATGAAAAAGCAAGGCACTGACTTATGCACAAATAATAACAAATATTAAAAGTATAGATATAAGTATAAAAATAGATGTCGAATGAGTGATCAAGTGTATATTTCGGGTGTATCAATCAGAGTACTTGTACGAATATATGCGGTAAATATAAAATTAGGATGAAACAAATATCCCAAATGGAAAGGGACTCCGTTGAAATTATTTGTAGATTCTTTGAAATAAAATAAGGAATTTATTTCACTCTCATGGATTCAAATGTGAAAAACTTGGTGTCATTGAAGATTCTAGGGTCGAAACGCGACGTAAAGAATGGTAATAAGTTACCAAATTCTAAGATGATCGAATTTGTCAAAATTATGGCTCCAATCCAGGAGGCAAATGAAAAGGGAAAGGAAGAAGCCTTGAAGTATCCGTCTCTTTCAATCAAGAGGTCCAAAATTGCCATTTCTATGCATGAAGTCCATTGTTTTCGACTCCGAGACTAATATGGTGGGTTGATCCGGAGAATATTATATCATGGACATCGATTTCCAAATTGCAAGCCTTTACAGATAAGACTCGAAGGGTGAGGAGGACTCCTTATTTGCTTGTTGAGGAAGAGCAATGCCTAAGAGACTTCTTCTTCTAGACGTTCGAGTCCAAGGGATCTGTAGGAGGAGGGTTCATGAGTGGGGTCTCCGTAGTCTTCCGAGACCCGGAGGAGGGGGATGGAGGGAAGGTAGATATTTGAAGACGAATGAGTAGTAATAGGTCATGAGGAACTTCATCTTTTCACGATCCAGTTGCCCAAAGATTCCACTTCTATGCGTAAAGTCACTATTTCTCGATCCCGAGACTCTTCAGGATGGGAGTAAGTTAATTATTTTTCTCTCTCTGTGCCTTTCTCTATATGTGTGTCTATATCTGTGTGATTCTCTCTCTGTGTCTCTCTCTTATTCCATCTCTCTAACTCTCCCTCTTTCTTTTCTTTTTTTTCCTCTCCCATTCCCTTCCAAAAATAAAAAAATATACCATGAGTCCCTCCAATATGGAGGCGGTGTACGAAGGTAGAATTGAGCCATTTGTTTTATTATATTCTTTACATCAACATTGTATATATGGATTGTCAACAAATTTTTAATATATTGAATATGTAAAATGTTTTGTAAATATCTAAATATTTTCTTTAAGTTTTTTAAATCACTAGGTTTAATTGAACATTATTTTTATAAACAATTTCTTTTTCATAATACTAAGAATTAAGAATACTCACCCATTGAAACTTGGACTGTTTCTTTGTGTCAGAGGGTTCGTGTGGTCGTGAAAGAATACAATGCTTCTTAGTAAGAGATCCTGCTGGGCTGCCTCTTGTCAATGGGCTGTCAGTTCCTT
Organism: Caligus rogercresseyi; assembly: GCA_013387185.1. NCBI lineage: Eukaryota > Metazoa > Arthropoda > Copepoda > Siphonostomatoida > Caligidae > Caligus > Caligus rogercresseyi. The sequence continues at coordinate 23,749,680 of CP045892.1, forward strand.
CGATAATGCTCTAAAATAATGTATTAATTATAAATGCAATGCTCTATTGGTCGTTAAACTTCTTACCGTTGCTGTGGATGAGGAACTCTTTTTCTTAAAAACAGATTTTTTATAGACGAGTTTCTCTGTTTCATCTTCTATACAGCAAAAGCCTCCTGTAAAGTCGTTAGACTCGATATTCGGATAACGCCTAAAATTATGAAATACAAAATGGAGTATTGGATTTAGCAAAATGCATTCATGGGTCTTACGTGATATGAGGGCTTTCGATTTTCTGTTGTTTCCGCTCTAGTTTTTGAATGGAGTCCAGCATGGCACTGAGAATGACCCTTCTAAATATGGACCCATGGGAAATACGAACATAGTTGACGAGGTTTCTTATATCTGTGTATAAAATCAGATTTTCTGGAGATCGCAGACCCATCGTTTTCAAAACGGAGAAGCTTATGATTTTCTTGAAGAGTGCACTGAGGATAATGGATTCCGCGGAAGACATTATGGGCTTTGGAGCATTCTCTGTGTTCTCTCCAAAGTTATTGGCGTAGGCAAGATTGATACCCTGATTATTTTTAAGGATCGCTTACGGCCACCTATCGAATAGGTATAATAATTATTTAGACAATAAGCAAAAAAAAGGCTTTTGTATTGCTTGAATACCTGCAGACTTTGGTAGAGGAGAAATGGCTGAGGAGTCTACGCAGGTGTTGAGATAAGCATGTAAAAAAGTAGCAACAAAAGCGACATCCTTTTCGCTCTTCAAAAACAGATTGAAGTACTTTTTGAATTCCTTTTTATTTAGCCAGAGAAGTCGGGAAAGGAGAGAGGATACTTGGGAGCGTAGGCTGTCCAAGGATTCAGATCCAAGTACATGCATCCGACTACAATCATGGCAGCCTTTGATGCATCCCAAGACCTTCAGTATCCTATATGAAATATATGCAAAAAAATAGTTGAAGAGAATGGAAGCGTCTTTTTTTCTTTTTAATTCATCAATTAAGATATAAATTAAAACTTTAACGTTCAAATTCATCCATCTAAACAACAGTCTCATAAACAAATTAGGAATTTCAGCCCAGAGGCCAAAAAGACCTTAATTTTGTTACATAGTGTAATAGTTGTTCTCATATTATAAAAAGAAAAATTGAAATCGGATGCCTAAGTGTGCCACAAGGTAACAAAGTCAGGAACTTTTTGATCAAGGTAGTACATCAAATAAGTTATCGCTTCAAACATAGGAATTAGTTATCGTTGGCTGAAAAATATTTCCCCTTTTACAAGGAGATGAATATTAGAATTAAAACTATATCATACTTATTTATAGCTGTACTACAAACGCTATGAATGACCAAAAACAGATTATAGATTCGATGGACTAATTTTAATAACATATTTGGTTCGATTGACTAAAAATTAAGGTCTTTTTGCCCTGGGCCAAAATTCCTAATTTGTTCCCATTTTTACGTAGATTCCAAAAATGCTACTCAAATATCGTCCGAAAAAAGGTTTGGACTTAATGGCCTTTTTTGCAAATCAGGATTTTCATCATTTTTAATGGTTCACGCCCAGTTATCTTCGTGCAAAGTAAGAATAACCTCAAATGTCATTATTATTTATTTCTAGTATGTCATTGCATTTCAAATCAGCTTTTATAATTTCAATATCTTTTGTACTATTCGAAAAGATAGGCTTTATATTTCAAAAAGTTGATCATTTTTTAGTGTTCTATTTATGCGGCTATAGTTTTTGTTACAAGTTTATTGACTATAATTAATATATAATATATTTTTTTGTATATGTCAATGGATTTCAGAACAGTTTTTATAATTTCGATATCCGGGATGAAAGTAAAGAAAATATCAATTTAGTATGAACAAGTATTGATCAAATTATATAAATAATAAATCATGAGGTTGCGTTACCTATAATTGTGATTTGTTTCGAAGAAAAAAACCATCTTTGCCCTTTTATTTGCAAGTTCCTTAATGGAATTCTCTAAGAGTTTTTTAAATAATCTAAATCCCATTTTCCAAATCACAGTAGCTCTCCAAATATTCAAATTATTTAAGGAACTTGCAAATAAAAAGGCAAACATGTTTTTTTTTCTTCGTAACAAATCACAATAATAGGTAACGCAACCTCATGATTTATTATTTATATAATTTGATTAATACTTGTTCATACTAAATTGATCTTTACTTTACTTTCCTCCCATATATTGAAATTATAAAAACTGATTTGAAATGCATCGACATAATAGAAAAATAAATACTTAAGACATTTGTGGTTATTCTTACATTGCACGAATATAACTGGGCGTGAACCATTAAAAATGATGAAAATCCTGATTTTCAAAAAAGGGCATAAAGTCCAAACCTGTTTTTGGACGATATTTTGAGTATCATTTTTGGAATCTACGTAAAAAATGAGACTCAAATTAGGAATCTCAGCCTAGGGGCAAAATCCTGTTACATAGTGTTATTCATATCCCCTCTAATTTTCAGTGTCATCAAATGATATTCGATAAAGTTACGTCGTGTTGTTTACATTAACCGTTTCAATGTCTTTTCGATTTTTTTAACTTAAAAAATGAATATTTAGCAAAAGCAAAGAAACACAAACTAATTACTCTTTGAATTTAAAATCGTATTGAAGGGTTACCTCACAGTAATATCCATGAAAATATTATGTATGGTCAGTGATTTTTCATCAGATGGATCTTGAGTTCCTCCTTCTTTTGCCTTGAGCGGCTTTCCAGATCCTCCTCCACATGCAGCTTCGCTGGACTTGAGGAGTCCGACGTCAATCAAAGAGGACAGAAGGGAAAGGAGAGCCTCACAAACTCGAGATGTACTAATATGTTCCCTCAGGGATATTTTATGTAGGGCTTTGAGCAGAACAACATAGTCAATTTCCCCAAACTTATTGATGTAGAAAGTAGATCCCGGGGCCTCGACTTGCCCAGGAACGATGTAGTCGATCTTACTATCTGTCCTGGAGCGAAAGAGGTGTGCGTTGGGTTGTGAGGTTTCGGAGGGTCCACCGGAGGCGTTTAGAACGTAGCCAAGTGCGGATGGATTGACTTTGGGCACGAGAGCGGAGGAAGGGTTGACGGCAGCATTGACGACGGCTGCTGCTACTCCAACTTGGGGTGGAATGGCCTCGCCGAAGCTGCACATGTCAGATGAATTCATTCTTGTGGCTGCAGTTGTCGTAATGATGGGGATGAGGGGAGGTGCACTGGGAGCGGGGATGGGGGTCTCATGCGAGGAGTTGACTGTCGGGCCAGGGGCGGGGATCGAATCTACGGTCGTTGTACTTTCTGTACTCATCTGAAGAAATAGTGAACAATGTTGTTAATAGGGTCTTGGATTACTTGGACATATTGTTAAATTCATTAAAATGTCATTGTATTGTTTGTTTAACTTTTATAAAGTTATTTAAATTGTTATTAAAGTATACATATTGGTAATTTGATTTGAATCAATACTTTTTTAAATCAACGTTGATACTTTATTATTCGATGTAAACCATATTTTATTGTTTTAGGCAAAAATCTTTATTCTTGATTAAAGATATGTACCATAACGAATCTATTGTCATATTTTAATGCAAAACAAAACACTTTTTGAATGCAATAAGAATAAAAGAAATGGAGATATGACTGTTATTATTTTTCACCAAGCTACATAAAGAAAGTGATAGATTGTTTCTTCTATGAAGTTTGGTGTAACAGATACAAAGAGGATTTTGGAATGAAACATACTCATAGTATGTTGAATATTACAAAACAAAAGGTTATCCAACTTTCACGACCATTTATTGCCTATCTGAACAAGTGGAAAAACACAAATGCCATTTGCAATATTTGCATGGAAGAGTCCCAAAGCGCTGAACACATAATCAACAGATGTCCATCGCCCTCATATGAGAGATACCAAGCCATGCAAGAGGAGGATGAAGATCTTTGTATTATTAGCTTTATTAAATGTAAAAAGATGAAACAAATTATTTATTCTAATTTTAATTTAATTGCTTTATTTCTAAATCATAAAATAATATCTTTAATGTAATACTCAATATCCATTTTTGCTGTTGTAGCACATACATTTAAATGCAAAAAAATACTGAGACAAGGGTTCATTTCCATAAGTTTTATAGGCAATTGCTTGATGGAAATATTTACGTTTATAAACTCATAACTCACTTTAGCTCATCAAAATTACCAAGTCAATGCTACACTCTCAATATATATATAATGTAAGGTCTATTTATTACCTTATCTGGAGTAGTAAGAGGTGTGAACTCTGTAACTGTAATGATGGGCTTCGACATCATTTTCCTGGGGGGTTTCTCGGTTTTAGTAAGAGAATTTGGAGTGCTCACTTTCCTAAGACCATAATACCTATAAATGAAATAGATGATGATAATAATATTTCTTATATGAAGAAAAATCATATATTCTAAGTCTATCAAACTATATATGTATATTTTTTTAACCTATGTTTTACTTGGGTTGTACATGCGATTGGAGCCAAGTGGCTGGTGCAGAGCATTAAACAAAGGGAATTTAGGGATTACGAAATAATAAACGGATGCTCGAGTTGTTTTTGTTATAGATTATCATGAGCCTGACGTGACCTCAATGAATGGGGTTAGGAGTCGTAGATATTTTCTTTCCTTGATAAAAAAAACTTCTCATGCAGATTATAGTAATTTAATGACAAGTCAGCTAGACACTCTTATAAAAAGGCGTGTCCAGTATTGAATTGTAATCTATATGTATTTACATGAGGCATTCTAATTTGTTTCTAATTAATGAAATATGTTCTATCATGGGTGGTTATTCTTTGTTGGTTACTTATGTAGAAAGCAGACGCATGGGCAATGAGGTGAGATCAGCCTTAAGCAAGTCAATAGACAGCTCCTTCACCTCAAAGCTCATCCCCTTATTCACCATGCCACACTTGATTGTCAACACTTACCCATTTTCTTTAAGCTCATCAATCAAATAGCTGAATTGCGAAGAAATAAAATCGAGAATGAAAGAGAACACAAAGGTTAAAGGGGTTCATTTTCGGAGGGGATTGGGAGTGCATTTTTGAGACTAAAGATGATGAATTTTTGTAAAGGGGGAACCATAGAGCAAGCGACTTCGACAGACGTGAATTTATTCGGTTGAGTATCCGGACATATTTAGCATACTTATTAAAGAGAGTTCCCTCTTACCTGAGGCTTGGCATGGATTTTCCTTTGACCAGCCGGCTGTTGCTTGAGGAAAGAAGAGCATGCGTATCACTTCCTTGACCCTTGGACGAACCCATCTTGCCTCCAATGCCGTAATTACATCCCAGCGTTGACTTGGAACGACTTCTCTCTAAGGCCAGCTGTGAATGATTTTTATTGGGAAAAAGACGGTAATATGTTAATTTTTATATTGAAAAATAAAACACTTCATGCTTATATCTTACAGCTCTCGTAGCAAACTCGCAAATACTTGCTCCTGAACTTCTTCGTCTGTACATTTCCTTCTTTGAGGGCAAGGCAGATAGGACTTTCCCTGAGGTGTCTGCATCCAGTGCTCTATCCGATTTAGAAAGGATCTTTGACTCCACAAAGCTCTTGAAGCATTTTAGTTTTCCAACCTCAAGACCAGAAATAAGGGATTTTTTACGCATTCGAGAGCCTTTAATGGTTTTATCAGTGAGGGAAATTGTGCGATTGTGATTGGAGGATATATTTGTGGTTTTGTTTTCGGTTGTTTCAGACTCGGGGACTTTGATGCTGGTCTCCTTGGCGAAGGTGATTTCTATTTCAGGGATGGGGAGAGAGTTGCTTCGTTTCCGAGGCCCGGTCTCAGTGGAATTAGTTTGAAGTTCCACACCTCCGTTGGCACTTTGCATTCCAAAGGTGCGGCCACGGAGTCTAATAATTATAGGAAAATATAAAAAAATATAGTTTACAACTCCTTTATATAAATGAATCAAACTCTTGATAATTTAAATCCAGGGCTACATCAAACTTATAATTCAAAGTTGAATGGAGACAAGTGACAATCGTTCAAATTGAGCTAGATGTGCAGTGATTCCTTGTGTGAATGTATTCTGTATTTATATTGTTATTATTATTCGCTTTTGTATTCACTTTGAGTTTTATTTTTTCACGTGGTATTTATTTGAATGATGAATGTTCAGTACTTTGTATTTAAAATGGAGTAGGTTAACGATATTCAATGTCAAATACTCTATTGGAACTTATTATTCATTTAAAACAGCTAAAGAATTAAATGAAAAGAATATATCCCTCTATACTTCGAATATATATATATATATATATATATATATATATATATATATATATTAGGGTGATTCTTATTTCACGTTTTTCGGATTTGAGAGTCGAGCTCCCCCTAGGATTTTACTTTAGTGCATAGAGATCATCTTGTGAAAGTTTGAACGAAATTGAATAATGGGAAGTACCCGCTCAACGGGCCAAAAGTTATGTAGTAAACTTATGTAGTAATTTTTTTTTTCGCCATTCGATCACCTCTAATATCCTCAATTTCAATGCTATTTTCAAAACAATTTGCCGCAAAATGTAGGTATGCTCGCAAGGATTTCAAATCAGTTTTTATTTTTCATGTGCATCCAAAATCAAACGAGATAATAAAGTTTCAAAATGGTCATTTTGGGGGTATTGTCCATAAAAATGACTATTTCAAAACTTAAATTTCTCGTTGAATTTTGGATATATATGAAAAATAAAAACTGATTTGGAATCCTTGCAAGCATACCTGCATTTTGCTGCAAATTGTTTGAAAATAGCATTGAAATTGAGGACATTAGAGGCGATCGAATGGTGAAAAAAAAATTACTACATAAGTTTACTACATAACTTTTGGCCCGTTGAGCGGGTACTTCCCATTATTCAATTTCGTTCAAACTTTCACAAGATGATCTCTATGCACTAAAGTAAATCCTAGGGGGAGCCCGACTCTCAAATCCGAAAAAGGTGAAATAAGAATCACCCTATATATATATATATATATATATATATTCAAACCAGAACTGGGTCTACCGTTTAAAAACTGGTAATTCGGCCTATCATTGATATACTTTTCAACTTTTAAAAGTACCACTTATTATATTAAGTACAATTTATATAATCAATAGCGATAAGCTTTTATTAGAATTTTGACTTCTTGTAAATGGATGGCATCCTTAGTTCGTAGATGATTTCTTTAAAAAATAGTCTTTCGAAAATAATTTTCAACATAAATTAGAGCTTACTTCTTCTGAAAGTATGTTAGAGCCCAATAGACCCCTTCCTCACTCCAGTATGAAACGTAGAGACAGCGAAGAACACCGATGTCGAAATAAGACGCCAGGGCGGATTCATCGTCCGCCTCCTTCTTTTTCGCATCCGCCTTATTGCCTGAGGGGCTGCCCTTGGACAAGGGCCGAGTCTGTCCAGAGCCCTGCTCTGAAGACTTTGAAGACTCCGTGCTTTTGGCCTTTAAAAAGATATATTTTATATAGATTGGCATGATCATCTGATATGGATTTATGTTACGTGGACGGTTCCAAAAGCAAAAATAATTTTGTAAAAATAAACTTCTATATTCTGAGTTTCATTTGAGTAGGAAACTAATATAATTATACCAGATTTTTTTAATACTCCAATGATGTCATAGAAATAAAAGTTCTATTTTGATTAGAAGTGTTGTTCTTCTATGGCAAGAATTGTAAATGAATGAGAGCAAATATTTAACGAATTATTTCGTACATATGAACTGCATATGCCATTCGTAGTTTCGAAGGTTTCAAATTTAAGCTGCTTTTCTTTCATCCAAAAATCACTTTTACAAACACGATAATTAAAATCTGTATTACCATTACTTTGGAGACAAAAATATTTTTTAATGAAAACACGATAATCAGAATCCTTGATTAAAAAAGTTGATTCCATTCGGAAAAGAATGACTAAATACTGAAAACCCTAAAACCTAAAATGAGATTATAACATATAAAGTCATTTTTATTGTAGATACATAAATTATTTATATATATAATATTAATAAACTCTTCTGAACCAAAAAAAAGTACTATTTTTATTTTTGTTTCATTTTAGTGGAAAAACTAACATAACGGTGCTGAACAATGTATTCATAAATAAGTTCTTACAGCCAGGGAAGAAGATGGCTTCGTGCTCACAAAAGGCATTGCGAGAAGTGACTTCCGAGCTGGCTTATCCCCATTCGAACTTGATTCCCCACCATCCTCCAACTTTCCAGGAGTCTCAGTCTTCTTATCGGCTGTTGGATACACATAATAATAATAATGACAGTATATTAAAGTTTCCAACTGCAATGGCGTGAGGATTTACGCGCAGTTTTAAAGTTTGTACTATAAGAAATATGCTTAGAATGTCTCTTTCATCAAAGGAAAAAGTGGCGTGTTGTAAAGAAGGGTTTTATATCTAGTAGTTGACATGGGAATAAGTTAAATGCAAATGGGAAAATTATTACTTGGGACGAGCAAGAGAACGCGTATTTTGTGGGGGTGTGTTTGAAGGATTTAGAGAGTTCTCGGATAAATGGAAAGTGAGGTGAGCTTTGATGTTTGTCGACAGGCCAAGAAATGGGATGGATACAAATGGTAATGGGAGAAACTACTTTGTTGCGATCTACATAGTGCATATTTTGGGAATATGTTTGAAGGATTTATTCTCTGATGTAATTTTGAGGGGAACTTTAATGGTTGTCGTCAGGCCTAAAAATAAAATGAATGCATATGACAAGGGGACCGGTTAAATTGTTGCAAACAAACGAGCGCGTATTTTGAAAATATGTTTGAAGCATTTGTGAAGCTTAAAGGATTGTTGTCAGACCAATGAGTAATATAAATGAAATAAGTTCTAAATAATATACTTAATAGATATAAACAACTAGCAAGTCACACATTAAAAACACACCAAGTCGCATTCGATAAAGAAAGAAGTGAGAGAAAAACGATAAAATAGAGTGTAAGATAGAGGAAAGTCGAATCATTCGTCATTTATTTTTTCTTTTGTTTGTTTTTGGGCGGGAAGCATCCGATTCACCTTACCTACATGATTCATGGCTGATATTATTAAACCTTTCCGTGTGAGTTTAAGCCATTTTCCTTTAATATGTTGTGTCGTCTTTCGTCTGGTGTAAGGTGCAGAGGGTGACTCCGAGGATTCACCACCTCCTCCTAAAAAGCAGTTCCAAAGGAATAGGTACATTAAGAGGCCTTTTTTGCATCGTCAAGTTTTGGTTGGTGTCCAAAGAATGGAAAGGAAAGGATAGGAGAGTTATAGAAAGGGAAGAAAGTCTTTGATTGGAGCTTGAGCTGAGCAAAAGGTTTGTTACGAAAATAAACCAAGGATTGGTTTTGCCTATTTTGTTCAAAGGAGTTGAATCCCTGCGGCTATAAACAAGCATAATAGCATGAAATGGCTAATTCTAATCAAAAGTCATTTTCATGAATTTAAGTATCATGTTCAATAGGGGGTATTATAGAAACCTAATATTAAGATATCAAAATTTATCCCCCCGCAAAAGTTGCGTCATAACAAACTAATGATCGTAGAAAAATGGATTTTGGTTTGACCCCCCCTCACCCAGCCAAAATTGCGTTCAAAGGCACAATTGGAGGAACAGACAAATTTATATTTGACTAATCGATAAGATTTAAAAATTCTTAGAATTACAACTGATAGTTTACTTTAAAAGAACTAATCTTATCGATTAGTCAAATATAAATTGTCTGTTCCTCCAATTGTGCCTGAGGAAGATCTTATAAATGCAAAAGAACATCCTTTAAAAATTAATAAGTATCCTTGCCATTCACAATCAGTGGAAAGAGCTGTAAAACTAGTAAAGGAGGCATCTGCAAAAGTTTATGGATATAATCAACGTCATAGATTTATATTCTCAACCATGTGAGGGAGTTACTGTATGAAAATTAAGATGTGAAAACCAAACGTATAACTTAAAAACATCAACATGAGTACCATCTTTTCTTTTTCCTTCTTGAAACTTTAAACGAACCCTAGTAGGAGCCGTTATTTAAAAAATGGTTGGTACGTCAGCACCTATGTTCATTTATTGGCACTAAATATTGTTTAACGAAAATTTGCAAAAAATAACAAAGTCATAAATTGATCATAACTAAAAAAATTTAAAACTAAATTTTTCTAAATAATCAATAATAAAAAAGTTTTGCTTCATAACGAAACCTTTGAACGCAATTTGGGGGGGTAAGGGGGGGGTCAAACCAAAATCTATTTTTCTACAATCATTTAGTTTGTTATAACGCAACTTTCGCGGGGGGATAAATTTGATATCTTAATATTAAGTTTCTATAATACCCCCTAATGTTCAATCATCTGTCAGATATACTTTAATGTTCTTTTGTATCATTGATAATAAGTTATGAGGTTTAATTTACTTAATTCTTAATTGTATGTGGCTTTATAATATTGATTTCAAATTGCATAACTGATATTGGTTCTTTTGTATTGAATCTAGGGCTGTAACTCTAAGCCATAATTTTTAATATTATATATATATATTGATTTCAAATTGCAAAACTGATATTTGGTTCTTTCGTAATGTATCTAGGGATGTAACTCTAAGCCATAATTTTTAATATATATATATATATATATATATAGTAAACAAAATTCAATATTTTTTGATAAATTCAAAAATTCGAGTAGGTGCCTTAAATTCAAAAATTATTCCATTAGTTTGAACTCACTGATTATTGACACTGAGCACACGTGTGATCGTATGCTCGCTTTGATTTACGACAACTGACTGGATGATATTATATAAAATAAAAAGTCGTACGTAAAATATGATATACATTTCAGCCATTTACGAAAATGTTTTAACATCTTAAAACTTTCGATTCTTTGGGAAACTTTTAATTATTTAATCGGTAGTTACTTAAAAGATAAGATATTTATTTTGTTGGAAACAATATTTTCGTAACATACCAATACTTTCACTTTCGAACTTCAAAGGACTCAAGTAGAATAGGAAATGTGTATAGAGAAGAATGTGAGATTGCGATAGAAAGATGGATAGTTTAGTTAGATAGACAGAGAAAGAGAGAGAGAGAGAGAAATAAGGGAATATGTATATATAAATGATTTGTAAGAGATAAAACACTGTACCGACCAAATATACTTTAGCGCCCTAAATTTGAATTTTATAAACACTAATAAAAATGTATGTATAATATTTATATATTGTTTAAAAATTAACACAGAATTCTGAACAAGTTCTATGATATATTTAAAAATCTAAATAAACATCAAATGTAACTAAGATGCCCCATTTGAATGTATTAATCTATAATTACGAGTTGGAAAAAGTGGAGTTCTTGTTTACGTCGAGAGAAAAGAGGGGCGATGCACCTAAGCAACTTTTGTTTAGTTTTCATGGGATTACTGCTATTTAGTTTAGTTTACTCCATGGAAGGGGTAGTTAGTTAGTAAGTAATTAAGTAAGTAAGTATGGACACATATATAAGTAGAAAATCAGAATTCACAAAAGGGAAAGGACACAACATACCTCGTCCTCTTTAAACATGCCCTGCTGGTTATTCCCTTTGTTCTTTGAGCGGGTTTCTTTAAATCCCGCGAAAAGGGTTTGTGCGGCTTGGCCTAAGAATAGAGTAAAAAGGAAGGAGTGAAGGAGGGAAAAGGTAGGAATAAAATGTTGTGTGTCTACCTTTGCAGTAAAGCAGGGGACATCCGGCTGATTAAATTCCCAGAGGGCCTTCCATATTCGCTTGCCCCCCTCAAGCCTAAAGTTCTGCATAAAGTCCGACTCACGAACATTGGAGCAAATGGGGGCGAAGAGGTAAATGAATGTCTATTGAAGTGGGGCGGTGTCGGAAGGAGCTGAGTTATTTTATATTCAAAAAATGATTAGTTTTGTGAGATATCTTACCGTTATGGAGGATAGTGGGAATAGGTATGCAAAGGGAGAATGATCCAGCTTCCCGACTTTTCGAACTCATCCACGGAGCATTCATCTGCGGCGTCAAGGAGGATCCAATGGAGAGTGTAGAGGAGTTTCGTCTCTGAGCTTCCGAGATTGAAACTGGACTCTTTCCTTTTATTTTTATAAAAAGATATATAATATTCATATTAAGGAAGAAGTGAATAAAAAGTATTTCCTCGACTATTTTACATACATTATGTAAGAACCAAGTAACAGAAACAATAAAATACACATTTTTTAGTCCGTCTAAGAGCTTAATCATATTCAAAACAACATAGATGAATGAATATAACTTTATGCGTCATTTACTCTAACTTAAAATATATATTAATTAAAACAATGACTAATTTATATTATATGCATGATGAAAATGTCTTCTTAAAATACGTTTGATCGCTAATTTATGATATTTCGAAGTGTGTAGAATAAATAATAAAATATTTCAACCCTAATTGCACACTGCTAAGAACCAGCATTAAAATTTATAATAACGAAAACATAAAATGTCCTTTTTATTTACTTTAATACTAACCATAAGTTAATATGAAAGAGCATGTAGTTTCCTTCAAATCTGAATCCCCCTTTATTTATTAATTTCGATATTTTCGATATCTTGAAAAACCAGTGAATTGATAAGAAAAGGTTTATAAAAAACCCTTTGTACATCCTATAGTCATTCTTATTCACGCCTTTTAGAGTCCAAATTAATTTATGGACGATATTTTGATAAAATATATAATATTTTTCCCCTACTTATGAATAAACATTCATTTAAATGACTATCTTATGAAATGGGCATTGGAATCAGTAAAAATATCTTTGTTGTCTTACCTGTGCTGAAGTAAGGCTGCAGCGCACTGCATGACATGTGGTAGTGTTGCAACGATAAACTTCCATCTTGAAATAAGCTGAAGTGCATCTGTGAAACTCGGTGAAAGCCCAAATCGAATATTTTGTATCAGAACCTTTTCAAATATCTAAGATGGAATATAGAGAGATTAGATTTACAGCTCCTGTGAACTATACGGGAGAGTCTTACTTTGCATGCCTCTTTTATCTCCTATAAATAAAATAATAGCAATTTTAGTGGTGCAAAGATTTTTCAAAATATATTAGATAGTTGTTATACATACCATGCATGTTGCCTCGTGTACTTTACTAAACTTTGGCCGAATAAATGGGCTTAAAAGAATATAAAAAAACAATGATGTTAAAATAATGTGGAGATTTTATTCTATTCGTAATCGACTATAATATTTGCAGGTTCGAAATGATTAATCTAAAACGCTTTATACAAAACTACATACATTATAAATCTAAAGAAGGCTGAGTACCAATGCACGTCATTCCTTTTTTTACTCGTGGATTCGACTGATTTCTATCGCCAAACGTGAAAATAAATATACTAATAAGAAAATTCAATGATAAAATAATACCTTTTAACCATAACTGTAATTAAATAACATGTAATATTACTGTAATATTGTTATCTTGTGTGCTCAACTAATTAACTGTAATATTTAATGAATAATATTTACTTTCATTTTAATTAATCATTTCATAATATACATACCTTCTATATATTTTTGGATTTTATTTTATCTCTGAAGCTTCCTTCATGTGCCTTCAATATATTTATTGTTATACTTTTTTCTGTTTTTGTGAGATTCCTGCTGCCTTTTGATTTACATAAAGTATGTGAAAATCAAATGGATTTAGTTAGATACAAAAACATATCATATATACTAATTAATTAATATTTTAAAATCCTTTTTTATCATCTTATATTATTTTTAGTTTTATGCAACAAAAATATTCTCAATAATGTTTATTAATATTGGTTGTATATTTGATTTTTGAACTATATTCAAATAGACATAAATAAACTCTTTTTGAATCGGTAGGACATAATGCTGTATAAACTGTTTGAAGCATTAAGATCAAGATAATATCTATTAGAAATAGGTTTTTTGCCAATGTACAAATAATACATTATATATTTTCATAAATTCTAAGAAATAATTCACAATTAACTAATTTTTTTGTTATCTAAATTGAATTATTAAATAAGTATTATACATTTAAATTATTAAATCAGATCATATAGAATGTTATTTCTATAACTTTATAACGTACATATTTAATACATATTGTGAATTGATAAATTTATAATTCTATGCAACAAGTGGATAGATACAATTTTGAGGTTCCTTTAAAATAAATCCTTTAAGGTGCATGTTTTATTCGAATATTTGCATACAAAAAATAATATTTGTGTTGTTTAATAACAATTCTAAATATATAATAAAAATAAAGGTAAAAATCGCTAAGAACATACCTGAATTGCTGTTGCATTCAATAACAAAATTAATTCCTATGATTATTATCGATATGATTTCATATTTAATAAGTATTAAAACGTCACCTCAAAAGGGAGAAAATCTTTGTACGCTTTTTATAACAACCGACTCTTAACAACGAGTATCAACAACATGCGACTTATTAAACTAGATATCTAGGTTACTCAGTGTCTTAGTGCATTTTTCATTAGCTCAATATAATAAAAATCAATTTGAACTTAGTGGCCAAAGATATGTGTTAAAAACCTGAGGAAATTTTTGGGATTTAAAAAAAATGAATTTTAATATTTATAGTCAACATGAACATTGTTCTACTTGTTTCAGATTATTGATTGATACAACTATGGTAAGAACATATTTTAGAAAAAGGGGTTGATACAATATCGGCTAATGAATTATGCATTGTTTATATTCTTAGAAACGGTGTACGATAATACAATCTTCTAAACACTGTTATTCTTCATACCCGATGTTATTTCTATGTGGCTAATAATCAACTTTTTGACAATTTATTGTCAAATATGCATCCATTAAGGAAATAATTCTTTTTGGAAAAAAGAAAGAAAAAGTCGATTCAAACAAGTTTGCCAAAAATTAGGTTGACGAAGCTGAATAAGTAAGTTACACTATATATATATATATATATATATATATATATATATATATATATATATATATATATATATATATATATATATATATATATATATATATATTTCTGGAAAAGCCATTTTATTAAAACTATTAAAATGAATAAAAACGAATCTATGCCTTGTTAGAGTAGTTATTTGTTTAAGGTATATCACAAAGATTCAGCATTTCAAATACATTTACTACTTCATTCTGTGTCCATTAAATTGCTTAATTTACATAAGTTTTTTTGTTTTGCCTTTTTATGGAATAGAGGTAGACAGCGTGAATAATCAAAATAAACATAAATGAAAAAATTACAATATAAAATAACATTTGAGATATAAAGATGTTATATCATTACATTACTCCAGCTCAAAGTTTTATTGCCTATTAAGTTAGATAAGGTGTATAGCTTTGAACTTACTTAAATGCAATCAAAAGTGAGATACATCTTATCCTATTTATTAAAAGAAACAGTTATTATACATTGTTTTTGTTTGATAGCAATTATCATATATGTGGCAAGAAATTTGTAAGACCTCTCCATTTCCATTTTCGTTTTTAATACCTAAATTATTCATCATCAAAGTTTTCTCTAAATATATAGAAAGAAAATGAGAATCTGCCAATAAAGGATGGCCAGAGAGACAATATTGATAGATAATTCGTCCTAAGGTTGTTTTTCCAGAGCCCAAAAGTAAAACAATTTCTGATGACAAAAAGGAGCTATGGGCATGTTGAATTAAATAAAGATAAAATCATGCAAATCATGAACATAACAAAAATATCTAATGACTTAAATATAGTATAAACTAACATTATCTCATATTCTTATTCTGTATCATAGTGAAACTTTGACAAAGAATAGATTTGTGGATGGATAATATCACTGTAACATATAATCTTTATTAACGGATGAAACCATCGCACATTTTCTTTTGCATATGTGAAGAACTTTACCCAATGTATATTACAGCAGGTAAGGTTTGAAGCAAAATAAATATCTTTTACAAATTTCAAAGGGAGCATTTTGTATATTTTGGTCATTGAAAAAAAGAGAAAATAATCATAATCGCAGTATTCACTAAGACACATCAAATGGTCCATACAAAATATATATTCTTTGGTGAGTGAATTCAGTACTGTTTTAGGTATAAATTTTTAAACTTCATCCACATCCAATGAAGTTTGTGATTAACATTTCAAATATTTGAACAATAAGAACATATACTATATATATATATATATATATATATATATATATATATATATATATATATATATATATATATATATATATATATAGGGCTGTTCTTATTTTTCAAATGTTTGAAATGTTAGCAACATTGTGGATTTTCTGTTTCTTGGTGATAAAAGAAGACGACATACAAAGTTGAACAAAATCGGTCAACATTACGAGGTCGCACAACGAGGTCAAAGTTTTGAAAATTTAGTAAAAATATAGTTTTCCGCAAATTTCTTCAAAATGGTGGACGTTACAGACTTCAATAATATTATTAATTTAAAGGAAATCTAATTAACTACCAGACGTATGTTTGATGTTTTTTAATAAAACAAAGTTTTCAGTAAAAACAAAGAAAAAAATGGAGTGTGTAATGTTAGCATATTTCATAGCTTTTTTGTATCAATTAACTTCACTCGCCTGTAGAAGATGGCTTGTTCGCTTCAGAGTAAAATAGTAGTTTTAAGTTTAGTAAAACTTTGAATGATAAATCCAAAAATGACCTTGGTTGCATTCTATCAATTCAGAATTCAGTACAATCTGAGTTTACATCATATGATTGAGAGCCTGTAATGACCTATAAGAAATCGATTATGAAAAAAATAAATAATAATGTGTTTTTAGATTTGCGTCAAGGTATCCTCTCAAAATTTTACTTTGTCTCTGACGCATTTATAATCCATTATATGCGTCATTTTGTACGCGAGGTATGCTTTTTTAATGTACATATAACTCTCTACTTATTAAATTGACATGATTTAGTATACCAAAATATTAAAGCTGGTTTACTAAGCTTTCATTTGATATGTTTGGTGTTCTAAAAATCGCTATACTTTAAGAGATATAAGCAAATACATTTTTGCACGTACTCTCCCAAAAAAATGATCTTTTGATATGAGAATATACAATTACCACTTGGTAACTGCTGTTACTGTTAGCTGGATAGAAAGATAAAGAAAAAAGAAGGGAGAGAAGTGAGGCAATATACTCTCTCCCTTTTTTTCTTTATCTTTCTATCCAGGCGAGTGAAGTTAATTGATACAAAAAAGCTATGAAATATGCTAACATTACACACTCCATTTTTTTCTTGTTTTTACTAAAAACTTTGTTTTATTAACAAACATCAAACATACGTCTGGTAGTTAATTAGATTTCCTTTAAATTAATAATTATTATTGAAGTCTGTAACGTCCACCATTTTGAAGAAATTTGCGGAAAACTATATTTTACTAAATTTTCAAAACTTTGACCTCGTTGCGCGACCTCGTAATGTTGACCGATTTTTTCAAACTTTGTATGTCGTCTTCTTTTATCACCAAGAAACAGAAAATCCACAATGTTGCTAACATTTCAAACATTTGAAAAATAAGAACAGCCCTATATATATATATATATATATATACTATATATATATATATATAATATAACAGTCATTAATAATATTAATATCCTTATTAAGGATTATAAATTGTTTCTACTCTTCAAATTTCCTCTATTTAACTCCCATAAATATCAAAAACATATAATAATAAAATAGTCAAAATCAAACCTCGTTTGTCTCCAGAGAAATATTTGAATGGCAAGAGGAAGATTGTCACTCTGATTGCCGGCCGAGTGCATTTCCGCAGCGGCCTTTGAGGGGAGGAAGACTCATTGGCCTTTCCCTTTCCAATGGAGTTGTCAGAGCCGTTCCCGGTTTTGTTACCTCCCGGCTGGAGATAGAGAGGTTGTTTGTCCTTGCTCCCACGAGTCTGCAAAAAAGAAATATTCATAAATTGATTTGTTGATACTTTTTTACACACAAGATGAAAAACATTTAGAGGGGGAAGGGAGAGGGTACGACTAGGGTCAAGGTCTTGAGTGTAGAAAGGAAAAGAAAGCTGAACCATCAAAAAGGCTCAATGGAGGAGGAACTACATTCCTCGAAGATGAAGAAGGGTACTGAGGATGAAGTGGCTTTTTGAGACTGTGAAATGGTGGAGAAACTAAAACAGGCGTTGAATGCGAAACATCATACCTTGTAACCCAGAGTAAATGTTAGAATTGACTTCTATTGACTTTCAAAATTATAGATTTAAGGATTAGTATACAATCCTTCACTATACTATAAAACATCATATAACGGTTACACTACCAATGGAAGAAAGCTTATGAGCTATATTTTTTTTGATAGTTGAATTCAATGGAATTTTTAATCATAATTTGAAATTGAAGAATAATAAAGTTATTCCTCGTTTTGTATCTTCTTGACAAAATATTGAATACTAACAAAGCATTGACAGTAAAAAAACATTAAAATGATTTACGACAAACAAAGCTGTCTTAAATTCGTATATTCATTTTTATGCTTTCATATTGATATTTGAGCAAGAATTGCCATTGTAGAGTTAATATAAATTCATCCATTCTTTGAATAATCTGTGCAATAAATTACATAAAAACACCCAACCAAATTTCTTGCTGGCTTAACAGCATTGTAGCATATTGTACATCTGCTAAAAGTAAGTATTTATTTTTCCATATCCATTTGCTCCCTGATTGATTGTATCCATTGCTATTCAAATATAAATAACATATTTAAAAATGAGGCGACTCATGCTTTCATGTATAACCACTTCACTGAAACATAAGTTTTGTTTCTCAAAAAATCGGTTAGTATGGTTATATGGAAATAAGTATTTTTTCTACTATGATTATTTTGTTATTGCATAAGAGGTATTGACTGGAAGCGTATCTAGATCCAATATTTATGGTACAATATCCAATCGACTATGTCAGACACTTGCTTCGAACCAAACCCTACGGATATTAGTTAATCAATTTTAGAATATTGATATATATAAGAACAGCTGTAAATATAAATCAAAGTTAGACATTATTGCATTAATTGTTTTCCTATGTCTTTCAGTTCAAAAGTTCTGTTTATTTTTTAAATTAAGTAACGCTCCATTATAGAAATTACAAAACTGGCATGAGAGATATCCCTGACTAAGATGACGTAAAAAGCAGGCATCAACAAACAAAAGTTTGAAACTCAGATATTTTCTAAATAAAAACGCTCAAATATGTGCGAGAAGAAACGTTTATAATTCATAGGTTTGTGTAAATTGCCTCCATTTATAAAGGAACTATAGATTAACTGGGTTATACACATAACAAAAGGCCCTTCAAGCTCTGATGTAGTGTAAAGAATTGGCCAAACTACAACTGACGAACATTGTTTTCATACCATTCAAGCCAAAAAAAGAACATATCTCTTTAAACATAAGTTAATGCATGAAATAAGCAACTTAATTTTAGAACATGAGTTAATAAAAAGTTTTAAAAATATCTTGCTCATTATTTTTTTTCTATTGTAGACCCAATGGAGTTTTGGGGTCACGGAAACTGAAATTTAATCCAGCAACCCGTTATTCCTCTACCCCAAAGGCGAGGTATATTTCAATGAATTATAAATATGGTCATAAAAGTTATAAAAATTTACAACTGGCACAACAAATAAAACATTAAAATTATACTAAACATTTTAAAACAACTTTAGAGATGGTTGGTTAAAAGGTGTCATGGATGTTTTCTTTGAGTTTCATATTGGAAGACTTCCCCGAAGCGACGCGTATTTATTAAAACTTCAATGATCTTGAATATTTGGTCCTTCCCCAACGTTCACACTCACGATTTGTTGATAGGTCCCTCCTAATTCGGGCAAGGGCATCGCATGATTCCATAAAGTGGATCGGAGATTCTCGTTCCTCTCCACAGAGCCTACATGAATCCTCTTCTGTCAAGCCCATTTCCTTGAGGTGCTTTCCCATGGGTATATGCCAGACACAAAGCTCAGAAGATTCTTCATTGAAGTTCTGGTTTGCTCATTATATTTAAACTTAATTAACTAAATACCCATTGATTATAGAACAAAAATATTTCTACATATAAATAGAAAAGAAGGAATAAAATAGAATACAAATTTAGTTACGGTACTTCATTTTAAAATCTTATTAAAAAAACAATTTTTCATAAATTTATTTATAAATAATATGTATATATATATAATTGGATTTTAGGAACCTTCATCTCGTAAAGGGATATCTAGTAGAACTTAGTTGCCATTAACAAAGATTCGTAAACTCGAAAAAGAGATTTAACCAAGCTCTGAAGAACTCAGATAGCTTAATTTTAAATTCAAAGCCTCTTAAAACATCTCCAAAAAACAATATTACTCACAAATCTAAATGCAGCCAACAAAAGAACCGAAGAAAAATATCAATCAAAAGGATAATCTTAACCATATTTAAAGGATGGCCTTCACATATCACATACTCCACTCCTTCTAAAATGGATCCCAGTGATTTGAAAATGAAGCAACAAATCAAGGTCTTCACAGTATCCTCTTCTTAAGCAAAAAGTATACAGAGAAGAAGAAGAAGAGGGAAAAGATCGTTCAAAGTGAAGACGAAGAAAGCAATCTATGTTTGTACCAAGAGAAAAGAAGAAGAAGGCATGATATCCAAAGTAAAGTTGATTGGAAGAGAGCGCCTTCTACTCCTGAGTATCTCTTTGCCCTCTCTTCTCTTTTTCTCTCTCTCTCTCTCTCTCAATGTTGGAAAGAAACAAAAAAATGAGATTATATATAATATTGTTCCTCCCTGAATGAGAAAGAAGAATAGGATATGCCTGCTTTTTATTATCATCATCATCCCTGTGAGATAACTTTTTGGGATAGCACTCTGGTTCATTTTCCTCCAAATGATTGGTCGAACGAGAAAAGTAGCACTAACAAATAAAAAACCGTTAAATCAATATAAAACGAAAAATCCAACACACTTGAAATGTTATCACAAATAAATGAAAGGTTTTGTGATATTCGTTTTGATATATACCCATATTTACTCATCTCCGAGCTGTCCATATGTATTAATGTATCCCTGTACTCCTCTGAACATCCACTCAGAGCTAGAAAATCATCCCTAAGAATATCATTAGGAATACATACATAGTTGTGACTTAACCTCATAAGCCTTAATCAAATGCATTTATAATTCCTTAAGACTCCTCCAAAATGGAATATTCTGTTTATTTAAATAAAGCAAATCCTTATACTTAGGAAATGAAGGGCTGTTTTCATTATAGCGGACCTTAAATGAATCATTATTCAGGTAAATAAATGTAGAAAAATAAAGAAAAATGATTTACCAACTGAAAAAAAAACATGTCTAGGGTTGAGTTTGGTTAAAACGTTCATTCATGTCATCCTTAGAGTTAATAGTTTGAAAGTACAATTATGGCTACGAGGTATTATAGATATGATAATATAAAAATACTTTCTCCATAGGCCGATACAAATAATAATAAAAGAGCAGAATAATTATTTCTCCTTTATCAGACATTATATCATAAGATAATCAATATAACCCTATCTATCAGAAAACAGTGAGGAGTATATATTAATACTATACAATCATGTAAGACCTCCATTTTTCTAAAGAAACTATATATATATATATAAACATTATAGTCTCTAATCTGAAATCAAGCAGCAATATCTACAAAAAATATTTGGCTCGGAATATGAAGAGGGATATTGTGATACACCTATTGGGATTGAGAATGTATTGTGACGTCATTTATGTTGCGAACATATTTTTTTCGTTACTCCTTCATTGTTAGATAATATATATAATTATATAAATATAATATATAAGTAAATAAACATTATAGTTTATAATAAAAATCCAAACAGAGGGTTATCAATAAAAATATTTAAAATATTCACAATTTTTTAAATAATTTTAAAATATTGTTGTGATTTTGAAGGATAAAAATAAATACCGAGAGGGGATGGTCATTTTGGTCTACTTCGTTGATAAGATCGTAGATTCGATAGACTAATTTTAATGCTATAATGCTTATTTTTATCCTCTCGGATGCAATTCTGTAGAACCAATTAGTCAACAACAAAAAACATTTTTGATATCCTTTACATGGGTCATTAAAAATGAAGTAGGCATTTAGGCATCCTCCTTTGGCATTGCATCAATCATTTTAGCAAACGTTCATATTGTGATCAATATTATGGTTGTCTTATCTCTACATGAGTGAACACAGAGTCTCTCAGTGTCTTCATTAATATTAAATCATGAACTACTTGTTTTTCTCAACATTCACCAAAGAGTACATTAACGTTCACCAGATGATTGAAGTCATATTAAACAAATTCACACTATGTCAAAGGGTATTCAATTTTATAATATGTTGATTTAATTATATTTTCTGGTGCTTTAATTTTACTACAAAGCTATCTCCTGAAGGGAATATAAGATCATAGATAAGAGTTGTACATGTATGTGTTGAAGCACACTATGAAGTGTGTCTAAAGCCATTTAGATACGAGTATAGAATACTACCTTTTTGATGGGTTCGCCCTATGTTAATGAAATTAGTTTATGGTTCTATGGACTATGCATTTATCAACTCTGCCTTGAATCAAATTCCAGAAAATATAAAATGAATTATTTTTTAAGCATTTATTTTTTTACCAAATTATTATAAAACGATAATCTGTCAGGATTTTTTTATTATTTCATACTTGCAGAGCACACTGGAGGAAGCCATCACAGACCATGAAAGTTACTCCATTAAGGGGTAATTTATTTGGGTTGACAGCCTTGAAGTCCGTACTCCCAATACAATTACATATATTACAAGTGATGTATATGTTGCAGCTCTTCTCAACCAACTTTCAACTAGCGAGATGGTGAAGAACAGATCAAGTAGGTCCGGATTGAAGGAAACGGATCAAAAACATTCATATGGAATGGTGCAAAGGTCATATAACATAACAGGAATGAATTTACAGATTATGAAGATAAATTGGAAGTGTGAACAAAAGCCGAAATAATGTCTGTGTACCTCCAAGTTATATATAGAAGGCACTTAATTATTTATTTTACAATAAATGGTGTCACTGATATAAAATCAAAATATTAAACACATAAGCTCCATGCTGGAAAACCGAAGCCAAAAACCCTCAAACATCAACATATCATACTTTTGGATTTACTGTAATATAATCGTACGTATTATTTTCGCGCACGCTTAATCGCAGCCTTTAACATCGTATCCTTTTTTTCGTACGTTCCTTTATCGCACGCCTTAACATCGCAATCTTTTTAAGGGAGTATTATTAACGCGTTGCTCTATTGTCGTTGCTACTTAGAATCGCATGCTTAAACATCGTGGTCATTACATCGTAGATTTACTTCAATGCATTCATCACTACAAAAAGAGGAAAAAAAGAAAAAAGAGAAAAGGGGGCTGAAGGGAATAATAATAATATAATATATCATCTTTTCATCAGTCGTGAGTAAAAACAACAAAAATCTCGAAATTCTGAAGATTGTAGTGCTCGGGGCTGTAAATCAGGATGTTTAAGTCATGGAGAATCCAGCATTATCTTTGCTTAATTTCCTTGAAGGACTTTGTGGAAATGGAAAAATGCACTCATCGACAAATAATAAGAGTCGTGTCCTACTTGTCCAGTTTTAATAGGACTTGGATCAGGACTTTGGGACTCAAGGACTCTGATTCGAATTTGATTCGTCTTATAGGACTTGAATCCGGATTTTTGGGACTCAAGGACTCGGATTCGATCAATTTTGAGGGGCTTGAAATTGGACTTGGGAATTCTGAAGATTATATTAAGGATATGGACTCTCATTTTTGGCTTCAAGTCCTATAAGACGAATCAAATCAGGAAATTTTGAGTCCCAATAGTCCGGATCCAAGTCCTATAAAACTGGACGAGTAGGACACGCTCATATTGTGTCCATAAGTGCTAAGTGTCATTTACAACCCGACACTACAATTCTTCAGAAATTTCGAAATGTTTTTTGTTGTTTTTACTCACGACTGATGAAAAGATGATATCTTTTATTATTATTTTTCCTTCAGCCCCCTTTCCTTTTTTTCTTTTTTTCCTCTTATTGTAGTGATGAATGCATTAATGTAAATCTACGATGATAATGACCACGATATTTAAGCGTGCGATTAAAGCAGCAACGACAATAGAGCAACGCTTTAATAATACTCCCTTTAAAAAAGATTGCGGATGTTGAAGCGTGCGATAAGGGAACGTACGAAAAAACATACGATGTTAAGGCATTAAGCGTGTGCGAAATATACGTACGATATATACTGGATACCTACTTTTTGTCCAGCCTATACTGGCCATGAGCCAATTCATTTGAGTAAAAGGAGACATTTTAAGCTAAAATGCTTATTTATATAGTTTTTACTATGTGGTATCATCGATTTTTTATATATATTTTATATATGTAATTTTCTTAACTGTGAATAAATAAATAAAAAACTAGTAAAGCATATGATCTCTTTTGAATGAACCAGACTGTTCATCATCTAACCTACAGGGGCCCCGCATTGTTCATATGAAAAGCACCTAGTTCCCCAAGAAGAGGACGAGGAAACAAAAATGATCAAGATTGTAAAATGTCCAATGATGAAAAATGTAATGTTTCAAAAAAATCATATCTAACTGACTACCCATTTACAGTTTACCCAAATACCCCAATGTGGGTTGTGTTTTTTACTTTAGTGTATGGTATATATCTATGTTATAGTTTGTCTATACTAACAGTAATAAATTTCGAACTAACTAACTAATACCAGGACACTAGCTGCGGCAAGGGACGTAGCCAGACCATTGGCCGCAGTACCCCAATTTAGGGGGATTTATTTATTTATTTAGTATTTTTATTTTATACGTGTTTTAATGTTATATATATGTTTATGTGTTCATACACAGGAATGATGTGTTTTTCTATTTTTATTTTTTATTTTATTATATCTAAAACGGACCAGCAAAAGCTGATAATTTAAATCAATAAGGATTACACACACCTTGTATAGAAAAAATTACTTCTTCAATGACCTTGCCTTACCAATTTTTTTTTTGGCCCAGTGGGCATATATTTCGACAGATAACCAACGAAATACAAAAAGGTGGCAGATATTAGTGAAAACGATCAATAAATAACAATTATTTAAACGAAAATGTAAGAAAACATTAAAATAAATTGAAAACAAACATATCATAAAGAATTACATCTTAATAAAATTTTGAATATAAAGAGGCAATTGGGATGATACAAGAAAGGTCGTTGTTTTTAACTGTTCCCATTTTATATAATATGTTGTGAACTTTAGTTATGACGGCGTCACTTTGGCTTCTTTGTGAATGTCAAAAAGTCTTCCTCAGAAGTTTTGGTCTTGAAGGATTTCTAGTGAGATTGGAGGCTTGGTAAGTCTCTGCTAATGCAGGCAGTTCCAAAGGAATTTGGAAAGGTATCCGTGGTCTCGGGGTGTGTTTTACAAGAAACAGTTCTTTCGATCGTCTTTGAAAAACTTGCCTTCCACCTCCAGCGAACCAGTCAAAGTCGTGTTTTTGAACTATTTCTTGAGGACGTAAGAAATCTATTATTCACAGCGGCGACACAATCGCTTATACTTCTTTGTACCCACGTCTCTTTAAGTAGGCTTTAAAAGGTACTATTGTTGAGTATGGAAGCATTGCGAAAATCTTTGAAGATATTGGAGATCTGATCCTGAAGGGTAAAAATGGACGATTCACTCTGGAAAGCTTCCCGAAAACACTAGTAAAATACTATGTGCAAGTCGTTTAAAATTCGATGAATGTATAACATCGCTTGCATGTGAGTATTCAAAGTTTTTGGGGAATCGATACATTTAGGCAATTTAAAAGAGCATTACCCAAGGTAAGGACGTTTCATATGTTTTGATGCACTCTGTTGAGCTATTACAAAATTATCTTTCTTCAGACAACATAGAGATAGTGGGGTAAACTTTTGATAGCCCGTGATAGGGGGATTCATTATAGTCGATTCCATTATTTTTTCAATATTGCTTGATATAACAAGACCATAGTGGCTGTGTCCCATAGCTTTCGAATCCAAAAGCAATTTAAAGATTTCCATAAATTTGGGCGTCCAAGACTCCCAATCCTCCAAGTATGAGTGGATTGTGAATTCGATTTTGGGATATTTTCTTTTGTGGAAGCCCAAGAAAGAAGTCCCATGTTAGAAGTCTTCGGATGTTCCTTGGTGAAAAGGTGTAACACGAA
>CP045892.1:23776208-23791586 GCA_013387185.1 Caligus rogercresseyi
AACGATTGATTCGATCAAAAACCTCAATGCGTAATTTTGAGGGCTCAAGAAATGTTTAATGGTGGGCACTCTCGGAAAATTATTATTTTCAAGTGTATTGCTATAAAAAACATTTTTTTGCGAGTTATTTGAATTGTCAAGTTAATTTAGACACATTTTTCTGTGGATGATTCAGATATGCTTAAACTATTTCTTTATTCCCAAACAATTTGTATTCTGCTTTTTTTTTTCATTTGGCGAAACATTTTGTATATTTGTACATTAGATGTGGACAAAATATTTATGAAGTATTTTAGGGTGCTAAGATTATATTTTGTATGGAGGTTTTTTGGCGGAAAAATATAAAATAATATAAATCGATGCATTTGTTTCTTTGTTCGGTAACCGTACCTGCTTTCCATTATTATTATCAACAATACTTCAGAAGCTTTGTATTCTCTCAATATGATACACTCGAGTTTGCAAATTATGTACATATAAAGTATGAGCCATGATACTCACTAGGCAAAGTATTAAACCCATATATACTAGTTTCCTCTCTTAATAAAAAGTATAAAAAAAATACCTATGTTGAAAAAGGCAGCTCACTCATGTGATCGAGTGCCTGCTGCTCTTTCATTTTTCTACAATTTTTCTCTAAAGGAAAATTTACTTGAGTTTAAGCTTACGAAAGCACATGTCTATCCATTTAGTTCCGCCTACTTATAGAATACCTATTGATAAATTGAGATTGATGCGCATGTGCTTGTATAGTATCTTCTTTGTTATCTGTATTCATAGCAGTACCTCGACCATCACAAAATATATATATATATAAATAATTGCTGATTCCTTCGTGGCCCTCCCCTAAATCATTCAATGAGGAGGTGTTCCTGATGTTTTAATTTTTTACCCATGAAGACTCCTTCTAATATATATATATATGAATTAATGTCAAAATAAAGAATACTTACATTAATGTTGACATAAATTTAAATAAATGTTTAAAAACAAACGAACATAATTATTTTTTTATTAGTATGGATAAATAAAATATTATGAAAAAGATATTTCTCGACATACATGTTAAGATGGTCAATATTTCCGAAATTTAGTAAAACTATTTCCATACAACGAATATAAAAAGGTTCTGTAAAAACTTTATCACATGAACCCTTAGCAATTGATTATGTTAATACAACATAAAATTGATATGTGTAGCATTTCACCCCTGCACACAACACACAAATAATATCCTCCGAGGGCATTTAGCCTTGTACATACCTTAGTGTTTGGATAAATAAATAAACGGCTTATAAAAATACGTTGCATGCCCATGTCGTAAAATGTTGAATTTATTGGGCCGAAAATGCCCTTGCATAAAGGGAAAAGAGAGTAGATTTATTAACAAAATATTGCTACATTTATGTATATACAATATAAGAACTTTGAAATATATATATATATATAACCCCAACTGTGTATCTCAATTTTTGCTTTAGGAAAAAAATACAATTATCTATCCATCTTCTGAGGCTAAAGCCATCGTATTCAAATGAAAATTGAATATGTATTAAGATGAACGATGAAAAATAATACTCATTCCTTGTTTATTTGTATATATAAATAAATGAATATTCTTCTTTTCTTAATATACAGAGTGGGGCAAACTAACTTCCTTTTTTAAAATTTGTGGCATTTGGTGTGTAGTTGTAGTGGAGAAGTGAGCGTGGGCTCATTTCAAAGAAGCAGGCGTAAAGTTTTCTTGGAAATACAGTCAGTCACTATCATGCGTTGGAGCAGAGAGGAGCGTGCGTTTGCCGTGGAGGCGTATTTTTCCAACCATCAGTCTGTGATTGCAACCCAGCGCTCTTTTCGCACTCATTTTAATGTTGCACCTAGAGGCCCTGTTCCGGACCGGAAGTCAATCATTGCATGGGTCAAAACGTTCAGAGAAACCGGGGGTACAACACAACAAAGAATTCGTATAGATAGGCGCGTCAGAACACCTAAAAACATCGAGGCTGTGAGGACTTCAATTTTGCAGTCTCCACAACGTTCTGCCCGCAAACATGCATCCGCGCTTGCACTATCAGCTCGCTCAGTGAGACGAATTCTCCATGAAGATCTTAACTTCCACCCATACAAGATAACAATTGTTCAGGAACTTTCTGTTGCTGATTTCACTGCTCGGAGGAATGCATGTGAAGCTCTCTCGAAAACATTGCTAAAGATGCCATTGCCAGCCCGTTCACCCGACTTATCCCCTTGTGATTTTTTTGTGTGGTTACTTGAAATCCCAGTTTATGTCAACCGCTCAAGAACCTGGCAGATTAGAAGGCCAATATCAGAGAGGAAATAACCAATATACCCGCCGATACGCTGGCGAGGGTAATGGAAAGTACCAAAATAGGTTTGTCCAGTGTATCGATTCTGGAGGATGTCATCTAAGTGGTGTGATTTTTAAAACTATGTAAAATAAAACTTTAAAGATGTGCTTTCATTATGAAACAAAAATAAAACCTTTCTGAATTACACAGTTTGTTTTATTGCCTTTGGAAAAAAAAGGAAATTAGTTTGCCCCACCCTGTATATATATATCATAATATATATTTATACATGAACTATAAATATTTATGATATAATTTTTTAATATTTTACCAATTAAATTAAAGTGTTGATTTAATGGTTTGTTGAGCATTGAATCTTATATCATGGTTGATATTGAGCCTCTTATCATTTATATATGTACACCGTCTTCGATATATTTATATGAAAAATGATGTTCTCTAAATTATAGACTTGATGTACTTCATACAAATACTTTGAAGCTTGTGTAATTAGCTTTATGTTTTTTTATTTAATTGGTTCGATGGAATTGTATGTGTTAGGAATCTAGCATTAAAATGAGTCCATCGAAACTAGGATCTTTTCAATGAAGCGCATCAATGCATGCGTTCCCTCTCAGAAGTTGAACCTGTGCCCTCAACATTAAGTAATACACATTTTCAGAAAGTGTAATTATCGATATTGACAAAGAAATATTTAGGCACCTAGTACCTTTGACGTAAAGGCATTTCAATACATGTTAATTTTATTTAAAGGAACGGAGTGGGAAGAATTTATCCACCGGGGCAATTATGCCCTTGCCGGCCTTATACAGGCCCCAATATGCCATTTGGAGCCTGCCAACGCCGTTTATGTTTCTTGAGGCCAGCGATCAACCGGCAATAGTCCCGGTACTCCCGGTGGCAACTCCACCCCTGTATTTATATATATATACAGATTAAAATAAGTTTGTATTTCAATTGTAACAGGATATACAAAGTAAAAATTGCAGTAGAATGTGTATAAAATAATACATAAATAAACATTATAGTTTAAAATTAGACTACCTACCAAAATACCTAGCTACAATAAGGACATATCAAAGCGTTAAAAAGTTTCACAATATATATACTAAATTTTGTTGGCAGGTTACAAGACATAATATAAAATAACATTTAAACCAAAAACAACAATAATATAAAACTTTCGGTTGTAATAGTAAATATACTGTTTCACGATTTTCTTTAGATGGCTAAAATATCTGTAGGAGTTCATCCAACTGAAATTCACCAAGTCGATGGCGTAGTTCCATGAAGACCTTCTTTGCTCGGCGATTTTGAGGTTTTTTATATTTTTTAAAGAAGTTAGTAAATTTTTAGTATTTGATTTCCTAGTGGAAATTACATTATTATATAATCAAAATCAATAAATCTTTATTAGAATTTTTTTTTGGTTATTGATAAAGATAGACAAGTAGACCTTGCATATATGTTCGAATAATGACTACCAAAACCTACGTAATATATGTATATATATTTCTTAACAGGAAATTAAAAGCAGTTTTACCAGAAAATAATTAAGATTTGCAAATGTAAGGATGGAATAAAATTTCTAATTCAGTTAGATAGCAGTTTTGTTTTAATGTAAGATACAATGAACAATTGCAAGTTTTTATTATTTATGATTATTAAAAGCATGTAGACTTAAAATTATTTCTTTAATACAAAAAGGTCCCCTATATGCATGGTGCAAAAGGATATTTAACGTTACAACAATTAACATGCCTCAAGTATCTCCTCACCTCTTGCTGGGTCTGATATATAAAAAATATTTCATACATATTTTGTTAGAAAGTATAAGTTAATTTTAAATGAATCTAGAGACTTCAAAACCCATACCAAATATAAAGTGTAGGTATGGTTTTTGATAAAAATATAAAAAAACCCTTTAATTTGAACTTAACTATTTTAATTATGTATTTTTGCACAATTTGTATACGTCTTTATATATGTGTATGGGTGTTTTAAACTAATAAATAGGTAAAGTGGAGCTCTCATACATCAACCAGTCAGGTTTCCACAGCCTTTGAGTATCCCCTTTTTGTCATTTATCTTCCTACGAAACTTATTCCATATTGATTCGTACTTTAAACCAATTTTTTCATAAAAAACAACTTCCAAAAATATAGGAGACAAACTTGATTGACTATATATATATATATATTATTTTTCTCTCTCAGATCTTTTAGAACATATAAAACATAGTTATACACACACACACATATATATATATATATATTATATACATATTCTTAGTCTCCTGTCAAAAATGTAAATCCATTCAGAGGGTTCCAAAGTTTTTATCATCATCCTTAAAGGTACACGTCGAACACATGAAACGATTACCTTCCTCTTCATCTTCCCTTTCTTTTTCTCCTCCACAATATTATATATATATACATATATATATATATATATATTTTTTTATTATTAGCAATAACATTGTAGCATTTACTTAAAGATAAATAAAAAGATTTTCGGGAAATTTGAAGAATTTAATTCAAATAATAAAGCGGAGGGAAAATGTATCTATAAGTTGTATATATAAGAAGGCAAGTTTCTTTTTTATCCAAAAGAAGTATAACATAAAGTGCAGCCTTTATGTTGATGCATTATATATTATATATATATATATATCTATATATATATATATATATATATATATATATATATATATATATATATATATATATCACTGAGAAAACATTGATGTCATTTTTTTGATATGACATTTAAGACATACAAAGAATCCTTTTTGCGAAAAATTGGTATAAAACATGTAGGTAATTTCATTGTGAAACGATGAATTCAATTTGATATTGTTATTTATGTATTGTAGTATGTTGTTTCAATATGCTGTAACAACCATCGTGTCATGTTTTTTTTTTCGTTTTGAAAAAATATTGTTATATTCATTGCATTGCATCTTATCATATTTTGATGTCATATATTTTTTTTTTGGTAAAATGTTTTTTTTAATCTTTGGTTGAACAAAGTTACAATAATTGTAATTATATTTCTGCTTTCTATGTAAGCTTTTACAAGCATATGTATAGTGTATTATATTTTCCCATATTGTTTGATGAAGTTGCATTCATTTTGATATCTATAAGCTTTTTAGCATCATAGCTCATCACTCGATGGATCAATAACATCTTTGCTTCTTAGGAAGTGAACCCTAGACCTCAGCTTTGAGATTTGTGTAAGCATCTGCGGAGCTATTACACAGCCTTCTAATTTTTGATACATATACTATATCTTTTCTGAATGTGGGAGTATATTAGTAAAAAAATATATATATAGCATCATAATTTCTTAATTTTTATTTTATGATGCCCATTTTGTTAAATTTCATGTGATGAAACGAAAAACTAAATCATCTCCACTACGAATAATCATTATTATGCTAATATATAATTTTAATATTAAAATCCATAATCAAAGTTCAGATAACACTATGTAACAGGATTTTGGCCCTCGGCTGAAATTCCTAATTTGAGTCCCATTTTTTACCTACATTAAAAAAATGGCACTTAAAATATCGTCTGAAAAAAGGTTTGAACTTTATGACCTTTTTTTGAAAATCAGGATTTTCATCATTTTTAAAGGTTCACGCCCAGTTATCTACGTGCAAAGTAAGAATAACCACAAATGACATAAGTATTTTTTTTCTACTATATCAGTGCATTTCAAATCCGTTTTTATAATTTATATATCTTTTGTATGAATCGAAAAATTGGCTTCATATTTCAAAAAGTCGACCATATTTTAGTGTTCTATTTAAGCGGTGATATATTTTTTTGTTTCAAGTCTATTGACTATAATCAATATGTAATATATTTTTGGTATATGTCAATGCATTTCAGAACAGTTTTTTATAATTTCGATATCTGGGATGAAAGTAAAGAAAAGATCAATTGAGTAGGAACAAGTATTGATCATATTAAGTAACTACTTTTAGGTGATTCATTGAGGTTGCATTAAATATTATTGTGATTTTGTTACGAAGAAAAAAAAACAGGTTTGCCTTTTTATTTGTAAGTTCCTTAAATAATTTGATAACAAATTGGAATGCAATTTTTCAAATCACGGTAACTCTCTAAAAAATAAATTATTTTTGACACTTGTATATATTATATGCAAATAAAAAGGCAAACCTGTTTTTTTTTTCTTCGTAACAAATCACAATAATATTTAATGCAACCTCAATGAATCATCTAAAAGTAGTTACTTAATATGATCAATACTTCTTCCTACTAAATTGATCTTTTCTTTACTTTCATCCCAGATATCGAAATTATAAAAACTGTTCTGAAATGCAAATAAATTATAATTTATTTGCCAAACCTCATCACCCTATATTATGTTCAGTGTTTTCAAATTGTTTTGAACAACAAGTTCCATCAAATATTAAACTATTCTTTGCAATTTTCAAAAATTTACATTGTTAAATGCAATTGATTATTCCAAGTGCAATGTTTCGTCTCAAAATATTTATTCAAGAGTGTATGTAAAAAAGAACCTGGCACATTTTTATTATGAATTCTTTATGTATAGGTAAATGCCTTATTTCTAGAAAGAAGGATCCATATTAAAGGTCAAAATTGTACTTTCTTGAATGGCATTACATGCAAATACTTATTTCAAGCTAGGAAGGTGCTACTATTGAACCAAACGAGAGTATAAATAGTAACTAAATATTGCACCTTAGCTTTCCTTTTAACGCTGTGACGATAGTAATAAATTAATTAGGAGCATTAAGATCTATACAAGGGGCTAATAACTGGCATTAAGTTCTTACAATGTATTTTTAGCCTTATACAAAATTAATTCAATTTTGTAATTGGACTTGAGTGGCTTATATAAACTTATATAGTTCTAATATCTTAAAGGATTGCTACTTAATAAACAAACCTTGTGCAGTTTTGTGTATTACTGTCAATAATAAAAAGCCTATAAAAATATTTAATCATTTTAATTTAAAGATGGCTAAC
Organism: Caligus rogercresseyi; assembly: GCA_013387185.1. Classification (NCBI taxonomy): domain Eukaryota; kingdom Metazoa; phylum Arthropoda; class Copepoda; order Siphonostomatoida; family Caligidae; genus Caligus; species Caligus rogercresseyi. The sequence continues at coordinate 23,783,569 of CP045892.1, forward strand.
AGAAATATAAATTTAAAAAATTCAATTAACAATAGGATATAAAAAAATAATTAGGATCGTTATTAAGCAGTAAAAAATCAATTGCTTATTTATATCCTATCGGATGCAATTCTATCGAACCATAAAAGGCAAAAAAAAAAAACAATTTCCTGAAAAACCATTGTTGCTTTTAAGTAAATACATTTTAGCGCTAAAATGTTGAGAACAATATTATTTTTATGTTGTTTCTGAGCTTTTAGTGAACTCAAATGATTTAAAAATTTAGAATGATATTTGTAGTGGGAAAAAAAAAAAGACATTCAGTGTACATTCAAGGAAGGACCATTCACATCAGAGATCCTAAGTGAGACGGCTGAATACCATACAGAAGTCGTCGATATTGGCAACTTAGTCATGATTTAAGGGAACCCAACACAGCTATTATGAAAAAACATTTATATTAAGATCCAATAAAAATATATAATCACAATATCCAAAACTAAGACAATTCATACAATTTAAACATTAAACCTATGGAAAAACAATAGTTATATTTAAAGTTCCTAATCATGGCATAACTCCAAATACATCTAAGCTTGTAGTTCTATAGAAAAACCAAATGGTGCATTGTTATTCATATTTCTCTTTTTTTCGTTTGTTGTTGAACACAAATATGATATTTTTAACAATATATATGTTTATAAATAATCGCTTTTCTTTGTTGAGCATACATTTTTCTTCATGTAATACAACAATCCATTGAATGATTACGTCTTTGAATGAAAGTTAGGTGAGCCTGCTTTTTTATGCAGATAACGTTATTTTTGATAATATCCAATTACATTTCAAAAGTTAAGTTTTATACTGCATAAAAATGGTTTCTTAACATTAATCTTCCAGAAGTAGATTAGGCTAAATGTAAAAATAACATTTTATTAGTAAAATGTCATCTATATGAGATACACGTTTGAGTTGAGGCAGCAAGAAAGCAATGTTAAATCAAAATGATTAAAACGTCTTTTTAATAGTTTTTTTACTTCATAAAAATGTGGGTTCAATATTACAGAAGTATTTAAGATCAGTTGCGCACGTTTTGTCCCATGAATGTATATTGCATTTATAACAGCTGGTATATTTTTCTTTATATTGGAGCCAATTGTTTTATGTTCAGTTCCACATGACTCCGAACTGATCCCTCAACAAATGTACTTTTCTCATATCTCTAAAATATTTATTCATTTGCAGTTGGCAAAATAATCGTTTACAACTAAGAATAAACTTCATCTCCCTCCATGCTACTCATAAGAGGTATTTTTTTCATTGAGCTTTAACTTCTTCTGTACTATTTGTAAGTTACGTATGCTGACGGAATGCTGATTTACACGACCCATGATTTTAAAATAGCAGAGATTCAGACCGTGGAGGTGAAACAAAAAAAGCATAAAATGTTTATGTATATTAGTACACCTATGAATTTCAAATGGTGGAGATTTGAATTTCATTATATAAAAATATAATACAAAAGGAAATTTAGATAAGGTTCCATAGGATTTGAAGACATTTGAAAATTAATATTTGCTAAAACATATTTCAGTGTATCGTAATATATTTTCAGATCTCTTTCTTAATTATACTAATATAAGAAGACTAGTTACGGCCCCATAGAAACGTGACAGGGATTTCAACGCACAAGCCAGTAGTCTCTCTTCGCCGGTAAGTGAAATGGTTATTTGTGAAATAATAATGACTCTTGCATGGACATTAGTTTACTAGAAATTTAATAATGATTCATTTGAAATAATATTTATTATATATTGTATATGTAGAAGATTTCCAAATCCGCAGAGTCCAAAAAGTATGTAAGTAGTAGCATAAATTCTTATAGCTAAAACATGAGGATGCAGCAAACGAGAAACGTGTGATTACTTAAACTACTAATTGTGTTAATTTCGTTATGTGTTTACCATTTTCAGTACGATAATATTATTGAAAGACTGCTTCCTATTTATCAAAACGTTTTAATTCCTTCTGATAATAATCATTTAAAAATCTTCAACACAAAACTTTAGCCAAGATATCCAACAAAATAGCAATTATATATATATATATATTATATATATATTAGGGTGATTATTATTTCATGTATTTCGGATTTGAGAGTCGAGCTCCCCCTAGGATTTTACCTTAGTGCATAGATATCATCTTGTGAAATTTTGAACGAAATTGAATTATGAGAAGTGTCTGCTCAACGGATCCAAAAGTTATGTAGTATTTTTTTACGCCATTCGATCGCTTCTAATGTTCTCAATATGAATGCTATTTGCAAACAATTTACTGCAAAATGTAAGTATGAATACAATAATTTCAAATTGGTATTAGTTTTTGTGTACATCCAAAATTGAAAAGATATTAATGTTTTGAAATAGTCAGTTTTGGGGTATTTTCCATTAAAACGATAATTTCAAAACTTGCATATTTCGTTTAATTTTGGAAGTACCTAAAACATAACACTAATTTGAAATCCTTGCAATTACACCTTCTTTTTGCAGCAAGTTATATATATATATATATATATATAAGAAGTATGCATATTAAGAATGCTCCTCTTAAAAGCTTGTATCATGGACTTATATATCTTGACATATAAGTTTCAATCAAAATATAACTTGCAACGGGATGATGTCCTGAGAGACTTGTTTAAGGACTTTCCCTGAGGCGTCTATATATAACTTTTATATTTGAAAGGCTCATGTACAATCTGACACCTCAAACATAGCCAAATAAATGATATATTTAGTCATTTGAGTAATAAATAAAAATCATATTTATGGTAAACATATAAGTTGCATGAGTGCGTGCGGACATGTTTTAAGTCGAACATGGAAAGATTTATGTTATGACTAAGTAATTAAATAAGTCACGTAAGTAATCCCAAGAGTTTTTTTTCTTCTTCTAAATATTCGCATAATGAATACGTATGAGAAAATAATCATTTGTTCAATAGAGTTCGTACATAATTAATTTAAAATATGATAATTAATTTCTTTAGCTTATATAATGGATGCATCCTTCGTGGATATTTCTTTGTCTGCCTTTAGGCTTATGTATTTAACCGAACCACCAAAAAATAATTGCTAGTATCATTTAAAATATTATAATTTCAAATATATTCAGTCAATGTTTTAAACAACTCAACCAATTCAAAGATTAATCATTTTATACTTGGAATAAATTCGACATGCTGTCCAGAGAATACAATAATGCCTTGAAAGCCTTCTAGAAAATATTTTTAATGACTTTTTGTTCTAACTTGTTTAGTATTTATCTTATATGTTTTAAGTATGTTGACTTTCTTATTTGTTTGTTGGTTAATAATTTGTGTCAAAATTTGGTTTGCAATTTAATTTTAAAATACTTTGTATGGACAATTTTGCAAACATTTTTATAAAGTAATAAAAACAGTATAATTTTTGACAAATTGTTTGAAAGAGGCCCCTCAAAAGATATTTTTAAAAGTAATAATGAACTTTTCGTACCATCCATCCTTTAGGTGACTCATAGCATTCTGTATAGAAGGAGCAAGCTCAGTGTTGCTAGGGGGATATTATAAATCGTATAGGAAGGCAAACATTAAACGATCTTAATTAAACATAATGGATAGTTTGGTGGGGAAAAAGAAAATTAGGATATCAGATGGGACTTGGGGTAAATAGTTACTACATCTAATATCCCTCCCCCCCCCAAAAAATATCAGTAGTTTTATGTAATCAAGACTGTCCTCTGGATTTGCATTACATTTTATAAAATACTTCGTAAGCCATATCTCAATTGACTTAATTTTTAATGAATATATGTCGTTGTGATTATTATTATCGGATCTACAGAGATATGTTTTGTTGAAATACTAAAATTGCTGCTAATTTTTCTATAATGCTGTTTTGCCACCACGATTTTAAATATCAGCTATTCACTTATCTCTATTAATATACTTGATATATACTTATCCAACATTTATGTTGCTAAGCTGGCCCGTTTTTATGAACCATGTACTTTAAAATGGCATTAATGCAATTAGATCTGATAATATTTAAGGTTTCTTATAATTTAAAAAAATGTCTTACAAATCATATTGATGCCCTATAACCTAATTACTTTTTGTTGTTTACCTATTACATATTACCAAAAAAAAGTTTCAAAAAGTTATCTGTAGATCAGATAAAAATAATCACAATAACTTTTTGGTAATATTTAATATACACACAAGGAGTGCAATAGAAAAGTATGTTAAGGAGTGTTCAATTCTCAATATTGGGGGCGCAAGTTCGAATCCCTCGAGAGGGGAGGTCAATTTTGATTAACTGCATTGATAAGGTCCTAGGTTCGATTGGCTAACTTTAATGCTATAATGCTTATTCATATCAAAAAGATTGCAATCCTATCAAACAGAATAGGCAAAAAACCAATAAACACTAAGAAAGAGAATAATGATCCCATTCGGTAGATTTGTTGTTCAGTAAAAAATACTTTTGTAATTCATTCAAATCTGCCATTCCCTATACGACCATTCTTATCCTTCTTTATTTGTTTGAGTTGAAATATTAACAATAACTTGAATGACAACCTACCTACTTAAGGAGGACCCCCAAATAACTATCTATTATTATTCAATTTAGAAAGCCCACTTAGCACTCCTTCTTCTTCCTCACTACGTTCTTCTTCTTCTAATAGAAGGGTTAAAGTACTTCACTTATTCCTTCTTATTATTCTTTGAAGAGTCAACCATGGAAATCCATACACCATTTACACATATGTACTCATAGCTCGTCGTTACTATTTTTGAGTGTTGTTTTAAGTGTGTGTGTGTGAATGGCGTTAGGTAAAATAATTTATTTTGTGCGCTCAAATAAAATATCAATGACTTGTTTTTTATTTGATTCAGGGCTTACATACTTGATCTATTTTCATTTGCATAGAGATATTAATAAAAGTGTTGCATATTTGGCCACAAAAAAACCCAAAACCAATATCGTTGCTTGAAGAATTCAATGAAAAATAATTATCAAATAAGTTACTATTGAATAAACGCTTTGTCTTGTGTATATATATATATATATATCTATATATATATATATATATATATATATATATATATATATATATTATATATATATATATATATATATAATATATATATATATATATATATATATACCTATATATATACAGGGTGCAGCAACATAACTTCCTTGTTTCAGAGGGCAATAAAACAAGATGTATAAATCAGAATAGTTTTAATTTTGTTTCATGATTTGAGTACATATTTAAAAGTTTTGTTTCACATATTTTTGAAAATCATATCAGATAGGTGACGTCCCCCTTGACCATACACTGTATATACCGATTTCGGGTGTTTGCCATGACCCTCACCAGCGTATCAGCGGTATATTGGCAATTTATTTTCTGATGTTGGCCTATAAGTCTAGTAGGCTTCTCGGGCGGTTGACATAAACACGGGATTTTCTAAAATCCCCACAAATAAAAATCACAAGGGAACAAATCGGGGGAACGGGCTGACCACTCCAAATCGCAGTATATAAAGTGCGTATATACAGTATACACAAGTATATAGAGTGTATGGACAATGTGGGACGCCACCTATCTGATATCATATCAGTGATATGATTTTCAAAACTATTGAAACAAAACTTTAATTATGTACTAAAATCATAAACATAATTAAAACCTTTCTGATTTATACATCTTGTTTTATTACCTTCTGAAAAAAGGAAATTATGTTGCCGTAGCCTGTATATATATATATATATATATATAATATATATATATATATATATATATATATATATATATATATATATATATATATACCTTTCGTTTCTTTCTTGTTATTTTCTTTATCGATAAGTAATTGTAACAATCAACAAATTGAAGGGAAGATAAACAAATTAATTATAAAATTCACCAGACTTTAGGCATGAACAAATCTAAAAATAAAATGAACGGGAACGATATAATCTTTGGCATAAGTTATATTTAGTATCAGGTGTCTAATTGGTTCATCGCTCAATGGTAATTGTAACCTCATAAACTCCTTCCATTTATTTACCCTTTTTATTTCATTGTAGTAAGAGAGTTCTCTATGTGCTATTTCAACTCTTTTTTATATTCTCTTAAAGTATCTTTCACTGCTCTTTTTCCCTCAGGACCTCTCATGGGAATCGTTGTGAAAATTTAATTTACAGTTAGACTTGTCAAATGCTGCTTGATGTGTAAACCTCCTTATTTTTTCTTATTTTACCCATAGTCAAGATATTATATATATATATACTGGTATACGTATAAACATTTATATTTTTTATTACAAAAACGAATAGTGACTTTTATCTTATATTTTATTAAACATGAACTCTTATCTCATATTTTAGTCATTATGAATCGCAATAGCTTTCAACTATTCTTCTAAAAATAAAAATGAAAAAATTCCATCTAATCCAGTAAAGTAAAATCTTTTTAAGAACAAGTATAAATATTTATTGATTGAAAGGACAATATTTCAATGCGGCATAACGTTATTTTTATTGACAAAAACGTGTTAATTTCATTTTCTGCAAAATAAATTATAAATATTATTATATCATTATTTTACAGACTGTATACAAATAAAGGTGGATCTGCCATCATTAATAATGTAGCGACAAGTAATTGAAAATAATATCAGTTCTTTTACTCCCCCGAGATCCTAATTACTCTCTATGAAATATTATATTTCTGCATCCACTCCTTTTCATCCTATCATCTACTTCACGCGTTGTTATGTAAGTCTTTGGATATATATTAGTCTGTGGGTCTGTGTATACCCAAATATTTAACCTTTAAGAAGCTACTTTTTAAGATTACACCGTGGGTACGTGAGGGAGAGGAAGAGGATGGGGGAAATGATGGGGATAATATACCTTCTTCTCCTTATTTAAGTAAATACAACTCTTGACAGATTATTTAGTAACTTAAAAAGCCGTTAGCTATGAGTTGTGCTTATCTATATCTTTACTGATAAAACCTTTCAGTGGCAGGAATTACTTGAAAATATTGTCTTGTAGACTTTGTAAACAAAGGGGTTGTATCAATGTTGTATCATTAAACATAAAGTGGAGGTGGTAAAGAAGTTTTTTAAGGACAATCGAAAGAACTGTTTCTTCTGTAAAATACACCCAGAACAACAGATCATTTCCTCTAAAACTGCTCTGCATTAACAGAGACTTACCAAGCCCTCCAAATCTCACTAGAAGACCTTTCAAGATTAAAACTTCCGAGGAACATTTTCTGGCGTTCACAAGGAATGCCAAATGTGACGCTGTCATAACCAAAGTCCAAACACATTATACAAAATTCAAACAGTTAAAAACGAAGATCTTTCTTTTATCATTCCAATTGCTTCTTTATTACAAAATTTTATTAGAGATATGAATTTTTATTGAAATGCCTTTTGTAACATGAATGTTTCCAAATTATATAAATGTTTTCTTATATTTACCTCGTTTTAATAATTGTTATTTATTGATCATTTATTCACTACGTATCTGTACAAACCTTTTTGCATATCTTTGGTTTAATTCGTAGAAATATTATGCCCACTGGGCCAAGAAAAAAATGTTATATCATTAAATTTCTTCAATTTCTTTAAATAACGACATATGGGATGCTCAAATTTTCTCAAACCAATATCTCCATTAAATTAAATTGAAATTCATAAGTGCTTAGTTGATTTCTCAGCACACATTTGATAATTTTTATATACTAAAAATAGGAGAAATAATTTTGGAGGTTAATAAATAATCTAAGGTTATAAAGGCTCAAAAATAATATATGTATAATATTTTATTTTGTTGCATGACCTTATATATTGCCCAATTTATGTTTATTATCAAAAATCATTCTCAGATGATTATGGTGAAACTTACATAATGATATCTCATGACAAATTATTATAATAGACATGCTTCTCTTGATATATATATATATAT
>CP045892.1:23791686-23837597 GCA_013387185.1 Caligus rogercresseyi
TTAATGATTTTCACTTATGTTCTGAAATATTATTCTGAGTTACATAGATAGTCAAAAATATTAAATTCCTCTTCTAACAGCAAAATATTATATTTTCTTTATTATGCAGTCAATCTATATGTATCCCTATATGGGTCAAATGAAAGGCTTTCTTTGATGGTTATAAGGACATTACTACCAAATAAAGGAATTTTATGAAGAGCTCTCACATTGTTTAAAATAAAATGAAAACAGATTTAGATATCAACAACCGAACATTTTAGACCGTAAAAATACATTGAATTGTTTTATAAATTATTCAATTCGATGTCGTTTTAAATGAAGACGACGATGCACGTTTTACGAAGTCCATTTGTGAACCCTATTTTGACTACTTTTCACATAAATTGTATGAAGCTGCAGCAATGTTATGAGCGAATGACACCGCTAGCACGCAGTCCACACAAAACAATACAATTTTTGGGAGGTAATGGCGCCTCTTGAATACCGTCTGGTATTTTGCCGGTCCAATAGTGCATAACCTGCTTGTTATTAAAGTCCAATCAGCCAAAAATGTGTCACATCGCTAAAAATGATATACGGTGAAAAATCAGGATCACTTTCGAGTTTTCCTTCAGCCCACTTTACGAATTCTGACGTTTGAAGTGATCAAGGGCTTCAGTTCTTGTATGAATTTAATCGTTTACGGGTGTAGGCCAATATCTTTCGCTAAATTCGTCACAACAACATCACAAAGATATCCAACGATTTAGAACGGCGCGTAAATGACAAATTTGGGTCATCTTGAATGGATGCGCTTCAAGCAGCAAGATTTTTTTTTCACTTTGTGCATGTCTTTGGCTCACTGGCACAGTAAAATAATGTAGCATGCATGTGGATTTTAAAAAACTTCACCAAACTTTGAATTGATGATTTAGAAAGTCGATTACATTAACCATACATTAGTGGTTACATAATTTCATCATACTTTTTTATAATCTACAAGCATTGCATGAATATTTCTGCTCCATGATGAAACTACAATTATTTCTAAGCACAGCTCCCAAAGAATCAATATCAAATATGGCGTCTTTTCAAAACCAATCAACGTAAAATGAGAGTGACTCTATTGAAAAACATCTAGATGTATATCGAAAGATTTTTTGGTAATATTATATCCATAATAGTGTCCAAAAATATATACTACATACATCAGGTAGACCTTATCTATATGTACATGATTATGTTGCCATAAATATTGTAAAGACTCAAGATTTTTTTTTTCGGTTAAAACATTTATTCAGTAATTTACAAAAATTTATATTGAGTAAAAATATATTACACTAAAAATATGTACAGGAAACCGAGTAAAAACTATTCAGGGTCCGTTTTGCGAAATACATGATTGAACATTTGGTTCACAATTTTCACTTAAATGATATTTCATAGATGTTTTTATATTATAGTAATGAATTATATCTGAGTCGATCTTTATTTATAAACCAAAATGTAAACAATTCCAACTTTTTTATTTACATAATATTATTAAAAAAGTATCATTATTTATCGTTTTGGGATCCACAAAAAAGTACGTATAAAGTAATAAAAAATCCAATCCTTTTAACACCCGCACAGTGTCATTGTAGGCTTGAGCTATATTGACCTTACATCCTCAAATCAAAAACAACTGGGGACTTTGAAATTTGTTATCCGAGTATGAGTTGTTAATTGGATATCTTGATTTAAAACATTTGACCAGTATGGTATCAATATAATATTATAAGGATTTTTTTATTAGAGGCCGAGTCTCAATTACTTTCACCTAATAATCATTAGCAAGCATTTTAAACTATAATATTTATTTATGTATATATGTACCAAATTGCTTCTCTCTAATATAGTATTATATATAAAAATAGGATTATGGTATTGAAATCCATCTTTCATTTTGACAGGGTATTTAATTCTGTTTGTTCCCCTAGGCAACTGTGAATTGGCTAATCTTTGGTTATTTTACCTCCGGACAAAGTTATGTGATTGGTGGTGAGGAAATTAACAAAAAGTATAGAAAAAGTCACGAAAAAGGGCATTGCCCCTATAGTACTAGTTCATTGGATATCAAACAAACAACTAAGACATGAGTCACTGAAACAATTCATGGCAAAATCATTATAATGTTGTTCTTGAGAGGGAAAGTGTTGCAAAAAAAGTGCTAATATCAAGGAGAACAATTCGCCATAAAAATATTAAAATTAGACAATGACCGTAATTACAATAGTAGACCTCTATACAACCTTAAAATCAGTCAAGGATATATTAATCTTTTTTTAAGTACATTAATTTAAAAGTACATTACTTGTGATTGGAGGAATATTTATAAAGGGTACATTTGACTTCATTCCATTATTTATTTCGATTTCTTGAGAGAGTCCAAAATAAATATTATATTATTTTATAATCATAACCTTTATCTACTTAATCATCCTTCAAACCTCAAAGTCAAATGAAGCCATTGTTTGTATTATCATTTCTTCCATACATTAATAATTAGATATATATATGTAAATTTTAAACGAGTAAATCCCATCATTATAGAAAGGAAACCAATAACCATACGTATATAAAAAAGAGTAAATGGGTGTGTTATAAGCAATTACTACGTACGGGCCCCGTCTGGTATTTTTACCTTTTCTTCTTTAAGGCTTAATTATTAGCATGATTGATGAAAGGATTTAATATTTCTCTGTGGACAAAAATATATTTTTTTTCTTTTTTCTTTGAATAACTTGCTGAAGATTATTTTCGTTCGTGCGACTTACAACAAAAAAATATGACGATGAAAAGCAACTCCATTACATAATTCCATAAAATGCTTTTATTAAAAAGATGATTCATCATATTATACCTCATGTAACTACTCTCGAGTGGGTTACCTTAAACAACTACTATATATAATATATATATATATATATATATATATATATATATATATACATATAGATATATTATATATATATATATATAAATATATATATATAATAGATATATATGTATATCTAAATATACAATATGCAGAAAACACACGGAGTTTTACTTTTATATGTATGCAAAGTTTTTCCATTTTCCTGCTATTATAATATATATATATATATATATATATATTATTATATATATGTATATACAGATGGCTTATGATTCTTGAATCCAATATTATATAGACTATAAAACTTAATAATTTATCTGTTTATTATATTGACAAACGTACTTAAATGCAGTTTGCTAGAGTTAGAGGATCCAAATGATCTGTCATTTGATTGCATTCGAATTTAACACAAATATATGAAATAAAATGCATTTAAAAGGGTGGGTAAATACATGCGTTACAGATAAAAAAATACTTCAATCAATATATAAAAATTACATATATACACTAATGTTAAGAGCACAACATTCACATATTGAGGAATTAGTGCTATAGTGGAGATATATAGTACGTCGAAAAATATATATGAATAATATAGAAAAAGGAACTCTGATAAAAGATTACTCAGTATTTCACAGTTGTCCAATTAGACTTTTTTGAATGAGAGATTTTAAGTTTGACGAGTGAGGCATAAAGGACAAGATATATTAATTATCTAATTGTGGCTTTTTGGCTAATGTATATCATCTAGAATATGCATATCTCATAAATCTTATTATAAGCAAAGTTTGTCATTTATAGGCACATGACTAGGATTACTTTCTTGCGCAATCAACCTATAAAGACGGTCTCCTCGATTAAACCGAATTGAACGTTTTGGAAGAGCGTTCTTTCATTAATCTGTATTTAATACAAACAATTTTGTTTTATTTAAAATAGAATAATAAATAATTGCACGTCCAAAGATGCATAGCCTTGTTGAAGCATCTTTATTTACAGAAAATATAAGTTGTTGTGGAATAAGTTCATTGAGAGCTATTATATTTGTAGCCGTCTTGGCTATTAAAATTATATAAACATATATACTATAAAAAATAAAAAATGCAAAAAACAACAATATAAAATTAGGTGTTGTATATAAGATAACTTTAAGTTTTTTTCTGTTGCTGGAATCACCGATTTGTATTCACTAAGCTAAAATACAGGTTCATCTGTTGGCCAAGGTCATAATATGGATTATTTTGAACGAGTTATTCGAAGTTTTTAATATCAGGTCTTTATTTCAATTGTATTAGGAGATACAAAGTAAAAAGGGCATAGAATTGTGTATGTATAAAAATAACACATAAATAAACATTATAGTTTAAAATTAACTACCTACCAAAAGACCTAGCTACAATAAGGACATATCAAAGCCTTAAAAAAGTTTCACATTTTATATTCTAAATTATGTTGATTAGGTATAACATAATATAAAATAACATTTAAACAAAAAACTAATAATAATTTAAAACTGTAATAGTAAAAATACTGCTTCACCCTTTTCTTTAGATGGCTAAAATATCTATAGGAGTTCATCCAACTGAAATTCACTTGTCGATGGTGTAGTTCCATGAAGACCCGTTTTGCTCGGATTTTATTTTGCTTTATGGTTCGATAGAATTGCAGTATCCGACTGGATATAAATAAGCATACTAGCATTAAAATTAGTCACTCGAACTAGGATCTTATCAATGAGGTAGACCAAAAATGACCATCCCCTTATATTCGAACCTGCGCCCCCCAACATTGAGAGTTGAACCCGCCTTAACGCACATTCAAAGGATTTATTTAAATTGCATGTCATTCTGGATTAACTTTCATCTTCATAAATATATGACTAGCATTCGTTGGAGAAATTGAGCAGGATTATTGGTTGCTCCCCCAGCACCAATGGGAAGGCGTTCTTTGGAGCTGCATTGCGGGAGGAAGAGAGAGAGAGAGAGAGAATAAATCAAGAGGAAGCCAGCCTCACTTACTTCTAAAAGAGTCCATTGGGATCCTGTAAAAAAGGATAGAGGAGGTAGGAAGGTAGGTGGGTAAGGCCCATTACATATCTCAAATGCTCCATTGGGAAATATTCATAAAATGAAGCTTCTCCATGCCTCTCTTAATAGGTGCTTTATAGTATCAATTCCCTGCTTACGGCCTCTCCTTTTTTGGAGAGGGAAAATTAAGAAGACCCAAACAAAGTAGCAAGAATAAATTGAATAAATTAGATTTATCTCTGATGCCCTTAATACCCACCTATTCTATTGGAGTCTACAGAAGGCCATTAAACATACAAAATAATAACATATCTTAGGGGTGTTTCAGTTCTACATATGTTATATGTACTAGTTATGACCCCCAAAAAATGAAGAAGAAATAAAGTTCCTCCATCTCAAAAAATTGACAGAAATTAAACCTGAATGAGTATTATGAATGTAAAGTGTTTGAAATGTTTGTTTTTGTAAATCAGTTGAACTAATACATAATATAATAAAAATATAGCCAAACAATGTTTTGAAAAGTCTTATAAATATGTATCTATATCGTGGCAAAGTTTATTACCTCCGCCAAGGAGGTATTGTTTCACTGGCGTTGGTTTGTTTGTTTGTTGGTTTGTTTGTCAGCAGGTAACTCAAAAGTACCGAACGGATTCAGCTGACTTGTGGAGTGTTAAAGTGCCAAAAGGAACAAGTGATTAAATTTTGGCATCTCTGAGTGCAGAATTAAGATGCAAATGAGCTAAATACTAATATATTTCAGTTAGCCTACTCTGCAATAGATGTCACTGTGCTGTGAAATCGGTGCCAGGAGCGTCTTCCTCTCGGAATTTCCATCGAGGGGAACCCTCCCCCGTCCTCTACGCCGCCCAAGTCGTGAAAAATCCCCTCGGAAGGCTCATAAGGACCCCGTACGGCGGACGGTTGCACTCTCTGAGTGTACATATGCCTTATTAATATTGGATCTCCAACTTTTTATTATTTCAAAATAGAATCCTACTCTAGAGGCCACATATGGAATCAAGCGTTATCGTTATGATTTTATTATTTATTTACGTATATTGTTAACTGCTTTTTATATCAAATGAATCTATATTTCATATGATATATTTGTTTTTATTTCTACTCATTATTGTCAAAAGGTACTTTATTTGTAATTATTGTTCAACATATTATTATATCTTTTTACATGTTCCGAACTGATACCAATATTCTAAGAGCGTTTATCAGACTTGTATCCATTAACTTTTTAATTGTTGTGTCAATTGTTTTTCCTTGTATTTATTCTATTATATGTTAATATTTTATAAATGTTAAAAATATAAATACGTAGAAAAAACGATAACGTTTTTTTGCCATAAGGCGATACTTTATTATTTTTCAAAAAGATTTATATAGACATGACAGAAAGAACATTCTACTAACAGATAAAACAGGAATCAAATAACAAAAAGTATAAATTATATTAAAAAGTAATCAAAAACACTTTCCAATTGAATAAAAACTTTTTTTTTAAACACGAAGATGTAAGTTTACAAAATTTAAAATGCCAGCAATAGAAAAAACTATAATGTTTATTTATGTTTTATAACACATTTGCTTTGGGTTTTATGTAAATGTCCCATTTTTATTTATTTACATAATAAAAGAACTGGTTTTAAAAAACCACTAGAAATAACAATCTTATGGTTTGGATATTAATTAAATCTGTTGAACGTTCATTAAATATTATGTTATTATTACATAAATTATGTGTATCACTGATGGAAATTCGAAATATGTTAACAATACATAAAAACAACACAATTTGTATTCTTTATTTTATAATTACATACATTGTTACAAAATAAAGACCTTCGTAAAGAGATAAATATTTGGTTCAAGTAATATCAATAGTATACTATTAGTTTAATATATATTCTAATATACCTAACTATTTTATTATATTTCTAAATAGTTTTAACAATATTTAATAATCATTTTTTTCCTTTTCCAGATCCCAGCTTGTATGAGTGATGCAAGTATGATAGGAGGCTTAAGGAAGGATGATGACATCTGATTAGTTCATGCAACTCTTCCCACTTTCCGAGACGCATTTTTCCTCTTGTCGGGTCCTTCTCCTTTGAAGAAAATGGACCAAGAAGAGGACGAAGACCATCGACCTTACAAGTTCATCCATGAGGATACCTCAATGAGCCCTTAAGACAATTCCTATACGAAGACAAAAAAGACTCTCTACAGCAAAAAAAAAATACTAGAAAATCCTTGTTTTCTTTACTACTACTACTACTCTTGCTGCTGCCCTCGCCTAACCCTTTTTTCCTAGACCTCTTTACTCGTTGGTGTTCTAAACATGTTATTCAATAGCCCAAGCTTAGTCAATATTTAGTCCTTTCTTCGAAAAACCATCCATGTAAGTACCATTTATAATTATTTTTACTATCTAAAAATATATATGTTTGTACATATATATATATCAGGAAACGACCGGGAAACTTTTTTTCACCTTGACTCGGGCCGGGACTTAAATTTTTCAAGCCAGGCCGGACCAAAACTGGGCCGGGACTTTAATATATTTTGTTCCTTCGTCATTCTCAAAGTGACGACTTTTTTTAGAAAAGAATTTCCTAAATACAAAAAAAATCTCGAAAAAAACGTGACGAATATTGTTTTTGGAAAATATTTTTTTAATTATTTTTGAAAATTTTTAAAAATTCGTTTCTTAAAAAACGTCGACACTTTCAGAATGAAGAACTAACGAAAATATTTAAGTCCCGGCCCGGTGATTTTTAGACACCGGGCCAGGGCCGGGACACTCAAAAAACAGCCGAGATATACATATATAATCACCGGCTCTAAAAGGTCTAATCAAATTGTAAAAAAGTCGTCTATATTTGTTGCTATTGTATTATTATATTATATATATATATATATATATATATATATATATATATATATATATATATATATATATATATATATATGTATATATAATCACTGGCTCTATAACGAGGTCTAATCAAATTTTTAAAAAGTTGTCTGTATTTGTTGAATTGCTATGATTATTCATTTCTAGTTAAGCCATGACCCCGACTTTAAATATAAAAAAACATGATTATAAGTTTATAATTTCTAAATAGAGAAAAAAAGTGACAAAACCAAAACTACTTAACTTTAGAATAATAATATTTAATTATGCAGGAAGCGGATGATTAATTGAAAGTATTTGAAAATAGTTTTGTTGGATATTTATAATTTTGAGTAAAAGTATGGTTCACAACTTAACAGCATATAAGTAGATAATGGTTTGGAAATTACGGTGACAAAGTGAATATGCTTTATTCTTATTTTTCCGAGCATAATATCCTTGAGTCTACAATTTTGCTAAATAATAAATATACATAATTGTGCCTTAAAAAGCACCTCCCTAACGAAAAAAAATGCAATTCTTAAATACACTCCAGTATTTATCCATCCACTTTTATTTCTATAATTAAATTCCGCATGTATATTGATGTACATACAATTTCCGTCAAACGCCGGACAGCATTTCTCTGAATATTTCCTAAATAATATTATCCAAACGCTTCTAAATATAGCAAACCTGCGAATTTTAGTAAATCTTTTCTTTTAAACTTAACGTGAAGTTTAATTATATACCTACTTATGCAAAGTGTAGCAAATTATACTATAAATTTACACACTGCTAATTAAAAAGGCTCCTTCCTTATTATAAAGAAATAATGCCCCTTAGGCATTTTATATAAGAGTGAAAGTTCTTAAACGAAGTATTTTCTTTTCTTTTTTTGTGTAAGCGATATAGCCATAGAAAAAAAGAGAGAGGATTTGATCCATTAAATCTCTGAATAAGAAAAAAAAAAAACTCCTGAAACTTTTCATAAACCTTAAAAAGACCTAAAGGCGCAGAATTTTCTAAATTATGCAAAGATACTAGGCTTAAATATGATGCGGTCTAAGATCAGAGCTTTTATAAATGTATGTAGTATGTTTTAAAATTCATTACCAAGTAACATAGAGTGTGTTCATTTTTTTCAAAACAAAAGCTTATATGAAGTAGCTTGTTTGTTTGTTCAACGAATCCATAAACTTTTAGAGCTCAAACATTACTTTTAGTATATATTTCATATGACAGCTACACATAATTTAAACAAATTCTTATTTATTCTACCCTGACCTCTTCAATCTGTATTTTCATCCAGAGTGTAACAAGTAACAAGTGTTATCATTTCTTAATGATCAGTTTATCTTTCGAGAAGATACATGCAATAATTTAAGAAGCCTATGAAATTCGAATATTCCATAATTGATAAAGCCATGAGTGATTTATTAAATCAACATCTGATACGTCTAATTTCACTTAGCTTCAATTGCTTAATATTTTCATTAGAAAAATTATTGTCTTGTAGATTTAATCATTTTTTGCACACATATATAATTCTATAAAAATAAAGCTTTTTATTAATTTGTTAAAAAAATAATGCATGGTATTATTATTATTAAAGTGATGATTTAAGAAATTAAGATATCCACTACTTGCTTTATAAAACACTTAAATAATATTTCAGCTTTTAGCGTTATAACACCTTCATTTTTTGTATAAAATGTGGAAAGCTTACGGTCTTATAGGTTTTATTATCTCCAATGATTAGTTCCATTATTCAAAGGATTTGAATAAATCTAATATAAATAATATAACTTTGGATATTTTAAGTTTGATGAATCTGAAAAAGACATTTCTCTTCTCGGAAAGCAAAATGAGCCCAAAAATTCGCAAAGTCATAAACATATGAGTGATTCCAGTTAAGCTTTTTATTCAAAACATATTTCACCTTTTAAATCAAATGTATGATCAACCCCCTTAAAATATATTGGTCCACCGATTTGATTACAAAGTTGTATTTAGGCAGATGATTATATTTCACTTCTTTTGTCCATTGCTTTCATCCACCAAAAAACCAGATCGTCCATTAGATGAAATAAGTATAATAAAAAATTGGTTATCAGTTAAAAGTAAGCTTTTTCACAATAAAATCTCTTATTGATATTTTGCGCTCTCTTAAGTGAAAAACTCGATTTCCTATATATATATATATATATATATATATATAAATAATTCAATTCATTGTATATCATCGATGGTTCGTAATTATTGTTTTCATGTAACATTGAAAAAATGAGTCGTATTCATTTCTGATTAAAGCAAAATATGAGACATTTATTTTAGGGGTATTTAGTTTTTAAAATATCCAATGAACTATCCAAAACGTGTGTCGATATATTTTTTCTCTTCAACTATATTTCCCTCTTTCTGGCTAACTTATTTGTCTTACATTTTGATATTCCAGAGATAAATACTTCTGGAAATGTTTTCGCCATATTATTTGTTTCGATTATCAATGTTATTGATTTGGTGTGGAGTCTCGAATACACCCGGTGGCGGCGGTGGGGGTGTGGAGGCTCTCCGATGCTACGTTGCGGTGGCAACACGGGGAGAGTCTGCGGTGATATTGAGACAAGACGGAGATCCCCATACGTGCGGCCAGATCCTCTGCCATCAGCGGACGGGCATCGACAGTGGGAGGTCTGTGACGATCTCATCAATAACAAAGGATGCATCAAGCAAGTTGTGAATGAAGGTATGTGAATTTATTTCATGAATGAGTCACTTAACCTTATAAACAAACAAGGAGAAAAGTATTTTGTTGAACAGTATATGCATAAAGTATATTAGCTGATCTTAATTAATTTGTCATGAGTATTATCTTCATGAAAACAAAATAATACATCATATTATTTAAAATAATAATAAGAGGAAATTTGAAAATGACACAAATTAACACTTTAGTTAAAAATAAACAAATTAAGACCTAAATATCAAAAAAAAAAAAAAATATATATACACTTTTGAAATACAGAAAACCATACTTTAAGCATTTTTTAATATTTCATAAAAAGATTACATAATATATAGAAAGATCAAACACAATAAAAAAGATAAATAGAATACAACAAAGATATATCTAAACTTATTCAACTTTTCTCTTCTTGTATTGGTAAAGAAGATATTTGAGTGTCGTTGAAAATATTTGAGTGTCGTTGCGAAGTGAGTTGATGGACCATACTTTGATCCATTCAGCTGTGTAGTTCCATATTACGTTATGTACTTTGGTAATCTTGACAGATAACGAAGAGTATCTGGCGCCAACCCAAATATGATGATTGTTTAATTTATTATTCTTTAAATGGCTATAAATTATCAGTTATCGAAACGTAAAAACAATGTTTGGAAAATAGTTCAAAGAAAGAAGTATTAAAATAGTATAAATTATAAGTGTCCTTATTTTGATTAAAAATGTTGTTTAATCAAAATAAGTTTCCTGTAAATACAAATCCAAAAAGATAATTGTGAATAGGTCTTTTTAATTTATGGTAGTGAGATATGATATTTCAGATCTGTACCAGAAAAGTCTTACGCATGAAAGACATGATATACCATTGCGTTCGTTCCATGCAATAGTGTACTCAACTCTTTAGAGTTTAGATTTGCCACAATAATCAACGTCATAGAAAATATCCCTCGTTCGATAGAATAAATTTAATGATATAATACTCATTAATATCCTCACAGACACAAATCAATCGAACAATGTTGGCAAAAAACTGTGAATTTAAAAGTAATATTCAAACTTCTGTTTTCATCTCTTTATGTAATTCAAATATATAATATTACCAATGATCAATTAAGGACTTTTTTGACTTCTATGTCGTTATATGACATGAACATGAGTAATTTTACTTAATAGCTTGATTGTCACATCAATCTATCTTACTTTCAAAATACACTGTAAACTTCAACAGATTGTTTTGTCTTTCTTTTTGAAAACGTTCTCACAATAATAATTATTACTTCGTATGCATATTTGAAACCTAACATTAATTTATTAAATTTCTATTGCGTTCATTGCTCATCATTTTTTGGAAAACAAAAATGAAGCTGTTTTAAATAGATAAAAGTAATGTTCGTCTTGCCCTAAATGTATTCCTTATAATATTTCTATAAATACGGAGTTAATGAGCCATTTTTATGTTGGACATAATTTGAATAATAAGTACTAATATAAAAGTTTTGTCATTAGAGTATAAATGTCGTATTATGTCATTCTTTAAGTTCTTGTTTTCATCATGTAAACTGGAAAAATACAACGAGGTCGTATTTTAAAATGTAAATATGTTCTTGCAATTGTGAGTCAGCTTCAAGCAAACAAAAAAAACCGAACAAATAACAATATACAATGTTTTTTTACTTTGAAAAATATTAATATTTTTTTCCAACGGCGTTTTAAGACTTGTTGCAAGATTTCAGATGATTGGTTTTCGGTTGAATAAGAAGCCGGCAAGATATTATCATTCATATGGAGACAATTTTTTTAAATCCAGCTTTGATCACCTCAAAACTTTGAATTGAATCTTCATAAGAGACTCACTACATTGTTATTGTCTCAGACTTAAGAATCCAAACTCAATGTCACCGTCACATGTTTGTCTTTCATAGCTTTCACTTAGACAATGATATCTCTCAATTATATAAGTATTTTTAGCAATCATTTTCTTAAATAAATATTGAGTAATTCTCTATACCGGTATTTAATGCATCAAATTTTACAAATTTTCTTATAAAAAATAAATCCCTTTCAAAATACGATGGTTGAGATAACCATATTTTTTCACATAAGTTCATTTAAAAGTGACAAGAGAGATATATCCATTCCTTTTTCATTTTAGTTCCTATTTTGAACGCTAGAGGGGCACTAACGTTGATCTTATCTATATGCAGATTTGTAATTCGGGACCCTGTACGTGCATAATATCTTTGGTGCAACACAGAATACAAAAAAAAAGTTGAACACAACATTAGTCATTTCAATCATGATTTATATATTTAAAAAATATTATAACTTCATATATGAAAAAACCTCTGACATTAATCAATATTTATTTTCTTTTGAACATCTGTTCACTATTTAAGCTGATAAATTGAGTTCACAACCCCAAAATATGCTTAAAATGGAAAGGAAGCATATTTTAAACAGAAAAAAAGACTTCCATCTTGGTGATAGCTTATTACTACCCGTAGCAATAGTCACAATTAATAATCTATAAAGGGATAAACGCATAATAAAAATTTGAACTTTATGAGCTATTTTAATGATTCTTTAATATCATGAAAAACAGCTAAGAAACTTTAAAAAAATATATTTTTTGTGGTTAAAATATGTAGCTCCGTGAGTTAATCCTCATGAAAATATTGTCATAGCAGCTCCAACACATTATACATAGTTGTACGCTCAGAGCACTCTCATTAACCCTTGAGTGAGAGCCCATTTGTAGAGTTCTGTAACGACTGTTATGGCCCTGTTTTATGGTAATTACATGAAGGGTGAGACAGTACAATTATCTTAGTGCCTTAGAATATAATAAAAGTTATAAAGGTGAAATACTCAAAGCAATGAAGAGACCTGCACTGTCGTTGCCTTATAGTATTCCATATAAAACCTAACATTTATATAGAGAGCAGGAGTACTCAAATAAACATCAAGAAGGTCCACTTTGAAAAAACCCCGAAAGGTCTGAAATGTCATACTTTCTTAATTACGTCATAAATTAGTGCCAAATATATTGAAATAGCCGTGTTGCTGTATCAGTGTTTACATATAGTTTGACCGTCAATCAAATAAAGGACGTTTGAAAAATAATAGAAAATATAAAGGCATTTAAATAAAAGTGTTCTGACAGCATTTAAAATCCCTTAATGATTGAATAGGATGAGGTCTGAGACCGCATAGGTCGACGTGAGGGTCAGGACTCGTACATTGGTCAGTTAGCTGGATACTCATATATAGATATTACAGATATATAGATAATATCAAAATTATACATTAAACTTTAATATATTTTATAAAAACCAAGTTATTGAAGAAAATTATTTTTATATCCACAAGGACAGCTCTGTTCCCTCAATGATTCCTCATTAAGTAATTAATTACCCCAAATGATTTATTTCTTAACACATCAAGAAAGTAAGTTTTAAAGGAAGAATAAATCAAACAATTAGAGCCTGATTTTGTTTTATTGAACAAAACTACCTGATTTGTAAACAATAGATAAACCCCTAAGCTTCTTTTACAATGAATAAAAAGGGTTGGAACACAGTTTTTAAAGGTTATTTGTCCCATTTTAATTCCCCCTCCCCCTTTCAGCTCTATTTTGACGATGTGTAGTTTGTATGAGAATGAGATGATGATGATCTGGGTTTTAGTTTTGTCGTTGTCTACTTCACATAATACCATAAAATTGAGACAGGGAACTCTGTATAAATCTTCTTAATGTTCCAGGGCATTAAATAGGGTGGATTATTGGAATAATTTGAGAGGGGGGGTTATTAAAGTAGTAGGAAAAAAGAAAAGTAAAAAAGGAACTGGATTTTATACTACTTCTTCTATCTTTTTATTGTCATTCCTAGTTTTCATTTTTTATTGTCCTCCTTTTGAAGAATTCCTCTTAGTAGAGGAGGCCACCTAAGTTGGAATGTAGTATGCATGGTCAAGGAAGACCAGTCAATGGTTTAAATTGTATTTTTTTTTCGTTTGATAGGCATTCAAAATCTCTTTTTCTTCCCATTTTCTTCCCCCTCTTTTACCTCACAATGTATGTCTTCAAAGAACTTATTATGCTCTTTTTAAGCTAAGCCATTGTAGGGCTTCCACCAAGTCCATTATTTCATGTGATTTATATAAAACGATGGACATAGAAAGCATATATATATATGGATGATTCATGTTTCACTATTTTGATTCGAATGTTTATCATTAATACAAATGATAGCTATATTGTAATCAGTACAAATAGGCTCACAGTTCCAAGGTTTTTATTACATATTTTATGTATAACAACCAAAAGTTATTTATTTTTGCCTTTACGGTTCGATAGCGATGCATCGAAAAGGATATAAATAAGCATTATATCATTACTCGATCGAACCTAATCTGTATTTAATTAGGTTGATCCATATCAACCTCTCCCTTTCGGGAGGTGAACCTGCGCCTTCAACAGTGAGAGTTGAACACACTTACTCACTGAGCTAATACGATCCCTGTCTCTTGGATTCCAAAAATATATGAGATTATAATGATTGTATAAATGTCATGGAGATGTTCTTACACGTAGGCTACAAATTGTACTCAATACATTACTCTTCATTAATTTAAAAAAATAAGTGTTATTTAATCCATCATTTTGATAAAGGTCAAAAAAGCCCCAAACAACTTTTCAAAAATATTAAATTCAGTTAATTTGCTTAAAAAAGCTCTTATTCGTTTTGATCAATAATAGGGACATATCAATTATATTAGAGTCATGGCCACATTGGGTATTACGGTTCAAATAATCAATATTGCAATACCAACTATTGTATTATAAGTCTACGTTATTTTTAGTGTATGTATTTTAATTACACTTTTGCTGTAAATGTAAAAAAAAAATTATAAACAAAAAAAAGTAGGTTAAAGTAATTTTACAGATATTAAGTTCAATTCCATAAAGACAATGTACTTTTCGTAGAAGAAAATACTATATATTTATATTATATATATATATATATTATGTTAATAAAAAATCTTAAACAAACCTAATATTTGTGATATTCCGTGTCTCTGTCTCGTACATAAAAATATATTTTTTTATATTAAATAGCTGCAATTTGTGCCCTAATATATACATGTTAAAATATTAGTCTTTTACTTATTACACCGATTACTCATCGCTAATAGTAATAGAAAATAAATCAATCAGGACTCCAATTTTGTGAGTCATTCTTTTGGCATGGATTCCCTTCAGAATTCCTGTACTATTAACTATAAGTAATGCAAGATAATATAATTATACTGTATTTGTGCCTTCATATGAAATATATGAAAATGTGGTTTAATTAAGAAAATGTTATTTTGCAACAAGAACGAAATAATAAAATCATACGCACTATTGAATGTTATGTACAGTTTTTAATAAATATTTAAAAGCTATTGCCTGCAATAAAACTCTTGAGCCAAATACATGTTAGGAAGTATGAGTGATGTGTAAGGTGGTTTTACTTAATGCTATAGAGTTTTAAAGCTTGAATGATCACACAATTCAGTATAAGCATTCTAAGTCGGCTAAATACTATATTTATTACTTAGTAATGATCAAAGTCATGATTACATAATAAATGAAATTGTGTTTCTCTGAGACAATATAAGAAAAGTGCAAAAAGCTAATCAAACTTAACAATTTGTATTTTTTATGTATGAGATTAAATAAAAGATATATGAATAATGTAAAAAAAATCTTAGCACTAAGAAAATATGGAAAAGGAGTGAATTGTAATATTATTCTTCGAAGATATGGGGTTTTCCATAGTTTTTATAAAGTAGTACCCTACAAAAAGATACTTACAAGCTATAATAACTCAAAAATATCATTTGAACGTTTTGAAAGTTTTTTTAGTTTAAAGTTGAAACTATTGGGATACTTTAGTATATATTAAATGTTAAAAAACCTTTCGGCTATATTTTTTATTTAATCATACTTATATAGAAAGCAAATACAAGTGATTATTAAGGATATATTGGATAGGAACACATGATGTTTGATGATCATTTATGTTATTTTACAAAGGTATCTTCAAACTTATTTAAATCTATGGAAAAATACATATTTATAATACCAATGTTTTAGATAGATAGATTTTAAAAAAATCTTCTAATAATAATTATTGGCCGACACCGGATATAGTTTTGAAAATGCTACCATTTTTATTAATTAATTGTACTTTGAGTTATTATTGAAAGTAAGTTTTTTTGTGTCTTTTACACAATATACCTTTCAATATGTTATAATATATTTGTAAACTCAGTCCTCGATTAGGACGAGGCAGTATGCATAATGAAAAAAAAAGTATTTTACCCACATGCACATTAGATAGGGCAGTCATTTACAAATGAATGAAATATTGTTTGCTTTCACGAACTAAAATGAGCCATATTTATGGGTATAAAAAGACATATATTTATTGAAGCCACAACATACTTATTAGTGTACTTTCATTTGCACTTCAAAATATATGCTAGAATAAAATGATAAATGCAAAAAATTAGAGCTATTATACTGGCCGCAGCTGCCAGGTATACAGCTTTTAAATTGAAGATACCACAGGAAGACAATACCAATTGGACGTTCGCCATCAACCAAATCAAAATCTCCCAACACGGCGCTGCAACATAAAAGTTTTTAATACAAATAATCAATAACTTCAAAAAGAGTATTAAAATTTACATGTCGATTAATTATATTGTTTATGTTACTTTTAAGTATAGTGTACTAGTACTTTGTATGTTATAGTTTGTTGAGATTTAATTGTATTACTGTGTTTGTTTATTGCTGTGTATAGTTCTATATGGATCACCTTGTGGTTGATTTTCATCAAGCAATAATTTTTAACTATAATGTTTATTTATGTATCTTTTACACAATTGCTTGTCTGGAATAAAAGTACTCTGAAAAAAAAATCCTTTAAAAAATGTATTTATACTATGAGGTACCTTGTTCGGAACATCACTTTTTAAAGCTACATTTTTAAATATGTTAAAAAGCTACTGTTGAATCACGAATTTCATTTACTAAAAGCACTTTATTTAAAGGAAACTTAGGTGTATCTCTTCTCCTATAGAAAGCAAACTTTTAATAATTATGCATACTCTTACATAATTGTTACACAAGAAAAAAACTTTTTTGTAACTTCTACGGCAGAATGGATATAGACTCTAGCTAAAATTAGTAATATTGCTAATTTTAAAGTTATTTTGTATAGAATTTCAAAACTGATGATTTAGCATTTCTTAATATATAAATATCATTAAACAAAATGCATGTTGTGGTGAACGATATTATATTTTAATTATCTCTATTCTGGTATATAACTATTATTAACACCTTACCTCTTGGTACTATATACATATGTCGAAACAAGTGAAGATAAGTATGGATGCAAGGGAAAGTTTGATTCTTTTCTTAATGGAATATCCAGAGGTGATTCGATTTTTATATGTTTTAAGGCAACGCTTTAATGAAAAGTTTGGCCTAATTTTTTATTCTGGCCCGGTTCCGAATGAACTTTTTTAAGCATCAAATGCTTAATTTTCATTGTAAAAATAAGAGCTAATAATGTACCCTTCTCTATAATTTGTCCTAATAGGGGATTGATTCTTTAATATGCCAAAACTGTTGTGCTGTTTTTTAATACATATGCTAGTGCTTTTTTATTTTGTGTTTTTTGTACAAAAAAGAGTATATAACTTTGTGAATGTGGATATGAATTTTTTATAAAATGTTAATGTATTTTTTCTATAAGTGTGAGTTGTAAGCTTGCAGAAGTTGAATAAAGTTGTACAGTCGTACAAAAAATTATTTTATAGGTAACAATTAAAATAAATTATAAGACAGTTGAAAAATGAGATGGTCCATATGATAAAATTTTAAAATAAATTCTTGATTTGTTTTACTTTTAACTCATTCAGACTAATTAAGTTGTGTCTTAGGACTACTATCTAATCATTATATTGTAGATTCAAGATTTGTATAAAGGCTCGCCAATATGCTTATAAAAAGTACATGCGAACTTTTGGAGAATATATAAAACTTTTTTTTAATTTATGTCTTGCGATAAATATTATAATGTGGATATATATTATTCTGAAAAATATACGGTAGTGCGATAGCTCAATGTGTTAAGACGAGTTCACATATTAATGTCGAAGTTCGAGATAGAGCATCCGGTATCCACAGTTCAAAGGGTCCTCTATGCATCAACACCGGACGGAACTGGACTCCCTTTGGGTCTCTATCGCCACGTCGGAAGACATAGAGACTCTCTTCGTTCGTGTCTCCAGTGCGTCAAACGACAACAAGAAAAAACATGAACATAAACAAACTATTTTCCCCCTCATGTGGACTGAGAAGATCAAGCTGCCACTATTTATTAACCAAATCTTTTAAGTTCAATTTTGTTTTTATTATCATTACTATTATTTTCTCGGATTATTGACGTGTTATTTTTTTTTTATTATGTGTTTGAGAGTACAAAATTGATCTAATGAACGTTTACTACGTACGGAATGTAAGATACCCTAGACGACTGAAATAAATAAATGATTTAAAAAATGTTGAGTTCGAATCCCGGAAGGGGAAGGTCAATTGGATCAACCTCATTGATAAGATTCTATTTTTAGAGATAACTTTAACGCTATAATGCATCCACTCAAATGCAATTTTATTGAACACATTAATGTAATATATATATATACCTATACTTATATATATATATGATCTTCTTTGAATGAAAATATTATTTAAAATTAAGATTTACCGTGCAACAATAAGTATTTCATAAGCCAGTAACAAATATGTTTCTATATAAACATACCCTATATATACAGGCTGATTCACTTAAATTTGAGACTCACATATTACAAACTACATACATCTTTGTATTAAATTTTACACAAATAATTTTTAAACAAAATGATAGACAATGTGTAATTACTAAATGTATTTCATTAAATTTTCACATATCCTTCTTTGGCCTTCACTACAGCTTTGATACCTCTCCGGTGGAGCAACACAGGCAGAATTTCTTCTCAGCTCAGACCATGACTGAGGGTGGCTTGTGCCTTCTGAAGAGAGTCCTCAGCTGCACGGGGATGTCTTCCTTTTTCAAATAAAACCCGGTCATATTTGACTGTTGTTGGTTGGCCTGGACCGGGAAATATTTGTCTGAGGCAGAGATTCCTGCCTGTGTTGTCGCTTCCACCATGATTGAGTTCAAAGCTGTAGTGAAATCCAAAGAGGATATGTGAAAATTTATTGAAATACATTTTGTAATTACCTTGTGCTATCATTTTGTTTAAAATTATTATTTAAAATTACATACAAAGATTGATAGTTTGTAATATGTGAGTCCTCCATAAGTGAATCACCCGTATATCAGAGAAGCATGTCTATTATAATATTTGTCATGAGATACATTATGTAGTTTCTCTACATAATCATCTGAGAATGATTTTTGGATAATAAACATAAATGGGGCAATATATAAGGTCATGCAACAAAATAAAATATTATACATTATTATTTTTGAGCCTTTATAACCTCAGATTATTTATTAACCCTCCACAATTATTTCTCCTATTTTTAGTATTAAAAATTATCAAATGTGCTGGCTGAAAAATCAACTAAGCATTTGAATTTTAATTTAACGGAGATATTGTTTTGAGAAAATTTGAGCATCCCATATGTCGTTATTTAAAGAAATTGAAGAAATTTAATGATATAACATTTTTTTTCTTGGCCAGTGGGCATAATATTTCTACGAATTAAACCAAAGATATGCAAAAAGGTTTGTACAGATACGTAGTGAATAAATGATCAATAAATAACAATTATTAAAACGAGGTAAATATAAGAAAACATTTAAATAATTTGGAAACATTCATGTTACAAAAGGCATTTCAATAAAAATTCATATCTCTAATAAAATTTTGTAATATAAAGAAGCAATTGAATGATAAAAGAAAGATCTTCGTTTTTAACTGTTTGAATTTTGTATAATGTGTTTTGGACTTTGGTTATGACAGCGTCACATTTGGCATTCCTTGTGAACGCCAGAAAATGTTCCTCGGAAGTTTTAATCTTGAAAGGTCTTCTAGTGAGATTTTGAGGGCTTGGTAAGTCTCTGTTAATGCAGAGCAGTTTTAGAGGAAATGATCTGTTGTTTCTGGGGTATTTTACAGAAGAAACAGTTCTTTCGATTGTCCTTAAAAAACTTCTTTACCACCTCCACTTATGTTTAATGATACACATTGATACAACCCCTTTGTTTACAAAGTCTACAAGACAATATTTTCAAGTAATTCCTGCCACTGAAAGGTTTTATCAGTAAAGATATTTAGATAAGCACAACTCATAGCTAACGGCTTTTTAAGTTACTAAATAATCTGTCAAGAGTTGTATTTACTTAAATAAGGAGAAGAAGGTATATTATCCCCATCATTTCCCCCATCCTCTTCCTCTCCCTCACGTACCCACGGTGTAATCTTAAAAAGTAGCTTCTTAAAGGTTAAATGTTTGGTATACACAGACCACAGACTATATATATCCAAAGACTTACATAACAACGCGTGAAGTAGATGATAGGATGAAAGGAGTGGAGGCAGAATATATATTTTCATAGAGAGTAATTAGGATCTCGGGGGAGTAAAAGAACTGATATTATTTTCAATTACTTGTCGCTACATTATTAATGATGGCAGATCCACCTTTATTTGTATACAGTCTGTAAAATAATGATATAATAATATTTATAATTTATTTTGCAGAAAATGAAATTAACACGTTTTTGTCAATAAAAAATAACGTTATGCCGCATTGAAATATTGTCCTTTCAATCAATAAATATTTATACTTGTTCTTAAAAAGATTTTACTTTACTGGATTAGATGGAATTTTTTCATTTTTATTTTAGAAGAATAGTTGAAAGCTATTGCGATTCATAATGACTAAAATATGAGATAAGAGTTCATGTTTAATAAAATATAAGATAAAAGTCACTATTCGTTTTTGTAATAAAAAATATTAAATGTTTTATCGTATACCAGTATATATATATAATGTATATATATAGTATATATATATATATATATCATTCTTGACTATGGGTAAAATAAGAAAAAATAAGGAGGTTTACACATCAAGCAGCATTTGACAAGTCTAACTGTAAATTAAATTTCACAACGATTCCCATGAGAGGTCCTGAGGGAAAAAGAGCAGTGAAAGATACTTTAAGAGAATATAAAAAAGAGTTGAAATAGCACATAGAGAACTCTCTTACTACAATGAAATAAAAAGGGTAAATTAATGGAGGGTTTACTGAGGTTACAATTACCATTGAGCGATGAACAATTAGACACCTGATACTAAATATAAACTTATGCCAAAGATATATCGTTCCCGTTCATTTTATTTTAGATTTGTTCATGCCTAAAGTCTGGTGAATTTTATAATTAATTTGTTATCTTCCCTTCAAGTTGTTGATTGTTACAATTACTTATCGATAAGAAAATAACAAGAAAGGAACGAAAGGTTATATATATATATATATATATATATATATATATATATATAGGCTACGGTACGGCAACATAATTTCCTTTTTCAGAAGGTAATAAAACAAGATGTATAAATCAGAAAGGTTTTAATTAGTTTGTTTATGATTTTAGTACATAATTAAAGTTTTGTTTCACATAGTTTTGAAAATCATATCACTGATATGATATCAGATAGTGGCGTCCCCACATTGTCCATACACTCTATATACTTGTGTATACTGTATATACGCACTTATATACTGCGATTGGAGTGGTCAGCCCGTTCCCCCGATTTGTCCCCTTGTGATTTTTATTTGTGGGGATTTTAGAAAATCCCGTTTTAGGTCAACCGCCCGAGAAGCCTACTAGACTTATAGGCCAACATCAGAAAATAAATTGCCAATATACCCTCTGATACGCTCGATAGCCGTGGCGTGCTAAGGCTAACACCCTCAATGTGGGGGCGCAGTTCGAATCCAGGGGATGGTCATTTGTGGTCTTCACCATTGATAAATCCTAGGTTTTGTAGACTAATTAACGCTCTAATGCTTATTTATAATCCTGTCGGATGCAATTCTATCAACCATATAGGCAAAAAACAAAAAAAAAAAAGAACATCAAAAAATATATTGCCAATATACCCGCTGATTTATGGTGAGGGCATGCAAACACCCCGAAATTCGGTTATACATGTATGGTCAATGGGGGACTCACCTATCTGATATGATTTTCAAAATATTTAAACAACTTTTAAATATTATCTAAAATCATGAAACAAATTTAAAACCTTCTGATTTATACATCTTGTTATTATTGGCCCTCTGAAACAAGGAAAGTTATATATATATATATATATATATATATATATATATATATATAGTATATAGATATATATATACACAAGACAAAGCGTTTATTCAATAGTAACTTATTTGATAATTATTTTTCATTGAATTCTTCAAGCAACGATATTGGTTTTGGGTTTTTTTTGGCCAAATATGCAACACTTTTATTAATATCTCTATGCAAATGAAAATAGATCAAGTATGTAAGCCCTGAATCAAATAAAAAACAAGTCATTGATATTTTATTTGAGCGCACAAAATAAATTATTTTACCTAACGCCATTCACACACACACACACTTAAAACAACACTCAAAAATAGTAACGACGAGCTATGAGTACATATGTGTAAATGGTGTATGGATTTCCATGGTTGACTCTTCAAAGAATAATAAGAAGGAATAAGTGAAGTACTTTAACCCTTCTATTAGAAGAAGAAGAACGTAGTGAGGAAGAAGAAGGAGTGCTAAGTGGGCTTTCTAAATTGAATAATAATAGATAGTTATTTGGGGGTCCTCCTTAAGTAGGTAGGTTGTCATTCAAGTTATTGTTAATATTTCAACTCAAACAAATAAAGAAGGATAAGAATGGTCGTATAGGGGAATGGCAGATTTGAATGAATTACAAAAGTATTTTTTACTGAACAACAAATCTACCGAATGGGATCATTATTCTCTTTCTTAGTGTTTATTGGTTTTTTGCCTATTCTGTTTGATAGGATTGCAATCTTTTTGATATGAATAAGCATTATAGCATTAAAGTTAGCCAATCGAACTAGGACCTATCAATGCAGTTAATCAAAATTGACCTTCCCTCTCGAGGGATTCGAACTTGCGCCCCCAATATTGAGAATTGAACACTCCTTAACATACTTTTCTATTGCACTCCCTTGTGTGTATATTAAATATTACCAAAAAGTTATTGTGATTATTTTTATCTGATCTACAGATAACTTTTTGAAACTTTTTTTTGGTAATATGTAATAGGTAAACAACAAAAAGTAATTAGGTTATAGGGCATCAATATGATTTGTAAGACATTTTTTAAATTATAAGAAACCTTAAATATTATCAGATCTAATTGCATTAATGCCATTTTAAAGTACAGTGTTTCATAAAAACGGGCCAACTTAGCAACATAAATGTTGATAAGTATATATCAAGTATATTAATAGAGATAAGTGAATAGCTGATATTTAAAATCGTGGTGGCAAAACAAGCATTATAGAAAAATTAGCAGCAATTTTAGTATTTCAACAAAACATATCTCCGTAGATCCGATAATAATAATCACAACGACATATATTCATTAAAAATTAAGTCAATTGAGATATGGCTTACGAAGTATTTTATAAAATGTAATGCAAATCCAGAGGACAGTCTTGATTACATAAAACTACTGATATTTTTTGGGGGGGGGGGGATATTAGATGTAGTAACTATTTACCCCCAAGTCCCATCTGATATCCTAATTTTCTTTTTCCCCACCAAACTATCCATTATGTTTAATTAAGATCGTTTAATGTTTGCCTTCCTATACGATTTATAATATCCCCCTAGCACACTGAGCTTGCTCCTTCTATACAGAATGCTATGAGTCACCTAAAGGATGGATGGTACGAAAAGTTCATTATTACTTTAAAAATATCTTTTGAGGGCCTCTTTCAAACAATTTGTCAAAAATTATACTGTTTTTATTACTTTATAAAAATGTTTGCAAAATTGTTCCATACAAAGTATTTTAAAATTAAATTGCAAACCAAATTTTGACACAAATTATTAACCAACAAACAAATAAGAAAGTCAACATACTTAAAACATATAAGATAAATACTAAACAAGTTAGAACAAAAGTCATTAAAAATATTTTCTAGAAGGCTTTCAAGGCATTATTTTATTCTCTGGACAGCATGTCGAATTTATTCCAAGTATAAAATGATTAATCTTTGAATTGGTTGAGTTGTTTAAAACATTGACTGAATATATTTGAAATTATAATATTTTAAATGATACTAGCAATTATTTTTGGTGGTTCGGTTAATAACATAAGCCTAAAGGCAGACAAAGAAATATCCACGAAGGATGCATCCATTATATAAGCTAAAGAAATTAATTATCATATTTTAAAATAATTATGTAGAACTCTATTGAACAAATGATTATTTTTCTCATACGTATTCATTATGCGAATATTTAGAAGAAAAAAAAAAACTCTTGGGATACTTACGTGACTTATTTAATTACTTAGTCATAACATAAATCTTTCCATGTTCGACTTAAAACATGTCCGCACGCACTCATGCAACTTTATATGTTTACCATAAATATGATTTTTATTTATTACTCAAATGACTAAATATATCATTTATTTGGCTATGTTTGAGGTGTCAGATTGTACATGAGCCTTTCAAATATAAAAGTTATATATAGACGCCTCAGGGAAAGTCCTTAAACAAGTCTCTCAGGACATCATCCCGTTGCAAGTTATATTTTGATTGAAACTTATATGTCAAGATATAAGTCCATGATACAAGCTTTTAAGAGGAGCATTCTTAATGCATACTTCTTATATATATATATATATATATATAACTTGCTGCAAAAAGAAGGTGTAATTGCAAGGATTTCAAATTAGTGTTATGTTTTAGGTACTTCCAAAATTAAACGAAATATGCAAGTTTTGAAATTATCGTTTAATGGAAAATACCCCAAAACTGACTATTTCAAAACATTAATATCTTTTCAATTTTGGATGTACACAAAAACTAATACCAATTTGAAATTATTGTATTCATATTTACTTTTGCAGTAAATTGTTTGCAAATAGCATTATATTGAGAACATTAGAAGCGATCGAATGGCGTAAAAAAATACTACATAACTTTTGGATCCGTTGAGCAGACACTTTATAATTCAATTGCGTTCAAAATTTCACAAGATGATATCTATGCACTAAGGTAAAATCCTAGGGGGAGCTCGACTCTCAAAATCCGAAATACATGAAATAATAATCACCCTAATACATATATATATATATGTATATATATATTGCTATTTTGTTGGATATCTTGGCTAAAGTTTTGTGTTGAAGATTTTTAAATGATTATTATCAGAAGGAATTAAAACGTTTTGATAAATAGGAAGCAGTCTTTCAATAATATTATCGTACTGAAAATGGTAAACACATAACGAAATTACACAATTAGTAGTTTAAGTAATCACACGTTTTCGTTTGCTGCATCCTCATGTTTAGCTATAAGAATTTATGCTACTACTTACATACTTTTTGGACTCTGCGGATTTGGAAATCTTCTACATATACAATATATCATAAATATTATTATTCAAATGAATCATTATTAAATTTCTAGTAAACTAATGTCCATGCAAGAGTCATTATTATTTCACAAATAACCATTTCACTTACCGGCGAAGAGAGACTACTGGCTTGTGCGTTGAAATCCCTGTCACGTTTCTATGGGGCCGTAACTAGTCTTCTTATATTAGTATAATTAAGAAAGAGATCTGAAAATATATTACGATACACTGAAATATGTTTTAGCAAATATTAATTTTCAAATGTCTTCAAATCCTATGGACCTTATCTAAATTTCCTTTTGTATTATATTTTTATAATGAAATTCAAATCTCCACCATTTGAAATTCATAGGTGTACTAATATACATAAACATTTTATGCTTTTTTTTGTTTCACCTCCACGGTCTGAATCTCTGCTATTTTAAAATCATGGGTCGTGTAAATCAGCATTCCGTCAGCATACGTAACTTACAAATAGTACAGAAGAAGTTAAAGCTCAATGAAAAAAATACCTCTTATGAGTAGCATGGAGGGAGATGAAGTTTATTCTTAGTTGTAAACGATTATTTTGCCAACTGCAAATGAATAAATATTTTAGAGATATGAGAAAAGTACATTTGTTGAGGGATCAGTTCGGAGTCATGTGGAACTGAACCATAAAAAATTGGCTCCAATATAAAGAAAAATATACCAGCTGTTATAAATGCAATATACATTCATGGACAAAACGTGCGCAACTGATCTTAAATACTTCTGTAATATTGAACCCACATTTTTATGAAGTAAAAAAACTATTAAAAAGACGTTTTAAACATTTTGATTTTAACATTGCTTTCTTGCTGCCTCAACTCAAACGTGTATCTCATATAGATGACATTTTACTAATATAATGTTATTTTTACATTTAGCCTAATCTACTCTGGAAGATTAATGTTAAGAAACCTTTTATGCAGTATAAAACTTAACTTTTGAAATGTAATTGGATATTATCAAAATAACGTTATCTGCATAAAAAAGCAGGCTCACCTAACTTTCATTCAAAGACGTCAATTCAATGGATTGTTGTATTACATGAAGAAAAATGTATGCTCAACAAAGAAAAGCGATTATTTATAAACATATATATTGTTAAAAATATCATATTTGTGTTCAACAACAAACGAAAAAGAGGAAATATGAATAACAATGCACCATTTGGTTTTATATAGAACTACAAGCTTAGATGTATTTGGAGTTATGCCATGATTAGGAACTTTAAATATAACTATTGTTTTTCCATAGGTTTAATGTTTAAATTGTATGAATTGTCTTAGTTTTGGATATTGTGATTATATATTTTTTATTGGATCTTAATATAAATGTTTTTTCATAATAGCTGTGTTGGGTTCCCTTAAATCATGACTAAGTTGCCAATATCGACGACTTCTGTATGGTATTCAGCCGTCTCTTAGGATCTCTGATGTGAATGGTCCTTCCTTGAATGTACACTGAATGTCTTTTTTTTTTTCTTTCCACTACAAATATCATTCTAAATTTTTAAATCATTTGAGTTCACTAAAAGCTCAGAAACAACATAAAAATAATATTGTTCTCAACATTTTAGCGCTAAAATGTATTTACTTAAAAGCAACAATGGTTTTTCAGGAAATTGTTTTTTTTTTTTGCCTTTTATGGTTCGATAGAATTGCATCCGATAGGATATAAATAAGCAATTGATTTTTTACTGCTTAATAACGATCCTAATTATTTTTTTATATCCTATTGTTAATTGAATTTTTTAAATTTATATTTCTGTTAGCCATCTTTAAATTAAACTGATTAATATTTTTATAGGCTTTTTATTATTGACAGTAATACACAAACTGCACAAGGTTTGTTTATTAAGTAGCAATCCTTTAAGATATTAGAACTATATAAGTTTATATAAGCCACTCAAGTCCAATTACAAAATTGAATTAATTTTGTATAAGGCTAAAAATACATTATAAGAACTTAATGCCAGTTATTAGCCCCTTGTATAGATCTTAATGCTCCTAATTAATTTATTACTATCGTCACAGCGTTAAAAGGAAAGCTAAGGTGCAATATTTAGTTACTATTTATACTCTCGTTTGGTTCAATAGTAGCACCTTCCTAGCTTGAAATAAGTATTTGCATGTAAATGCCATTCAAGAAAGTACAATTTTGACCTTTAATATGGATCCTTCTTTCTAGAAATAAGGCATTTACCTATACATAAAGAATTCATAATAAAAATGTGCCAGGTTCTTTTTTACATACACTCTTGAATAAATATTTTTGAGACGAAACATTGCACTTGGAATAATCAATTGCATTTAACAATGTAAATTTTGAAAATTGCAAAAAATAGTTTAATATTTGATGGAACTTGTTGTTCAAAACAATTTGAAAACACTGAACATAATAGGGTGATGAGGTTTGGCAAATAAATTATAATTTATTTGCATTTCAGAACAGTTTTTATAATTTCGATATCTGGGATGAAAGTAAAGAAAAGATCAATTTAGTAGGAAGAAGTATTGATCATATTAAGTAACTACTTTTAGATGATTCATTGAGGTTGCATTAAATATATATTGTGATTTGTTACGAAGAAAAAAAAAACAGGTTTGCCTTTTTATTTGCATAAGTATATACAAGTGTCAAAAATAATTTAGTTTTTTAGAGAGTTACCGTGATTTGAAAATTGCATTCCAATTTGTTATCAAATTATTTAAGGAACTTACAAATAAAAAGGCAAACCTGTTTTTTTTTCTTCGTAACAAATCACAATAATATTTAATGCAACCTCAATGAATCACCTAAAAGTAGTTACTTAGTATGATCAATACTTGTTCCTACTCAATTGATCTTTTCTTTACTTTCATCCCAGATATCGAAATTATAAAAACTGTTCTGAAATGCATTGACATATACCAAAAATATATTACATATTGATTATAGTCAATAGACTTGAAACAAAAATATATCACCGCTTAAATAGAACACTAAAATATGGTCGACTTTTTGAAATATGAAGCCAATTTTTTCGATTCATACAAAAGATATATAAATTATAAAAACGGATTTGAAATGCACTGATATAGTAGAAAAAAAAATACTTATGTCATTTGTGGTTATTCTTACTTTGCACGTAGATAACTGGGCGTGAACCTTTAAAAATGATGAAAATCCTGATTTTCAAAAAAAGTCATAAAGTTCAAACCTTTTTTCAGACGATATTTTAAGTGCCATTTTTTTAATGTAGGTAAAAAATGGGACTCAAATTAGGAATTTCAGCCGAGGGCCAAAATCCTGTTACATAGTGTTATCTGAACTTTGATTATGGATTTTAATATTAAAAATTATATATTAGCATAATAGATGATTATTCGTAGTGGAGATGATTTAGTTTTTCGTTTCATCACATGAAATTTAACAAAATGGGCATCATAAAATAAAAATTAAGAAATTATGATGCTATATATATTTTTTTTACTAATATACTCCCACATTCAGAAAAGATATAGTATATGTATCAAAAATTAGAAGGCTGTGTAATAGCTCCGCAGATGCTTACACAAATCTCAAAGCTGAGGTCTAGGGTTCACTTCCTAAGAAGCAAAGATGTTATTGATCCATCGAGTGATGAGCTATGATGCTAAAAAGCTTATAGATATCAAAATGAATGCAACTTCATCAAACAATATGGGAAATATACACTATACATATGCTTGTAAAAGCTTACATAGAAAGCAGAAATATTATTACAATTATTGTAACTTTGTTCAACCAAAGATTAAAAAAAACATTTACCAAAAAAAAAAATATGTGACATCAAAATATGATAAGATGCAATGCAATGAATATAACAATATTTTTTTTCAAAACGAAAAAAAAAACATGACACGATGGTTGTTTACAGCATATTGAAACAACATACTACAATACATAAATAACAATATCAAATTGAATTCATCGTTTCACAATGAAATTACCTACATGTTTTTATACCAATTTTTCGCAAAAAGGATTCTTTGTATGTCTTAAATGTCATATCAAAAAAATGACATCAATGTTTTCTCAGTGATATATATATATATATATATATATATAGATATATATATATATATATATATAGATATTATATATATATATATAATGCATCAACATAAAGGCTGCACTTTATGTTTATACTTCTTTTTGGATAAAAAGAAACTTGCCTTCTTATATATACAACTTATAGATACATTTTTCCCTCCGCTTTATTATTTGAATTAAATTCTTCAATTTCCCGAAAATCTTTTTATTTATCTTTAAGTAAATGCTACAATGTTATTGACTAATAAAAAAAAATATATATATATATATATATGTATATATATATAATATTGTGGAGGAGAAAAAGAAAGGGGATGAAGAGGAAGGTAATCGTTTCATGTGTTCGACGTGTACCTTTAAGGATGATGATAAAAACTTTGGAACCCTCTGAATGGATTTACATTTTTTGACAGGAGACTAAGAATATATATATATATTTATATATATATATATGTGTGTGTGTATAACTATGTTTATATGTTCTAAAAGATCTGAGAGAGAGAAAAATAATATATTATATATATAGTCAATCAAGTTTGTCTCCTTATATTTTGGAAGTTGTTTTTTATGAAAAAATTGGTTTAAAGTACGAATCAATATGGAATAAGTTTCGTAGGAAGATAAATGACAAAAAGGGGATACTCAAAGGCTGTGGAAACCTGACTGGTTGATGTATGAGAGCTCCACTTTACCTATTTATTAGTTTAAAAACACCCATACACATATATAAAGACGTATACAAATTGTGCCAAAATACATAATTAAAATAGTTAAGTTCAAATTAAAGGGTTTTTTTATATTTTTATCAAAAACCATACCTACACTTTATATTTGGTATGGGTTTTGAAGTCTCTAGATTCATTTAAAATTAACTTATACTTTCTAACAAAATATGTATGAAATATTTTTTTTATATATCAGACCCAGCAAGAGGTGAGAGATACTTGAGGCATGTTAATTGTTGTAACGTTAAATATCCTTTTGCACCATGCATAAAGGGGACCTTTTTGTATTAAAGAAATAATTTTAAGTCTACATGCTTTTAATAATCATAAATAATAAAAACTTGCAATTGTTCATTGTATCTTACATTAAAACAAACTGCTATCTAACTGAATTAGAAATTTTATTCCATCCTTACATTTGCAAATCTTAATTATTTTCTGGTAAAACTGCTTTTAATTTCCTGTTAAGAATATATATACATATATTACGTAGGTTTTGGTAGTCATTATTCGAACATATATGCAAGGTCTACTTGTCTATCTTTATCAATAACCCAAAAAAAAATTCTAATAACGATTTATTGATTTTGATTATATAATAATGTAATTTCCACTAGGAAATCAAATACTAAAAATTTACTAACTTCTTCAAAAAATATAAAAAACCTCAAATCTCGCCGAGCAAAGAAGTCTTCATGGAACTACGCCATCGACTTGGTGAATTTCAGTTGGATGAACTCCTACAGATATTTTAGCCATCTAAAGAAAATCGTGAAACAGTATATTTACTATTACAACCGAAAGTTTTATATTATTGTTGTTTTTGGTTTAAATGTTATTTTTATATTATGTCTTGTAACCTGCCAACAAAATTTAGTATATATATTGTGAAACTTTTTAACGCTTTGATATGTCCTTATTGTAGCTAGGTATTTTGGTAGGTAGTCTAATTTTAAACTATAATGTTTATTTATGTATTATTTTTATACACATTCTACTGCAATTTTTACTTTGTATATCCTGTTACAATTGAAATACAACCTTATTTTAATCTGTATATATATATAAAATACAGGGGTGGAGTTGCCACCGGGAGTACCGGGACTATTGCCGGTTGATCGCTGGCCTCAAACATAAACGGCGTTGGCAGGCTCCAAATGGCATATTGGGGCCTGTATAAGGCCGGCAAGGGCATAATTGCCCCGGTGGATAAATTCTTCCCACTCCGTTCCTTTAAATAAAATTACCATTATTGAAATGCCTTTACGTCAAAGGTACTAGGTGCCTAAATATTTCTTTGTCAATATCGATAATTACACTTTCTGAAATGTGTATACTTAATGTTGAGGGCACAGGTTCAACTTCTGAGAGGGAACGCATGCATTGATGCGCTTCATTGAAAAGATCCTAGTTTCGATGGACTCATTTTAATGCTAGATTCCTAACACATACAATTCCATCGAACCAATTAAATAAAAAAACATAAAGCTAATTACACAAGCTTCAAAGTATTTGTATGAAGTACATCAAGTCTATAATTTAGAGAACATCATTTTTCATATAAATATATCGAAGACGTTGTACATATATAAATGATAAGAGGCTCAATATCCACCATGATATAAGATTCAATGCTCAAAAAACCATTAATCAACACTTTAATTTAATTGGTTAATAAATTAAAATTATATCATAAATATTTATAGTTCATGTATAATATATATTATGATATATATATATACAGGGTGGGGCAAACTAATTTCCTTTTTTTTCCAAAGGCAATAAAACAAACTGTGTAATTCAGAAAGGTTTTATTTTTGTTTCATAATGAAAGCACATCTT
This sequence comes from Caligus rogercresseyi, assembly GCA_013387185.1. Classification (NCBI taxonomy): domain Eukaryota; kingdom Metazoa; phylum Arthropoda; class Copepoda; order Siphonostomatoida; family Caligidae; genus Caligus; species Caligus rogercresseyi. The sequence continues at coordinate 23,824,700 of CP045892.1, forward strand.
TAAAGTTTTATTTTACATAGTTTTAAAAATCACACCACTTAGATGACATCCTCCAGAATCGATACACTGGACAAACCTATTTTTGTACTTCCATTACCCTCGCCAGCGTATCGGCGGGTATATTGGTTATTTCCTCTCTGATATTGGCCTTCTAATCTGCCAGGTTTGTTGAGCGGTTGACATAAACTCGGGATTTCAAGTAACCACACAAAAAAATCACAAGGGGATAAGTCGGGTGAACGGGCTGGCAATGGCATCTTTAGCAATGTTTTTCGAGAGAGCTTCACATGCATTCCTCCGAGCAGTGAAATCAGCACAGAAAGTTCCTGAACATTGTTATCTTGTATGGGTGGAAGTTAAGATCTTCATGGAGAATTCGTCTCACTGAGCGAGCTGATAGTGCAAGCGCGGATGCATGTTGCGGGCAGAACGTTGTGGAGACTGCAAAATTGAAGTCCTCACAGCCTCGATGTTTTTAGGTGTTCTGACGCGCCTATCTATACGAATTCTTTGTTGTGTTGTACCCCCGGTTTCTCTGAACGTTTTGACCCATGCAATGATTGACTTCCGGTCCGGAACAGGGCCTCTAGGTGCAACATTAAAATGAGTGCGAAAAGAGCGCTGGGTTGCAATCACAGACTGATGGTTGGAAAAATACGCCTCCACGGCAACGCACGCTCCTCTCTGCTCCAACGCATGATAGTGACTGACTGTATTTCCAAGAAAACTTTACGCCTGCTTCTTTGAAATGAGCCCACGCTCACTTCTCCACTACAACTACACACCAAATGCCACAAATTTTAAAAAAGGAAGTTAGTTTGCCCCACTCTGTATATTAAAAAAGAAGAATATTCATTTATTTATATATACAAATAAACAAGGAATGAGTTATTTATTTTTCATCGTTCATCTTAATACATATTCAATTTTCATTTGAATACGATGGCTTTAGCCTCAGAAGATGGATAGATAATTGTATTTTTTTCCTTAAAGCAAAATTGAGATACACAGTTGGGGTTAATATATATATATATTTCAAAGTTCTTATATTGTATATACATAAATGTAGCAATATTTTGTTAATAAATCTACTCTTTTTCCCTTTATGCAAGGGCATTTTCGGCCCAATAAATTCAACATTTTACGACATGGGCATGCAACGTATTTTTATAAGCCGTTTATTTATTTATCCAAACAATAGGTATGTACAAGGCTAAATGCCCTCGGAGGATATTTATTTGTGTGTTGTGTGCAGGGGTGAAATGCTACACATATCAATTTTATGTTGTATTAACATAATCAATTGCATAAGGGTTCATGTGATAAAGTTTTTACAGAACCTTTTTATATTCGTTGTATGGAAATAGTTTTACTAAATTTTTCGGAAATATTGACCATCTTAACATTGTATGTCGAGAACTATCTTTTTCATAATATTTTATTTATCCATACTAATAAAAAAATAATTATGTTCGTTTGTTTTTAAACATTTATTTAAATTTATCAATCATTAATGTAAGTATTCTTTATTTTGATCATTAATTCATTATATATATATATTAGAAGGAGTCTTCATGGGTAAAAATTAAAACATCAGGAACACCTCCTCATTGAATGATTTAGGGGAGGGCCACGAAGGAATCAGCAATTATTATATATATATATATATTTTGTGATGGTCGAGGTACTGCTATGAATACAGATAACAAAGAAGATACTATACAAGCACATGCCGCATCAATCTCAATTTATCAATAGGTATTCTATAAGTAGGCGGAACTAAATGGATAGACATGTGCTTTCGTAAGCTTAAACTCAAGTAAATTTTCCTTTAGAGAAAAATTGTAGAAAAATGAAAGAGCAGCAGGCACTCGATCACATGAGTGAGCTGCCTTTTTCAACATAGGTATTATTTTTCTTATACTTTTTATTAACAGAGGAAACTAGTATATGGGTTTAATACTTTGCCTAGTGAGTATCATGGCTCATACTTTATATGTACATAATTTGCAAACTCGAGTGTATCATATTGAGAGAATACAAAGCTTCTGAAGTATTGTTGATAATAATAATGTGAAAGCAGGTACGGTTACCGAACAAAGAAACAAATGCATCGATTTATATTATTTTATATTTTTCCGCCAACAACCCTCCATACAAAATATAATCTTAGCACCCTAAAATACTTCATAAATATTTTGTCCACATCTAATGTACAATATACAAAATGTTTCGCCAAATGAAAAAAAATGCAGAATACAAATTGTTTGGGAATAAAGAAATAGTTTAAGCATATCTGAATCATCCACAGAAAAATGTGTCTAATATAACTTGACAATTCAAATAACTCGCAAAAAATGTTTTTATTATAGCAATACACTTGGAAATAATAATTTTCCGAGAGTGCCCACCATTAATACATTTCTTGAGCCCTCAAAATTACGCATTGAGGTTTTTGATCGAATCAATCGTTTGGGGGATTTTATGTGAATATATTTATATATATATATATATATATATATATATATATATATATATATATATATATATATATATAAATATATATCTATATATATAATATATATATACCGTGCTTGTGAGAGAAAACTATTAAATCTATAAATCATACTTGACTTTCTTCTTAACGATACCCTCGATAACGATATGTATATATATATATAAGGTATAAAATACGAGTTTATTTGTCTTATTTTCACAAACAAGAAACCGGTGTACTTCGTCCATCTTTCTTATTCTTTTTTTTGTCATAAAAATATATTTTTTTACTTCTTGTCCACACGCATTTTATGAGTCAATTCATTTTATGGCTTCCCAGGATCGGGAAAAAATTATATGATATGTATATATATTTCAGAAGCTTGGGGATGAATTCCCTAATAAAAGAGGCAGAAAAATAGGATATATAGTTATATTGATAGATGGGTCAGTTCCAAGATTGTTTGAGAATTTCCCCTCAAAGACTATACTTCAAAAATATTTTTAGGATCATTGTTTGTATTTATGATGATTTTGATCGGGTGGAGGATTTTACCTTAGGGTTTCTCCCTTCTCAAACGTCATTTCCTTCAGGAACATGTTACGTATCGAAGCTATAAACTCACAATATATTCTCATATATATTTATATGTCCACATTTTGACAAATACGCCTACAAATATAAGAAATAATATTAGACAACTGAGAGATTGATGTGTATTGCACACTTTGGGATAACCACCATCTAGATATCCTTAACTAAGTCTAAAAATATACGTAACATCGCATTTAAAAAAAGCTTAAGTGAATAAGTGAAAGTCTTTAAATTACAACTTTTATAATCTAGTTTTTGTGCATAGTTAATATAAATAATAGATAGAAATTAATAAAGAGTCTATTGATACCGTGTAAAATGATTTCAAAACAAACTAAATGACTTAAATATGTATAAGGATTATTTTTCAATGACACTAATTATGTATTTATTATATAAATATAGCCTAAAATTGAAGTATATTTGTTTCACTTTTATCTATATGAGTTTAAAAATCATAAAGGGACACTTTATTAAATAAATTATCAATCAGCAAGCAAATAAACCAAACTATATTCATTGTAAATAATTCAACAGTTTAATATATCATTTCCAACTTTCCTTATATTTCTCGTGAAATAGTGCCTAATAAGACATCGAATACACAATTTAGTTATTATAGTTCTTATCAAGTCTATTCCCAACAGACTTTTATTTGTAATTGATTAGCAATTACTTAGAGTCAAAAGATTACTGCCAAGTCATTCTTGACTGAATGATGGATGCCCTTCTCTTTATTCAAGCCTTTTCCTCTCAAAGAAATTAAATAATTGCTGCCTACCAACCTTTCATTAATATTGATCTCTTTACAATTACACATTCTTACAACATAGGTGTCATTATAGTTAGCTCTCCCTTGGAATTCTCTTTAAAGGGCTAGGAGAAGAAAAAAAAAAGGATTATTTATATGAGAGTAAAAGTACCTTGTGTTTTAAAGCTAAACTAATATAAATATTAATTTTATAACTATTTTAGTGCCACATCAAACCGTATACATTTAAAATATTTTTGTTTACATTTAGTATATATATATCAAATATTCGTATATCAATATTGTAATATGATCGATCAATGATTCGTCTCTAAATTACATTGAATGCTCTACTTATATTTTATGGTTTAGCTAAAGAATAAAATCAGTTTTAACGTGCGTATTATAATATCTTATTGAAGATGCTCTTAGACATCACCAAATTAAGGGGGAGAAGAATTGAAAATTGAGTTTTGCTTATAAAAAGTTATTAATGATTAGTTCCCTCTATAGAAATAATCAATCAAATATACAATGCTAATAGGACATTTGCTAAGAGCCTTGAGCTCGCCAACCATTTCACTAAAATATATGGTTAAATATTCAATTATATATACATATATATAAAGTTAGGTTGCCTTTAATACCCTTACTATGAGCCAATATTTTATTTAAAGCTAGTATGATACGTAGAAAGTTACATAACGGGATGTAATTATTGTCATATTATGTAGAGAAAAAGTATTCAAGAAAACTAAGAATTAGTGTACTTGTTAGACCTTTGCATATTTTGTACACAATAGACTAACAATATACAAAAAATATATTTTTTTCTAATCAAGGGTTTTTCGATTTACCTTTCATGTGTGGGTAGTTTTAGTTCATTCATCAATAGCATTGATTTTTGTAAAGCTTTTTTATGTTTGTATTACAAAGTGAATGTAATATTCACAAGTTCAAATATAACCAATATTAGAATTCGACAAACTAGACCAATTTATTATTTTAATAAGCAGTTATATACCCCTACATCCAAACACAACAGATATATTTTCTTATAAATTTTCGATTAATGATCAAACAACATTGCTATTCCTTAATATACTAATAAGGTGTAATGTTTTCTACGAGCTTAAGACTTTATTAGTGCAAAGACTTCTCCTTGAATATTGAGCTAGAAGAACGTAAAAAATAAATGTTTAAAAGATATTTCGATATACATTACAAATTAGCTAGACAAATCACTAGACAAACTGAAAAGTATCTTGATACAACACGTAGTCTATTGGATCTTTATGACGTCATAGAATCCGAGTCAAGGAGCGAATATAAACAGTATGCAAGTACTTCCATGTCACAAAGTACACACATCCCGTTACTAAATAATAATAATAATGAACAAAGTCGTCATGCTATATTTTATAAACATGTATAATGTACACATACAATGTTTAAGGCTTCAACCTTCATATATCGTTACTAGTCTTCTTTTTTTTAAAGACCAGGCAATAAAGAATATATTAGACACATAAAAAGTCTTTCTTTGTTGTTCATAGTTATTTTCCTACATATGTACATCTGATTCAGAAAACAAAAGAGACATTTTCTAAACACATGGAAACATTGTTTACATAAAAAACCTTGCTTCTTTTTTTCTTGCTAATAAGATTTGTCGTTTTATGTATCTTCTTTTTATCATGTTGTATATATATTTAAACAGCAGTGATGTTGCTGGCAAGTTTTGTGAGGAAATAAATAGAGGGAGGAAGCCTTCTATTAAATTGCATGAATAAAATGTTGTGATAATGATCTTTCATGAAGACTAATTATTTTTCTTTGATAAATTGGGGTTGATTGTAGATCATATAAAGCAAATTGAGTTGATGATGACAGTAACAACATATAGGGGTATTTCTATTAAATGTCAACACGTTTGAACATTTCTTGGAAAGATAATACGATATTTTCCAAACCGCTCCCTTCAAATAAAAAACAAATGGTTATAACTTTAACAAAATGTAATAATTTAAAGTTTTTTGTAGTTATGAGTATTTTTTTCTCTCTTATAATTCATTTTTTACAGTTCTTGATTCGCATTTAATATTGTTATAAAAAGTGTATTAGTAATTTCAATGTATATTTTAGAGAAATAAAATGGTTTAATATGTTTTTTGTTAAAAAATAACCATTGCATTTATGTAAGCTTTAATTCTTTAAAAAGGAACAATCATTTAAATTAAACAGAAAGTGAACGCAATTGGACAAATGAGAAGCCACTTTAGTATAAAAATGATGCAAGAAAATTGTAACAATGTTTTAATTTTCTATATACTGATCTTTTTATACGTTTCATTTTTTTGAGCATATCTTTTTTAAGTTTTACTTTATTTGCTCAGAGAAATTATACCTAATTTGATGTTTAAATAACATTATAGTTTAAAATTCATTCCCTCAATATAAAAGTAATTCATCAATATTAAAGCAAAATCCAGTATACAGTAACAATAATTAATAACATTATTCATGAAAAAATCAGTCCATATTCAATAAAAGTAACAAAAAAAGTATGTTTGATTATAGCATTATATAATTTTTTTTGTCTTTACCTATGAACAAAGCTTATTTATCATATGTTGGCATACCAATACAATATACAACTAGAAGCAATAAGAGAGTGCAAACCTCCGCCGATCCCCACCAATGAATCACTTGGTCTTTTTGTCATTTCCAACCCTCTACGCACTGTCCCTTTAACTCTACATACTACTCCTTTATTGTTTACACTCTAGAGGTACATGGAAAGAAAAAGAAACTGACGTCATCAAAGAGGAGAACACAGCACAGCGACATCTATTGGCAGAGTAGGCTAACTTGAAATTATATAGTATTTAGCTCATTTTGCATCTTAAAGAAGCACTCAGAGATGCCAAAATTTAATCACTTGTTCCTTTTGGCATTTCCAACAACTCCACAAAGTTTATCCGAATCCGTGCCGTACTTTTGAGTTATCTTGCTGACAAACAAACAACAAACCAACCAACGCCAGTGAAAACAATACCTCCTTCGGCGGAGGTAAAAATAGGTTTAACATGCGTGAACCTTATTTTGAATAACCTATTTTTCATAAGACACAAAAGTGCACTCAGCTAACAACTCTGACCTCATTCTCGCCATTTCTTTTGATATTCTCCTATTTTATTATTCTATCATTCTCCCATTAACGAAACGAAAGAAAAGTAAACACGTTTCACCCCCAAAACATACCTCAGCGAGTGTACACACACATTAGTTTCTAGTTGTATGTATCTATGGCCTACGCTTTTAAACCTTGAAGGATTAAACAATGTCTGGGCTTATGTCAATATTTCTCTTACCTCCTTGTTTGATAACTTCACGTAATGACCACAATACCGTATGTGGCCTTTTAATGCGTAATATTAAGAAATATGAAGTCTACTCATCGTCATGAAAACGAAAGATAGATATATATATACATACATATATATATATATTTATATATATGTATTATTCAATATTATTTAAAAAAATATTGCTTTAATTGTACGAATCGTGACAACAGAATCACTTAAAAGAACAAAAAAAATATTTAGCAAAGAAGCTAAATTTAATTTTTTTGTTCTTTAAGTGATTCGGTTGTCAAGATTCGTAAGTAAGTCATCAGATACCAACAAACGAATGTAAATGTCGCTTTGTTGTTAAATACAAGGCTGTTATAGCCCAAAACCGCGATGTTTTAAGTGTCCAAAGGCTAGTAGGACTTGGAGCTGTAAGGAATAAAAGTTTTGTCAAATCAACAAAGAGAATCAAATACGCTTCGTCTGAGCTAACGCACTCACTTCTTATATTATTGTGTTATTATGCTATTTCAGCTAGAAATGGAGCTTCCTATGTTTCTCTTTAATTGACATCATATATAAGATAAATATTTTTTTAATTGTCTGAAGTATCATTTAATTTATGCTTTTTAATAACTTTTTACTCTCATTTTTGGTTTATTTTATTATTTAAAAATTATTTTCTAGAACAATATTCTAAAAAAATGCTCGTTGAAATATTGCTTTATATACAACTGCTTCGGTTTTATATTTATGTATCATTTTAAATAATTAAAAAAAATATAACGATTACCCCCATATTTATTATAATAACAATGATCAACGTTTATCAAGAAAATCCAAATTTAAAAACCTTTTTTTAAATTATGTTATAAAATATATATATTTGTATACCTATAAATATATATATGTATATCTATATATATGGCTGTAATGGAAACTGTTCGAAAAATCATAAATAACAGTTTTAACGACTTAGTGCCGTCACATCAATAGGCTGTTGTTTTATAATATTTTGAGTCAATTAATTCTAGAGATAGAACCACGAATATCATTTATTTGTCCAGGAATTATTTGTAATTCTGTATATTGTAAATATTCTACGTTAGGGCGATTACAAATAAATAAACACATTTACGGAGTAAAGTTATTATAAAAGAGTCTTTTAACAGTAAAAATTTTATTAATAAAATTGCAAAATAAATTCGTAAATCGGAAATGACCAAAACAATCAGAGAAATGTAGCCTTCTTTTGATACTGATATACCTATGTAGATAAACTAAAGAAACATATTGGGAGTATTTAATATTCTTGTATAGCATCATGAACATGGTATTTTGCCGTTGATATAAGTACCTTCATATAAAACTACTTTATTATCTAATATAAAGAGACCAACACACAGTAGCGGGAATGTACATATCTCACATAAATCCATAATACTATTATTTTCATTATTGCCTCAAGGTACTCGTTCGTTATGTAATAGGTTTTTTAGGTGCATTCTATCAAATTGTAGAAAATATAGAAATGTTTATCTATCACTGGAGTTACTGGAGAGTGAGAAAGAAAGAGGATAAAGCGATTACATCAGATAAAGAATAAGAAGCGATAAACACAAATTATTTCATGGATACAAAAGTTCAGGTCTTTCCCTTCTCATAGGTCTATAATTATGTTGTTTCAACTACATGTCTATTTTATTTGTTCTAGCTCGTTTTTCTTCAGGAATAGAGACTATAGCCTCCGAGTGAAGGTTATATAATAGCACACAACTGCCAAAAATAATAAGTAAATTTGGTGGAAGTGATAAAAATTAAATATTTATAGAATAATTTTTTATTTGAAACGAAGTTCCATTCTTCAAAAAAAAATTGTTCATATATGCGATAAATATGCAGAAAAAGGCCCCGTTTAAAGGTCGTTTATGCCCCGAAAATGTATTTAACAAATTCCTACAGTCCTGTTTATAAACCCACCCACATCAGGTTATAATTAAAATTTATATCCTATCTGAACTTTTCTATCGGGAAAAAATAAAGAATAGGCATGATTGCTTTTCTATATGTATTCCTATGTAAAACTAATAATACATTTACATATATGCAATAGCTTTGCCTAAGGTATAAATAACTTTATATATTGCAAAACATAAATATCGCCAATAAAAAATATATCCATCCACTCATAAATTGTGGATCAAGTGTATGCATAATACAATATTTAAATAACTATTATTATACATTTATATACATAAATTATATATATATATATTATCACTCTTTTGAGCTATTTCAAATGTAAAATAGATTTGGATGCAACTTTATATGAGGATGATTTTTAACCATGAGCCCATGAAGTTGTTGATTAAATGCATAATAAACTTCTATTTTGATTTCAATCAAGCAAGCAACACCAACATAATTTGAATTAACATAAAATGATGCTATTGATTATATTTTGGAGAATATGTGTTTCAATAATTTCATGGAAGTTCTATTATATTTTATATTCAAATATATATTTTATGTCTTCATATATTTAGGTCCCTTGTATATTTTTTTATATCTAAATACTTTTTTCAAATAAATATTTCATCTAATTTTAATATAACAATACCCATGTAATATTTATAAATTATATATATATATAGTATATATAACATCAACATTATTTTTGTATTCTATTTATGCCATTGGGATAGTAAGACGTCCAAAATCGTTTTAAAACTAATCTTGCTGCATGTTTACTATGTACGTGTAAAGCAATAGTAGATAAAACAAGGCAAATAATGTATTATATGATTACATACTGTGAAATAAATAATAATATTTTCGTTAAGCAAAAATTCATTATGAAGTTAATTAGTCAACAAACAAAGACGGAAAAATAGTCAAGCTATGTGTTTATTAAAATATTAACTGTTTCTTTAAAGACTTATGCTTGTAGTCCCGACTATCTGTATAACCGTAAAGAAAAATAAGGGATAATCTAAGAAATAATAAAAAGTGTCGGCTTTTTTATTATCCCTTTATTTTTTAAGACCTAAAAAAATAATAGTGTCTACCTACATGCGCTTGAATAGTGATAACTCTTGTCCGAAGACGTTATATATAATAATAAGAACATAAAAGTAGATACAATATCGGTACCTCAGAAAAGCACTTGACCCATATTCAAAATATGAAAACATTAGAGAGATGGGAATGGTGATAAATTATATGTATATCTTTTTTTTAAACCACCCTTCGCACACACTGCACGTACTAAATATTTTTTAGAGCGGGGTTTAATTAGATTATATATATATTATTTTTTTTCTAGATCAAATAAATAATTCCGAAATTACAAATCCATAAAGCAGTTATGACGAATCCTAACGAAGCAGCAAACTTTATCTTTATTATCAAATGAAAAAGAAATTATGTGCATGAGGCATAAGAATACAAAATACTTCATTGATCATATGGTATGTTTTTGATTTATTAGTTTGTAATATAGATAAATACTGAGCAATAAATGGCATATGAGTTTGACAGAATTTGCCTGTAGAACAATCCTTACTTGAAAAAACACTTTTTTTATATTGATTACGACACGATATGTTTATAAAATTCAATATATTTTTATTTAAACTAATATTTCTGATAAAGTCGAAGAAACTTTATTATTTTAAATATTAGAAGTGGCACAATATGCATGTTTTTTTTGCTGTTTGCGTTCGTAGAACGAATGCAAACCACGTCATAACATAAATACTAAAGAGCGCTGAAAGAAAGAGGGGACATTAACTGCACAAAAATAAAAAATACTTCTTCAATCTTAAAGATAGTGGCTTTTAAAAACAGTTCAAATGTTGTTCACTCATTCATTTTTTTTTGGCCTTTTTTTGCCTAATCGTTCGATGGAATTGCAGTATCCGACAGGATATAATAAGCATTATCGCATTAAATTAGACTATCGAACCTAGGATCTTATCAATGAGGTAGACCAAAAAGGACCATATCCCCAATTCATAAAGTTAAAAATTAATATAAACTAGAGGCATATATACACTCAGAGAGTGTGTACCTCCGCCGATCCCCACATTCCCATTCAAACATTCTCCCTTTCACACGCCCGATTTTCTATCTCTAATATTGTGTCCTCTCTGTTAGCTCATTTTGCATATTAAAATAGCACTCAGGAGACGGGAAGAGGAAGAAGTTTAAGCTACGTCACTGGGTAACATAGTCCCTGAGCTGATATATGAACAATAATACGTCAATGAATATTTTTTTTAGCGTTTGTTCTTTCCTACTCCCTGAATAAGACCCATTTCATTTAGTATTTTGCTCATTTTGCATATTAAAAAAGCACTTAGAGATGCCAAAATTTAATCACTTGTTTCTTTTGGCATTTCCAACAACTCCACAAAGTTTCAATTCGAATCCGTTCAGTACTTTTTGATTTATCCTGCTTACAAACCAACAAACCAACGCCAGTGAAAACATACCTCCTTCGCGGAGTAATTATATTTTCTTGTTTAATGAATACTAAAGTAGATATAAAATTACATATAAAATAGGAAAGATACATTATAACTCTTTCCTATATTCTATTTAATATATACTATTATTTCAATATAATAAAGTTATTGTTTAACTGTGTACAGCTTGTTGACCGTCCTTAGGGTTGTGAATTCATAATATTCTTCTGAAGGTCCAATTCATTCTTCAACATTCTTGGGCTCAATGTACGAATATAAACATGAGGAATGATATATCCACAACTCCCAATATAAATTCAACGCTTTTCCTACAAATCTCCCCCCCCCCCCTTCTTTCCAATATCTTTAGTTTTGCATTATTAAAAAATTGTTAAGCTGTGGTTCATAAGAATAAACTTATTTCTCCCCATTGAAAAAGAACTTCATGACAGGGCTTGGTGTCGAGTTTCAAAGTAGGCTTGTGTGTGTGTCTGTTGAGTTGAAGTACCTCTTGAAGACAACGTTACGTGAATAGAAAAATAAATACCCTATTAAGGGATGTAAACCTTATAACCTGATAGGTCTTTTGTGTGGCAGGAGTGTTTGGATAAAAAGATGGCTTATTATACATATAGGGTTATATGAATTGTGTTTGTTAGTTTCTCATGTATCAGTAGTTTCTCTGATAGCTTTTGTATGGACATATGATAACGATAAACATATTTTCAATTTTCCCTTTCAATTTGAGATAAACTAACACACAATATGCAAAAACTCAACTTGAGATCAACGATAAGAACTTTGATTTCAAATTATTCTGGATCGATCATCTCATTGCTTAAAGATGTATACTACGTAAAAATATATGTTTTTAAATGCCTAAACTATAATCTAGTCATAAAGTATTATTATATATAAATGTGTTGAATTGATAAACATATTTTAATTTCACATTATTTAACACAAATACTTGTCCCACGAATATAATCAAATCTTACGAAAATGTAATCTCATGCAGGTTAATTTCAAATATCTTAAGAGCATCTTTAAAAAAACCTCAATGCTTGTTCTTTTTTAGATATATTATGATGTGTAGAAAGTGTAGAGCTAAATATCATACATGTCCTATTTTTATCTTGCTTTTTAAACTATTAACTTAGAACTAAGCCGGATATCCTAATAAAGAAATAAACAATAGAAAACAAGTCTGCAATAGGCGCCTTTATTGAGA
>CP045892.1:23846946-23884103 GCA_013387185.1 Caligus rogercresseyi
TTTTGTACCTTGGGAATCTTGGTAGACACCAAGGAGATATAAATAAGTGAGTCAAAGAGGAGACCTTTGATTTTTGCTCTTGTTCAAAAGGTAAATTTTTGTGACTCACGAATGCTACAATAAAAAAACATTATTTATTAGTACTAGTACTTAAAATTATTTTTTCAACTTTATATCTCATTGAAAATATTTCATTGCATACTGTTCTGTGCTAGTGTATCGAACCCATGATGCTTAATTTTTTTATGTATTGATTTATTATTAGTATTCACTATTTTAAGTAATTAGTAATAATAATTTCAAAAAATAAATTACAATCAAGATTTTTACTTTATTTGAAGGATTTATAAATCAAATAAAGGATGAACAGAAGCATATAAATATAATTACGCCTAATTAGTAACCGGCCTATGTGTTTAAGTTTTCACTAGTATTTTTCAGCTTAAGTTGCTTATTAAGAAAATGACTCAAATCCCAGTTATTCTTTCTTTTTTATAAAAGCAATTAAAATTTATTTTGCCCAATTGGGATATAAATTGATAAGTGGTTAAAAACATGGGGTCTTTATCAATTGCGTCTTGATGGCTATTATGGAAAATGGAAATTATTTTCTAAGAGGTGGCAGAACTTCAAAAATCGGATGAGGGAGCGGTAAATAACTCAATCAAGGACTTTGAGTTTCTCAAATCCTTCAATGTTACTCGCTGTTTCCCCAATTTGGGTGGAGGTCTTAAACTTCCTGGCTAAGTATCCAAATATAGGATGACCTCATGGAACAGTCATTGGAATTTTCCCTGTGTTTTGCCAACTAGGCAGAGGAAGGAGTTATCGTGAGCGCAAGTACTCAAAGGCCCGGGTACATACATATACTTCGTAGGTTGTGGGCGGTAGTTACATCTCTTTTGAGTGGCCACGATTGATCTTTGTCGAAGGAATCATGAACCTTCTTGTTTGAATCGCTGTGTAATTCTTTCCAAGGAGGTTCTAATTAAAGTTTCCTTAAAGTTTTATGAGCTAAATTTGAGGCACTTAGCTTCATTTTCTCACATATTTTTTTTCGTTGACGGACTTCTGACAGATCTGTCTGAAGGACTTGGACACACTTGAGGAGGGTGATCCAGGGATGAAAAGTGAAGGAACAGCTTGAGACTTAAGTTTTTTCATAGCAAATATGCAAAGAAGCTCAGCCTGAATATTCCTTTGGAAGTCATCTAGAGTAAATGATGATCGCAGATCTTCGCATTCTTTAAGCTAATCCTGTCGGATCTTCTGCATCGTGCAATCCACAGACGTTGGATACCGAGATCCTCCTTAGAGTGCAAATATTATGCATCTCGAGGATTAGAGCAAGAGGGATAACCCAAACATGATTACTTCCTCGAGAATATGCATTTTTGCCTTTACAATACAAACTGAACTAGAAATCAAGCGTAGCAGCTGTGACATCACAACAAATAGTCAGCTGTCGCCCTGCAATTGCCTACGTTGATCCCATTGCTTCACCTTATTTATATTCTCCTTGGTAGACACCACAGGTTGTCTGGCAGCAGCCTCAATCATGGAGGCGTGTAATTTATGTTCGTAAATCAGATCCTCTGAATAATTTGGCACCTTGCAGTTTCTTAATGTTGCATAAGATATATATATATATAATATAATATATATAAATGTATTTATATACGATTATATATGTATATCTATATATATATTTATATAAATCTATAACATATATAGTATATATAGTGTATATATATATATATAGAATATTATCCGGTTAAGGTGAAAATTCTAAATATGACAGGAAACGACCGGTACCGGCCCGGGGCCGGGGTTTTTGAACGGCCCGGTGCGAAAACACTGGTTAGAAGGTTTTTTAAAAGAACGTCATCACTTTTTTGGGGGAATTTATTTTCTGAGAAAAAAGTGTCCCGGTCGTTTCCTGATATGTATGTATGTATATACAGGGTCCCCCGATGAAATTGGCGCGAAAACTCTTTCTCACAAAAATTCAATAACTATGTTATTATAGAGATATTTATTTCAAATAAAGTTCATTTGAAAGATGAGGATGTCATCTATAGGATATTTAAAATAATCTCTCTCAGCGTCAATAACTCTCTGTATGCGGTCCCTTAAGCGGCGCAGGCCCTCTTCAACATCTCACTGTCTATAGACACCATCTCTTCTTGATGGAGGTGATGAGGGAGAACTTCTTGTTGTGAGCATGTCTATTAGTCCGTCCTTTAAGATAGCCCCAGACAAAATAGTTCATTGGATTAAAGTCTGGGCTGTTGGGAGGCCACATCTCCTTCCTTGTTCTTGTTTGCAGGGGTTAAGATCTGACCCATTTGCATCCTATACAATCTGCAAAGCAAATTCTCTTTCACAAAATTTTGAATTGTTGTTTCCACAACCTCCAGCTCCTCAGCAATTGACAGTAAAGAGCGGGTGGGGTCTTCATCGATGAAGACCCCACAAAGTCCATGTCCCTGATCTTTCTTTTGGACAATTCCGGCCTCGGCTCCGTACTAATCACTTTACGTAGATCCTTGCTGTCCTTCAGGGATTTACACAGTCTTTGGACGCTTCGTAGAGGCATAGAAGTCAACCATGACAGCTCAGAGTTGGATATCATGCCCTTCATGCTAACCAAGATTGCCACCCCAGCGTATCTCCGTTCCTCCTCGCTAAAAACAATCTCCTCCAGATTGCTGTATACGTCCTTCATATTGTTTTGAATCAACTGGCTGTATGGCTTAAACCAGTAGCTTTCTACTGGTATAACTACTGGCCTCCTATCTATCTAAATGACAAAGTTACACTTATTTTAATTTCGAGCCAATTTCATCGGGGGACCCTGTATATATATATATATATATATATATATATATATATATATATATATATATATATATATATATATATATATATATATATATATATATATATATATATATATATATATATATATGTGTATATATATGACCCAATAACTTTCCTTATATAATGCTTTAAAAGGTATCCAATTTAAAATATAATATTATTTAAAATGTATCAAAAAAGGCATTCATTAATAATGACAGGCAATTATGGGGCTTCTGATATAATCTAACACCAAACAGCCTTAAATTATTTCCCCTATCACTGCCTCAAACATACTACATATATACGTACTCCTGTAAAAACATCGAAACGATATAAGAATTATAAATAGGACATTCTTATTTTCTATGTATTTTTTTATTTAATTCATCGTTGATTTCATATTAAAGTGTTTACATAATCTTTGTGACGCCATTCAATAGGTCCAATTAAAAACAGATCCTTAATGTCATGCTATATATTTATTGTTCACATTGATACTAAATACAATCAAACATTTAATCTCTATGTTTGAGAAACAGATTGCTTTCACCAAATGCATTATGCAGAAATGTTTTTTATGAAATTTGCTAATTTTATGAGCCTTGAAGTAATAAAACTATTTATTGTCCATATATTATGCACGTTTTCAAATAAAATGAGGTACTCAAAGATTTTTATAATATTTTATATTGCGTATCCATTGCTTTGTCTACCATCAGGAGTCTTTTTTTGGTCCAATTCCCTTTTCGTTTTTCGATTAGATAGTCGACAAATTAATCTTGTTTGGAGTCCTTGATAAAATATTATAACTTATTAACGATATTTGCGTTTTTGTATTGTAAATAATACTAATAATGTACAAGAATGCATTAATGAACTTTAATATTTGTTTGGACATGAAACACCATCTTATAGCACTGTGATGATTCTATATTTCGATCGTGGCTGAAAATCGCTCAAATCCCGTTAAGGTGCCAGAGAATATGGATGCCTTGCGTGAAGTGATGATTGATGAGAGATCGTCAATTGACATACCGTGAGATAGATACCCCCCCCCCCCCCCAGGGTATTTCGCTCTTTATTTCCATTGTTTTCGCTCCCTCTCTTTGGTCCCTGTATTTCGCTCCCTCTCTTTGGTCCTTGTATTTCGCTCCCTCTCTTTGGTCCTTTTTTGTAAAGAATATTATTCATTGTGGTATAGGCCTTCCATTTCTGGGCTCACTCCTTGAGGCTTGGCCATAAGTCTGTATATCTTAATATGTCCATTTGTTTACTCTAACTCAGATGCGTACTCAAGAGTATAATATATTACTATTATTTATTTTATTCATTCCTTCTATCTCATATTTAATTGTTTTGTCAAAGTCTTTACCCAATTGTCTGTGTGGTGCATCAAGTCTCTTGACAATTTCTTAAAACATATATAAAAACATATGTACATAGGACTCTCCCCCTCGACAAAAAAAAGTCGATAAACTTCGATAATTATTTATGCAATAACAAAGCTAGCTACAACATTATTATTATTATTGTTATTATATTACTTCTTCGTTCACTAATTAAGCCAAATGTACAAATACACTTAGTTAGGTAATAGCCTTGTTCTTTAGCTCTTTCTGATAGAGAACAATTATTTTTTGCACAATGCAGGCTTTGAGTATTTAGGTAAGAGGATAAATATCTAGTGAGATTATGCTTCTTCTTTCCATAGAGATATAAAGATATTGAGAGCTTATTCCCTCATTTAGCAGAGAAACATTGTTCAGCTGTATTGTGGACACAATGACGTATTACTCTGAAGAATCCATCCTCCAATATCAGAGAAACATCGTTCAGCTGTATTCTGGACACAATGAAGTATTTAACTGAAGAATCTAATAAGCTCTCTATATCTTTATATCTCTATGCTTCTTTCTCTCTTCTTTAATACATATCGAGGAATACCAAAAACACCTGAAAGGATGGATAATTTAGAAACTGTGGCTTAAAAGGACCAAACTTTTATTTAAGAACTCCATAATTAATGTATAAAAATACAAGAGGTCATTCTCCTTGGGATTTTTTTGTTCGTTTTTTTGTGCCTATATGGTTCGATAGAATTGCATCCACAGGATATAAGTAAGCATTAAAATTAGTCACTCAAACCTAGGACTAACCTTGGTTGGCGTTACTCAACAAAAATCAACAATAAACATATCTGATAATATCTTAATTTAGCTAGAATAATAAGGCATTTTTTAAAGTTATTGTTCCCTTATTTTGTGGTAAATATTATTGAGTTCCAAATCTGGACTCTAAATAAGTAATGCTGTTAAAATAAATAATTTGAAGAAGGTTAGCCAAACCTTCTTCTCGAGGGCTCCCCGTTCACAACTTTCTAATTTCTTTTATTATTTTTTGGAAGAATTATGGAAGATCCAATTTGATTCTCTCATAAAAATCCACCTTTTTCTTGTTTATTTCCCCGGTCCTTTAGATTCCCCTTAATACATGCATACGACGACAAGGCATACCTTGCCTCAGTCTTATCACAAATAAAATCATATGACGAAGGACTTCTTTCCTTTTTCTTTTCATTTGCGAACTATAATTTGTACATAATGCTGAAATATATATATTTATTTTATTGGCAAAAGACATGAAATAATAATAATAAGGACAAAAATAGTAAGAAGAAAAGAGAATGAAAGAAATTGTAACCCAAATAATAGTATTAATAATAATAGTAGTATGTAGTAATATTTGAACTGAATCTAGATCCTTCCTTCCTTCCTGAGACGTTTTCATAATATTGAATGGCTGTGTCAGCCCCGAAAAACTGAGTTTTCTATCTCTCTCAGAAAGCAGGGAATAGCTAATGGCATTAAAAAATCACAAAACCTTTCATATTTTGAGGGTATTTTTTAGTAAATAAATATAATGAATCCACTATGGATAAGACTTTTTCATATTTGTAAATAATATTATGGGTTAGTAAAGGACAATATTAAAATATATATTAATATTAGTTAAAGCATGAATACTTTTCTATTAGATATATAACATATAAACAATATGTAATGGACAATGCAACTGATATTCCCATATATATATTATACTCTTGGTTGAGGAAGAGACGAACTGTTATGATAGGGCATTAAACAAATATGAAATAATTAATTTACAACTGTTGTTTGAGTACGTTTTACTCACGTATCCATTTAATAACCAGAGCCACAATAGACAGAATAAGAGGAAGGAAGATCAATGTTAGAGTCATCAGCTGATGAAACAAAGAAGAGAAATAAGGAAGTCTTATTTTTAGGAATGGAAATCTGGAGCTTAGCCTTGGTGCTTACAGATTCTATGACTGTTTTTGGCCGAGAAAAAGAGAGAGGGGTAAAGAGAGGGAGAGAGAGAGAAAGTTTCTCTCTCACTTTTTCTTTCTCCCTCTCTTTCCTCCTTTTTTTCTCTCTCTCCCTCTCTCTTTCCTTCTATCCCTCTCTTTACCCCTCTCTCTTTTTCACGGCCAAAAAACAGTCATAGAATCTGTAAGCACCAAGGCTAAGCTCCAGATTTCCAATCCTACTTATTGTTATCCATACAAAAAGGCAAAGTCTAAATACCAAGCCCAATGGACTAGATAAAGACTGAAATGAGAGCAACAAAATAACAGTGATTCAATGATAATAAACTAAAAATAAATGTTTTTTTCTAAAGAATCAACATATCCAGAAATCACAGTTATTTATTGTAGGATTTCCCTTCTTTTTCCCTAGTTTTTAATTTCAATGTAGATAATGTGTCATTTTTTACCTCGCGTGGCAGCCATTTTAACTACATTAGTGACGTCATCAAGCTGGTTGATTTTTTCCCAGTTGAGTAACCAGTTATAATATAGGTCAATGTTTTTACTTAATAATAAATGTAAATGTGCTTTGGTCAGAATACATAGATAAAGCAAAACGATAACAATTCTGCATGAATAATTTTCTATTCACATATTCGACATCTCCTCGTATTCATTTAATATATATAATTTCATCCTTTCCATTAATAGATACACCATATCATATTTCTATCGAACTGATCATTCTACATGGGTATTAAATAACACATGTATTGAATGATTCCTTAAACAAACTTAATATCTGAGATTAAACACAGATAGATAATGAAACGTATTGAATCGTGGAAAGAGTAATACGTGAAAGAGTGATTAATTAAAAATCAACTTTTTAGAATATGTGTCTGTATTGGCGTTTAAAAAAACACTTCTATATAAAAACTTCTGTGGTGTTGAAGATTGAGTAATAAACACAATCAAATATGAGGGGGTATCTTTATGTTGACTCGTCTATGTTACAAAGTCTGGCTCTTAACCTTCTCATTATTAAGAGGTTTCTATAAAGCGAACCGCCAATCATTCCTACAATAGACTTAAAATTCTATAGACTATAATATGATTAGAACTTGGCAAAAATATATATGAAAAATAATCTGAAACCAAAACACGTTTTTTATTCATTATTCGCATATTTGGCAATTTTCTAGTTTATTTGAATATTTTGCTATTTTCTACTACTTCACCCACATTTAGCTCATTTTTAAGCCTCGCTGATTGACAAATATAGGGAAGACAGTCGACCCTTGTGCATTTTATTGTTCGTAACAAGTGCAGGCGCTCCTTTCATAATTGTGTACCACGTGGGTCTCTTTACATAATAAATAATTTTATGTTACATAGCTGTTACTAAGTGCATATTTTGCACTCACCGCTGATTCATTCTGATGATCATTCATAAAAACAGAGGCAACGAGACAAAAACTTCCTATGATCCTTCCTTCCTACGTTTCCCCGTCAGTGAGAGCCAAAATGCCGAAAGTTTCTAAGCCTTCTGCGATGATGGACGAATTTTACTGCCCAGTCGTGTGGAACTTCAATGCCAGGACTAAATGTCTTTTATGCAAGCTCTGCTGCACGTCCATCCCTGTGGCACGCCGCTGTTCAATTGATCAGCATTTATAATCTAAAAGGCATCTCTCCAAGAAGAGTATGCTGGAGAGAGGGAAGCTGAAGGCCTAGGGTACCTTGACTTTATGCAATTTGGTGAATCAAGGAAAGTCCAGTCGCAAGACTATGTCACGGTTTGCCAAGGATTTGGCGGATATGATGGTCTCTTGTGATTTCCCTCTAGCCAAGGCTGAGCTGCCAAAGTTTAAGACGTTCATGCTTAAATATTGCTCCGAGGAGGTGCCAAGCAGGAGGACTCTTACACGCCACATGGAAACCGAAACCAAGGAAATTACAAGAGGTAATTTTATGCTGGCCCTTTACTTGTACAAACATGATCGGACCAAGATAGAAACTGAGTAGCACAGAACAATAGTGTCCAAAATATGTGGCACAGCATTATATGATATGACTTGCAATGCCGGTTAGTGATCTAATACCCGTACAAATACTTACAGAATAATTTGTAGAATTAACGCTGTTGCTTGTACTCATACATACTCATAGTGCCTATTTAGTGTGGATCTATAAGTGAAGAAAAGTTATTTACATTCCATGAAGAACTTGATATTTTGAAACTAAATTTAATCCCATTCATCTTGCTTATTGGACTTTGCAGAAAATACCTCTTCGTATGTTTGGACGAGACAACCTATCGCTGCGGTAGATCCATGACCTGCATTCTCTACGGCCCCCTGGGCGGAGAGTTTTTGGACTGGCCCTACCTAGTGGTACATCAATACGGCCAAAAAGACTAACCTTAACCAGTCAGTAACAGGTGGACTTTTCAAGTTCTTTGGAAAGGACCTTGACTACAGCAAAATCCGTCTTCTTCTCACCGATGCCGCCCCCTACTGTTTCAAGACTGGCCGAGGATTACAAAACATGTTTCCCAATATTATCAATGTCACCTACCTCTGCCATGGTTTGAACAGTGTGGCGGAGCTTGGGCGGAAGGAGTTTCTCCTTGTGAACCAGTAGGTCTCAGAGGTTAAAAATGTGTTTGTGAGGTCTCCAAGGAGAAAATAGGACCTGGCAGCCTCCAGCCTGGCTCCCCCACTGCTTACGAGGTAGAGAACCTGGTTGTAGGCTGCCTTTTACAACAGCACTTACTTCAACGACATAAAATAATTTGTGGGCGACTTCAGTGACGACAGCATTGATATCAATAAAGCCAAGGAGCTCCTCAACATGGAAAAACTGTCTGCCCACTGGCAGCTATCAAGGCCAACTTCACAGGACCAGTGGCTGCCATTGCTGCACTTGAAGAACGGCTTCCCCTGCGTGAGAACCTGGGAATCGTATAGAAAGTGAGAGGAGAACTGAAAATGGAGCCCTTGCCTCCAAGCTGGACCAGGTTCTAAGAAGAACCCTGACATTGGTATCATGGAGAACATAGTTGGAATTTTCATGGGACCTCCACTGAACTCCATGGTCTAGCGCCAAATGACCCCCATTCTTTAAGTGTGCCCCTGTAACCACTGTGGACTGCGAGAGGGAATTTTTCTAAGCTTAAGATATCATTGGCATATCATGTATGACGACATCTTGATTCACCAATGGAATCATTCTTTGTAAGCTTACAACTCTCGTATTGAAATTTCTTTTTAGGTTTTTATGGTTAGTAGTCACAAAATATCTTTATTTATAATACTTTTATTACTTGTATAAGCAAAAAATATATAAAGCCATAATAATGTATATATAAAATAAAAATCTGCATAATTTGTAGCTTTTTGTTCCAGATATTTGGGCTTTAAAAGCTATTATTTTACTTCAGATTTGCCCAGCCTAAATCATGATTATTAAGTTCATTAATTATTTGATAAGTCCTCATACGTATATTTTTCAATCATCATCTATTTATAAGTATAAGTTTTATAAGATAAATCATGAAAAAATATGATTCTCAAAGGACCTATATATTTTTTAAGAGATATAGTTTTTTATGGCATAGAGAAAACTCATTAAATCAATATATAATTCCCTTTATTACATTTTAAGTCCTCTTAAAGTAAATCCTCCATTATTGATATATATATGTATATGATTACAATGGATTGATATATTATATAGGTACTAAGGTTCTTTATAAGGTTATATGGCTCACATTTAACAAAATATTTCATATGTTTTGGTTGCTAAATGATAGAAAATATTGTAGAATTGAGTAAGATAACCTCAAGGCATGGGAGTAATAACGATACTAAAATATTAAGACAGGGATAGTAGTTATCATCGTATTAGAAAATATATTTACCGATTGATATATTCATCTACAAATAGCATAATCAAAAGGATTTTTTAAAGTAAATAGAAACATCAAAATGGGTACGCTAAGCAATAAGATGTTTCTTTGTTTGATTTGTCCCTTGAATAGTGGCACATCTCCATCAAAACTTATTCCGATAGCGGCCAGTGCATTTTAATATTTTTGTATTCCTTTGTTAAATTTAAATTAAATGAGTATTAGTATTCTACAAGATAATTGTATAATGCATATATGAAAGATTGGGACTTTGATGACTAATTTACATCTATCTAAAGACCTTCCTACAATTTTAAAGTGGTAATGACGTCCTAAAATGATTTTTATTTGAAGAAAAAGTTTGAAGGACAGCTTGTATAAATACAATATTTATAAAATTGGCATTAAAATATTTTATCAAATTATGTCAATAGGATCATGGTTGTAATACCATTTGACACCAATATTTTAGTCATAAAGGTTAAGATTACATTTTATTATTTTTTTATTTGATTAATTGTTGTTTAGATTATCCCAAAAAATTATCAGTTTTTATTTATATGCATCTCCAATTAATTTGCAGATTTTGAGAGTGCTTTGAATATTGATGTTTTTTAAAACCCATTCAAAGTAGTTTATAGTTTATGTAGAGAAAGTAGATTACTCCAGATATAATCGTCTTGTTATTTAATAGTTTTCATATCAGCTCTCTGATGGACATGTAACCATTTTTGAATCTATGAAAATGAAATATAAAGAACTCAAACGTGATATCTCTTTGATTAAGGTATTGTATATGTTTCAGAATGCAAGAAATATGGTGCATATATTCAATTTTGTACCATGAGAATAGTTCAATTGTAAGCTTTCATCCATAAAACAACCAGTAAATGATCTTGATAATGCGTTTCATATTTAATGACCATTTTCAATATATACCAACAAATTAAACCTTTTTCTGTCAATTACGTAACAAAAGTTTTATGCGATGCATACCCAGAAATATGATTCATGTATTTATTAATTTCTTCTTCATTTCTTAGAATACTCTAAACTTTGAAGCAAATGCACATAGAAGGGTGCACATTTGGGGTATGGTTTTCATAAAATATTATTCTAAAATAAAATATTCATTTTAAACCTTTTATTACGATACAAGGCTTTTTAATTGGCATTGTTAAATCTTAGTATTTAGTGGCATTGTCTAATAAGAGATACACAATAGCTTTCATGCAAAACTACGGCCAATTCTGGCCAAATCTTATTGCTTACCCCCAAAATGTGCAAGCTTTCTTATTTTATGTCCTATAAAGAGCGCCTTGCGATGCTGAGATAAAAATTTACATGTTCTGTGTAAACAAAGTACCAATCGAATTTACAATTATATTGAATATGAATATTACATATAACAATATATATATTTTTTTAAATCCCAATGGGAGACATACATTTATTCAATCAGCTAATAAATCTTTAATAATTATTAAAAAATAACCACAGATTTACAAAGACTAAAAGGAGAAAGACATGTAATATTCAATATGGTTAAAAAACACATGGTTTATAAATTTTAATGTAAATGCATCTTTAAAAATGTTTCGAGAGATATTATATTCTTTTAAAGCCACTTCCGCTATCCTTGTGGAAATTGTGTGGTTCTTCAACCTAGCCCTCGCCAGAATAGATTGAAGTTTTGCAATGACTAAAATGCAATGCAAATCTAAAATCAAACATACATTTAACTATGATAGGAAAAAACATCTCTAAAATCCTCTACTTTCCACAAATAAGTACCGACATTTGTGGTTATTCTTACTTTTGCACGAAGATAACTGGGCCTAAACCATTAGAAATGATGAAAATCATAATTTTCAAAAAAGGCCATAAAGTCCAAACTTTTTTTCGGACGATATTTTGAGTGGCATTTTTGGAATCTATGTAAAAAATGGGACTCAAATTAGAAATTTCAGCCCAGGGGCAAACAAAGACCTTAATTTTGTTACATAGTGTAATTTTTACTATAAATGTGGTCACCTTATTGTTTTAATACATTTTTCATAAGTCCGTAAAAATTTGATTGGAACTGGAAGGGTAAAAACGCACTAGATCATCCACATACTTCCAAGAAATGTGTTATCTCTAATTAAATAAAGTCTTAATCAGAAAAATTACAACTGTTATATATGTTAATCTACCGATCAAGATGGAAATTTAATTAATTTTATGATCAAAAAAACGTTTTAGTATTCTTTGTAGATTTAAGTGCTCTAAAAAAACTCTCAAAAAAAATGTGAAAATGTATTGAAAACATTATTTAAAATGTCTCCCCAATTATTGAAATAGTCATGTCTATTGTTTTATGTTATATTCTTATTTGCATGTATGTACATCTTATAACAACTACGATTGTCTGGGGTAAATTAATAAAGAAATAAAGGCTGTTGTATGTTGGTACAAAAAATAATAATAATAAATAAATTTAATAAAAGTACTACAAACTTACAATAACATTATTCATTTATTTAAGTTAATGTTTCTCTTTAAATGTTTTTGGCCAGAATGGTTCGATTGGCCATCAAGACGGATAGACAGAGAATGTATCTCAATTAGTATAATTAGGATGGAAATCTGGAGCTTAGCCTTGGTGCTTACAGATTCTGTGACTGTTTTTGGCCGTGAAAAGAGAGAGGGGTAAAGAGAGGGATAGAAGGAAATAGAGAGGGAGAGAGAGAAAAAAGGAGGAAAGAGAGGGAGAAAGAAAAAGTGAGAGAGAAACTTTCTCTCTCTCTCCCTCTCTTTACCCCTCTCTCTTTTTCTCGGCCAAAAACAGTCATAGAATCTGTAAACACCAAGGCTAAGCTCCAGATTTCCATTCCTAAGTATCATAATGTTTGTTTTTGTTTGTTTAATAATAGAAGGAGTACTTACATGATACTATTTGTTTCTGTAAAGTACAAAAGGAGGCGTATGGGATATATAAATAATTTATAAATACATTTGTTAAATAACCCTTTATAACTGATAAGAGTACATATATCAAAGTACAAAGAACTCGACCATCCACTATGTCTACAGAAATCCCGGGCAACGCCGGGTAGCGTCCGTTAGTTTATATATAAATGAGCATTACTTATACGCTGTTTCAAGTGTGCTAAACATTATCAAATGTATTATTGAGTTAACTCAAGATAAGGAATAACAAACAAAAAATCGATGAATCAATTCAGTTACATTCATCAAATGTACTTTTGCATATCTGGTGACTTCTCCAGTTGCTCTGAACTGATTGGTAATTGGCTTATAGTCGACGGTTTAAAATACTACGTCATTCTGCAAGTAAAATAAAGTATTTACTTACTTTTTGGCTTCAGTTATTGTTTTGAAATCATAAGCACTTGTGTCGTATAGCTTAAAATTTTCTAAAATGTTAATATTCAATTGTATGACTTTTTTAATATTATTATAAGCTTCGTGAGCAATTAATGTACACCTGATGGTCAAGAAAAGCTTCTAAGTATTGGAAAATAAGTTGAACTTTATCTAAGTAGGACTCATCATCATTCCATGGAAGTATCCTTGCAACAGAGACAGTCCAATAATATAAATGTTTCTATCCAATAAAAAAGTCATTATTTTTTCCTCATTAACAATAGTAACATAGCTTGTTTTGAACATTTTTGCTTAGTCATCCTATATATACTTTAGTCGCTATGTATACTAGATATATCTTTTTTACAAAAAAGGAGGAGGATAATTACTTTATAATTGGAGAGTATACAAATAATAAGGACAGAGGCGAAATAATAAATGATGAATTAACTCCCTCTATCGGTCGAAATAAAAACAATTATCAGGGGTGCCGTTCGTCTCGCTCTTCCTTTCTTACTTTGAAGTGAATCTCTAGTCTTAGGTATAACAATAAATAAATATAACCTCCTACACTATTCCAGCTATATCAAAGAATTGTTGGCCAAAACATGAGGAGTACTATTGGGGCCTTTGTTGATCAATCGGTCTGTAGAAGACAATAAATAAGACTTTCATTATCACAACGAAATGGCAAACTAAATTTAAGAAGGTAAGCATTTAAAATTATTAATTTTATGAGTTGTTTTAGTTAATTTTCATTGGCGTTTAATTGTGTCACATCATTAACGAGTATAAAATGATACGTATCTTAAATTAAAGGGTATTGAGCAAATTCAAGTCTATCAAATGTAGCACACTTCATATATAAACTTATTTTACAGTATATATACATATACTAAGAAATATATCAAATAAAATAAGAACTCGAACTGAAGAAAGATATATTTTCCCAAGTGAAACCACACAATATTATAGGAGTTAAGCTAACTCAATCAATAAATAAATGGTTTAATAACATGGTGGTATGTGTGGCATTCAAGTCCATGTTTTTAGTTAGTTTTTAATAAGTATAAAAGAAAATTCATATTCATCCTTTAAAAAGATAACAAAGTCCTCACATGTTTAATTAACTAATTCTAAGCTTAGATATAAGAATGAATAATTCCATAAATAAGGAATCAATAAATGTTAATCCGTCCATAAAAGGGTAGGCTATCTTTGATGAGGATGACTCAAATCATATTTTCCTTCCAGGAGTCGAGCCTTCTCCCTACAGTAAAAGTGTCGAGCAGGCTACCAAAGAACAATAAGAAATCTGGAACAAGACAAAGGGGAATTTCAAATATGATATATAATATTTTAATCATCCTTTAAGGTTCCAAACACTTAAAACTCTAAAAAATATAAAAATATTATTTAATAAACCTTAACTTACGATTCAATTTCTTGAATGCTTTGAACATTTTGTATCCATCAATTGAAGAAGTCTCAAAATTAATCTTTTTCTATAACACTGTAACATTTTCGTACAATATCAAAAATAGATAGAAAATACATTTATTATTTGTTTCATAACAACTAATTATTGTAAAACCTCTGATACAATTTATTGGGACCTATTTTTCATTATAACATCATCTTTCAATGGAATATATGTATATATATATATATATATATATATATATATATATATATATATATATATATATATATAGAATATATATATATAGTTTCCTTCTTATTTTATATGAAAAACTGGGGTTCATATAGGAATAAGCATTCTACCTAGGCTCGTGCAATAAGGCTATGGAAGGTACTGACGTCATCAGTCCGATGTACAAACCATAGAGATATATAGACAAAGAGAGATTATTGGATTCTTTAGAGAAATACGTCATTGTGCACAATATAAACAAATCTTTCTATCTCTAAGATCAACTTGCGATGACGTAGGTCAAATCACTTTGTTTATATTGTGATAGGCGACAGTTGAACGATGTTTCTCTATTATTGAGGGGAATAAGCTCTCTATATCTTTATGCATGAACCCTCATGTCCCTCATGACGTCAGCACCTCACTGCACGAGCCTGTATCCGCCTAATTACTTTTATGTTTAAAAATAAGAAAAAAGGCGATAAAATCTAGGCAAAATGAATTAATATCTCTCGGGGAAGAAGTATATGTACACATAGGGGTGTGCAGGCGAATCTAGACTTTTTTTTAGCACGGAAACAAGATACTCATATCCAAGAACAAGACCTTTTAATTAACTTTTTTCATATCACACAAATTTAAATGACTTTTCTTTAATGTTCATTCAATCCAACTTCCTCCTTCACAATAACAACCTCCACACGATGCCTGAACCTCCCACGGCATGAGCCACCTTCCCTGGACAAGTTGGCCACTGCCTGGATGATGGCAGCTTTCAAGAGTCCACAGTGTTGTGAGCACGCTTGTTAGTGTCCCTCTCAAGGACGCCCCACAAGTAGTAGTCGCAGGGGTTGAGGTCAGGGCTGCTGGGGGGCCATAACTCCTTTGACCAGAACATGTCGAGATTCTCAAGCACAGTTTGCACCAAATTGGACGTGTGGGCGGGAGCTCCATCTTGTTGGTAGAGATAAGGTCTACCAGCAGCAATCTGGGTCATCCAGGGCTTCACCACAGTCTGCTGACGTCCAGGTAGACCTCCTTGTTGACATTTGGCCCTTGGCAAAGAAGTGAGGAGGCATGATGTCTCCCTCGCTGGACATGACTCCAAGACATGAACTCCGGACGGGAACTTGGTTCTTCCAATGATAGGGACCTCATCTGGGTTCACTGGCAATCCATCTGTCATTCTGACGGTTGATTTTCGCATCAACACAGAAGATTTTCTCGTCCGAAAAGTACCTGATTCGTCGGCAGCTCGGTGTTCAATGACGTGATCAACAACTCACATCTCTCCAACCTCTTCTTCTTCATGGCATCAGAAAGCATCTGACGGACTCTCAGGACGTAGCTGTTGCACCTCAGGTCCTCATGAATGGCGTGGAGAACAGTGGTCTGTTACATTTAGCCTTTCAGCCATTGTCGACATGGGAACACTTGGATCGTCATTGATCAACGTCTGGAGGCGATCAATGAAGTCGGCGCTCCTCTTCCTGACTTGGGATCGGTCTGGAGTCTTTCTTTCCGGTGTTAGGAATCCTTCTTCGATGTCCTCCGACTCCTTGAAGGACTTGGCAATGCTGTAAACAGTATCTTTAGGGAATTTGAAGAAGTCGATGATCTCCTTGGGCGCACGGCCGCAACGGAGCGCCACAATAATGGCCGTCCTGCGCTTAAGTTTCGAGGACATTTTCAATCTTTTTGTTATTAAACAAAGCTCATAGGATATACTAACCAGTTCATACATTTTTAAGCTTCTACCTAACTGGTTTCTGAGATACAAGTACTCAAAGTTAGTCTAGATTCGCCTGCACACCATGCTAATCAAGTGGAAAGCACGCAAATAATAGTTGTTATATTATTATTAATAATAATGATAAAACTTTGCCCTGAAGCAAATGGGTCAACCTTGAAGAAACCTCTTCCTCTCCTCCTCTTAGAAGTATTAACCTCTTGACTCTTATGCTCAATGATAAAGTTTTAATTAGATATTAGATATGTTGTGTACTCATATTTGTCAATAGAAAGTTGGACATATGAAAAAAGAATAATAATGTTAACCAACACATAGAACATAACAACTCGGTCATACTCTTCATTAAAAGAAGAATATAAAAATCTTCCATGACATTGAATGGTTTGATATTTGGATATTGACATTTTTGCTGCATTCATCTTTTAACTTGTCTGTTTACTCACAATATCAGCAAATGACCAAGGACCAGTGTTGTTCCCTAACGCGCGTGCGAGTAATATATTACATAGTGATATTACTGCGCACTAACTAGGGAGAACAAACATATTAGATATTACTTTCAGTAATAACTAATATGTGATATCCTAGTTACATATTACTTCGTGAAAAAAAATATTCGACAGGCATTTTTGATGAAAATTAATGAACTGTGAATGTATGTGACGTCACCCAATGGACATAATCCTGCTTATTAATAAAATTAAAAATGCACGTTAATATTGATATTTAAGACAGGGGATTCCATTAGACTCAAACACACAGAAGCCCCGCATGTCGATTGAGGCTTTTAGGATTGAAATCCACCGCCAATCCTAATTAGGAATAAGAGGAACCCTAATTTACAATATTATACACCCCAAGCCCTCGGGTCCCGCCTGCTGAAATAGGCTTTTATTTTGGGTTGAAACCCACCGCCAACTCTGGCTAGGTATCGCTCCATGGAGAACTTTCCCCCGACCGTAAGAGGTCCCTACTACTCCATTGTGCGGGCGCTGATGTCCAACGATGGCACAAAACCCTCTCCATCGTGCCAAGAGAGGATGAGGACTCCTACTCCGCGCTTCTACGAGCCTTCACTCCCACGGAGTCCGTCCTGTATGAGCGCTTCTGTCTTTCCGATACGAAACAAGCGATCGGTGAGCCTATGGACGACTACCTCACTCGACTCCGGGGGCAGGCAAAATTTCGCAAATAACTCTGCTCTGGCTGCAAGGCCTCCTACTAAGACGACGTAGTCCTGGGCACTATAGTTAAAAACACCTCTAGCCCCAAACTGCGGCAGGCTGTCTTCGAGAATAAGATCCTGAAATTGGACGAGGTCTTTCAATTAAGACGTGCCTTGGAGTTCGCTGAGGCTCACTCACGGGAGTTCACTTCCGATAGAATGGCCATGACCTCTGAGTACAAGGGGCCGAAGGACGAGCGACGCTCCCAGAGGATGCTTTTCCCAAGCCTGCGGAATCCAAGCCTTCGTCACTCAAGCCTTCTTTAGTCTGTAAGTTCTGCGCGACATACCACATTCTCAGGAAGAAATGTTGTCCGGCTGTGGACAAGACCTGCTCAAAGTGCTCTCGAATGAACCACTTTGCGTCATGCTGCAAAGAGGGGAGCATCAACTTAGTCACCTGTGACTCATCGGTGTATCCGGGTGTCTCCCTACAAAAAGACCGTTCGTCCCTCTCCTCTGCAACGGGAAATCTGTCCCGTTCCTCCTCGACCTGGGTGTGAACGTTAACATCGTACCCCGGAGCCTCTGTGACCCTGCGATGATCCGTGGACCCAAAGGACATATCACTGCCGTTGGCGGCAATAGGGTAAAGTCGCACGGTGTGATCTCCTTCCCTGTCTCTCTCAAGGATAGACGGATCGTCGTAGAATGTTTGGTAACGGACGAAAAACAGCCCATACTCAAGTCGCATGCTTGTCTTGACCTTGGGTTTGTCTCCCTTAACTCCCCAAGCTATCTCTGCAACTCCGCGTCGAAGGAGATTGGTTACCTCACCTCCATCAATAAGCAGTTCGAGGAAATCTTTAGTGACGACGCTTCCCACATCTCCTCTCTGCCTGAGGTTTCGGTTCATGTCAAAGAGGATACTTCTCCGCGTTACATCAGATCCAGGCCTGTACCCCTCGCTCTGCGCGATCAAGTTATACAAGAGCTAAACAATATGATCGACCGTGGTACACTAAAGAAAGTCTCATCCTCGGAATGGGCCTCTCCCATCGTAACGGTGATTAAGCCCAACGGCAAAGTACGAGTCTGCTCGGACTTCACCCAAACCCTCTCACCGGTGGTGAATAAACAACTGTATCCTCTGCTTCACCCTGAAAAGCTCTTTGCCGGCCTCAATGGTTCTCGGATATTCACCAAATTGGACTTTCGTCACTGCTATGAGCAGTACCGGCTGGACGCTCAAGCGAAAGCCCTTCTGACCATTAATACTCCTATAGGTCTTCTCCGCTACAATGTCCTTCCCTATGGGCTCGAAAAACTCTTCGGGGACATTCCTAATGTTAAAATCTACATTGATGACCTTCTGGTGTTCTCAAGCTCCATAGAAGAACACATGGCAACGCTTAAGCAAGTCTACGGCCGTATCCGCGAAGCTGGGCTCGCCTCAATAAGGACAAATGTATCTTTGCGTCCCCTGAACTTACCTATTTCGGGTTTAAGGTTTCGGAACAGGGCCGCTCACTCGATTTGGAACTCGTTCGTCCACTACTCGAGTTTCCTACGTCCTCCTCGCCTTCCGAGGTCAAGTCCTTCCTTGGCCTCGTGAATTTCTACGGACACTTTAAGGCGAAGCTTAGGGAATGGGGCACTTCTCTCTCTCTCTCTCCCCCATACCACCCGTAGTCTAACGGCCAAGCTGAACGGGCGGTAAGAATTGTTAAGGAGCTCGCTAAGAAAAACCCTCATCTTTCGCTGGACGAGCTACTCTTCTCATACCGGGCCACTCCTTTGGTATCAGGGAAAACTCCAGCGGAACTTCTCCTCTCTCGTCCGCTCCGTACCGTTTGGATGGACTCCATCACTGCCACTCTCTCCCTAAGAATCCCTTATCTGGGGGCACTCTTGTATGGTGCCGTAACTTCCAGCCCAAGGGCCCAAGGGGGTCCCTGGAAAAATTTGTGAGTCTATCGGCAAGGCACTCTGTAGGGTCTAAATCGGCGCGGATGTTAGGACGAGACACGTTAATCAACTCCACCCCGCAGGAGTTGATTGGGGGGTAGTGTGGTGTATGACGTCATGAGATGATCTACACCTCTCCTGACGTCATGGGCTACCCACACCGGCTCCCTTAATGCATAAACCTACCCTTTTTTATATCTAGTCACTTAATAATGTTACACTACTGAACACATGTTCTTCTGTCTACTTCTTCTGCTCCCTGCTCTGCTGTGATTGGCGACGAGTCTGGGATATCAGTAACTCTGTCCTTCTGTATCTTAGGTATCCACATAAATATACTACACTTTCAAAGTAATATTCGAACAACACTGCCAAGGACACATAACTTATGTTTAGGAAATATCATACAAAAGTATTGACTTGAATGACATTTAAGTATAATTTACGTATCACAAAACTATATATACTTTTAATGGCAAATCATTCATGCTTAGGCTGCATCAAAGAAAGATCCCTTTAATTGAGTGTTAATTTTACATACGAACTAGGATCCTTAGGATGGAACTTTTATTTTAACCTCTTTGTAAGCCTTTGTGTAGAGAATTCTATATTCCCTTTTTGCGTGAGAAACAGAGTCTTCCTCATATTTGTGAGTGTTTGCGCGGGAAATGATGCTGGAGAAAGGTCGTTGGGAGTGTAAAGGTTTATGGGTCATTGAATATGATAGGACTAAGTACGCTAGGAACACAATATTTTTTACATAATTCCTGGTAAGTAACTGAATAATCGTAGAAACATACTAGGAGTTATGCTCAAAAATGTTCGCAGCGATTTAATCTAATGATATTAAATCATCAATATATCTTTGCAACATTAATTCCCGCGTTAACACAGACAAATATTAGCAAATGAATAAGATTCATTTCCCGCGCGAAAAGAGAATATGGAGTTGTCAACTACACAAAGATAATTGTATCATTAAAACAATGAGTTTATTCAATGTATGAACTAGGCAAACACATATAATATTGTGCCATAAAATTAACTCTATGCAATAGTGAGGGCAAATACTAGTTCTACAATTAGTGCAGTTAGAGTATTGTCCTCACTTTTGGACCAAATTGTCGTGAATAGTGTATAAAGTTAATTTACAAAGTGCATACACACAAATAAATTCATTGTTTTAATGATACAATTGTCGTAATAAAAAACTGGTTAGAAAATAAAAATTAAGTTAATAAAAGATATATATATATATACATATATTGATTTCTTTAGCCTTACGTTAGAAATCAATTAATTAGGACCCACAAAGAGTAATAAAGCATAATACAATGGAGGAACCTACACTTAATCATTTACATTTAGTTGTTAAAATGTAGTAATAGTAATTATACTTCTTTGAACACAATTGAACACAGAACAAAGATATAAAGAATAAAGAAAGCCTAAGAAATGCTCCTCCTGCATTTTAACTTTTACAAAGTTTGATGATTTAATACTGTGCACTAGTTATAAAGTCTTAAAGATTTTCATAACACAGAATGCGACCATATGATAAGATTCTCTTTGGTGAAAATTTCAAAATTTTGCTTCAAAATCCTTTTAACTAATCATCCAGAGAGCCAAAATTGCGACTGGGAATATGTTGGCTAATTATATTTAAATTAATTTTGAAAAATACCTTTTTTGGATCAACTAAGGAAAAACACCTAACTTTTGAGATATTAAGAGCAGCGATAAACAATAGCTATAATCCAATTCATTAGGTACTAAAACATTTTGTTCCACAATGAATACATAAAATATTATTCCAAAAGGAACTTTCTAGGACTGGAACATCATTTAATCTTAAGGGGTATATATTGACTGATTTCCTATTATAAAAACTTTTCTCATTTGAAAGCATTTCGAATATTTAGATCATAAAAAAGAAATCATAGTTTTTCAAAGGTTTTACAAAGGAATTGAAAGTTAGATCAATCGGAGCAGCTGAACCCATTAGAGACGCTACGTAGATATTTCGGCATCGTATAAAAAAAGGAAAATTTGTAATAAAATACGAATAATTAGGGTGTGTTTTTGCATGCCCATGTAACTAAAATAGTTATCTACTTATTGAAACTGCATTTTTTGTATATATTTTTATCTCTTTTTATATTTATAGACAAAAAATTATTCCTTTATTTGAGCGGGCATGCACTTTTTTCTAGAGAGTAGTGTTTGTTTACGTATTTTTCAGACTCATATTTAGTTATTTAAAAACTGTTAGAGTTTTTTCATGTACCGTAAGGGACCAAAGTTATCAGAAATTAATGCGGCGTTCACCGTTAGTAAAATTATTTGGTGCTCTATTCTTTCATACAATTTCCCGCATAAGTGGTTTTGAAGTCGTTTTTAATGGTATAATGTTTTAAAATGGTACGAGTAGCCAAATTCAATGTGATCTAAATCAAATCATATTTATTCAAATCACAAAATTAATACAAAGGCAGAGAAAAAATATTAAACTTTCATATATTACATTGGTTAACAATCTCTTTGTTAACAAGGACGCTTTTTGGCTAGTTTGATGCCACTGAATCTGAATATGCCTGAGCACATAAGGACTTTCTTCAAATTGACATGTCACTTTTCCTGAAAGTATGTTTATAATAATTCTCAGTGATTCGACTATTCGTGAATAATAAT
Organism: Caligus rogercresseyi; assembly: GCA_013387185.1. Lineage (NCBI taxonomy): Eukaryota > Metazoa > Arthropoda > Copepoda > Siphonostomatoida > Caligidae > Caligus > Caligus rogercresseyi. Next base: position 23,869,653 of record CP045892.1, read on the forward strand.
AAGGTGAGTACGATGCTCCTTCTTAGCTCATAAAAAGTCCTTCCTTTTTCTAAGCTAGGATTAAAATGTCATTCCCATTGATATAGGGAAGACTTATTTCTAAAATGTTGAACCCCTCACATTAGTACATATTTATGTTGTTTTGTTTTTATTTTGTTCGATATTTATAATTAAATAAGTATTTTTAATTAAGTCTTCTGCTCATTTTAGCCTGGTTAATGATGACAGTATTTTCATTGGTATGACTGAGTACTAGGAGTGATTAATGTGAACATAAAAGGTGTGATAAACAAAGATTAACGCTGGGGTCTCACTTTTTATAATTTCATTTATTGTTATTTATTAGTTTATCGGGTTTTTTTTAAAGAAACTTTATTGATTTAGAGAAATTACATATATATAAATAAACATTTTAGTTTAAAATTAGATCTCTAAACAAAAGTTATTATCGTTCATCACGTATTGAAAGTCTCCAAAAATAAGGAAGGATAAGCGATGAATTATTAAAAGTGAATGACACCCTCTTCCGTTGATTTTGTGTATTGCAAGTTTACTTCTACATATTTGAGACGTTAATCGCAACTTTATTTTTACGTTTTCATTGTTTTTTGCGTGTTTATTTTTATACTTTTTATTGTTTATTGTAAGTTGAAGAATATATTTATCCTCTATTGCAAGATTAGTAATACATTTTCGATCGTTCATCGCAAGTTGATAAATAAATTTGTGATTTATGTTATATCAAGTACGACTTTTAAATTTCATGATCCTTCTTTCGAGCTTCGGTGTTAAGGTGGGAAGTGATGAATATATAAATATAATGAACATATGAGAGGAGTAGATAGATGAAGGGCTCTGCGCATGTCTACCCGCCATCGATTTGAATTGCATAATAATATTTTTTATGATTTATGAGGATGTGTAGGTATGCATTAATCAAAATTCCTACACACTACTAGCTATAGTTTACAATATATGAGCCCATATCTATGATATGTGCCATAAAATGCTAATTTATAATATTTTACTTGGGAAAAGAGAAGAAAAAAAGTTTATCTAGATACATATAAAAGAGAGTTGGTTGGATATATACATATATAATTTCTTCATTGCATTAGTGCTCAAACACTTATAGGCGTTTGTTAATCATATTGAATAAAATACTCTTTTGAATACCATTTTACACTTATTTAAGGTATTTTATAATTACTCACCAAAAGAGAAAAAATATAAGGTATAAATATAGTTAAATTTACATTTTTTTAGATGAAGACAAAAGGAAGGGAATCAAAAATAAAATAGATAATTTTATATACACCTAAGAAGCATTTTTTTATTTAATCCACTGTTGTAGAGAGGGGAAAAGTGTTGAGAAACAAAAAGAAATTGAAAGAGAGGCTACAATATCAATGAAAAAAATACAGAGTGCTTACTTACACTTTGGCATTTGGTAACATATCTATATGGGAGAACAGCGAAAGAAAGATTGTTTTTGGCCCGGATTCGCTTGAGACATCTAAACACTTTTTATTAGAGTGTAGATATGTGGTAGAAATTTTAGAATATCTTAAATTATTATTTAATGAGTTTTTTACTATGGAATTGCAAAGTAGGGATTTTATTTACTTTTATACTGGACCAGAAAGAAATTAATTTTATTACCTCATAAACTCAGTAATTTATTTATAAAATGAGAGTCCCTCTTCCTAAATAATTTACTTCTCTCATAGATTATATTGTTGATAAGACGCCGTTTTGATGCACTTTAATGAATATTATATGATTTAATAAAGTTGTACTTTGGTACCCAAAAAAATATTCTTAAGTGGGAACCAATCTATAAAAGTTTAGAATTGGTCGCTTCATCTCTAAGTTTGACTATCACATCTCACGTGGAATTATATTTGCTGATAATGGCTTTTTTTATTGACACAGTTCATATCAATATATATTAAACAAAATAAATATATATAAAGTGATACTAATGCGAATTAAATCATGAATAAACATTTTAGTATATCGATAGTCTCGACTTTGTTCATCTCCAACAAATGTGAAATCTCTACTTAGCATTTGGATATGGCGATATTTTTTATACAAATTGCAAAACTCAATGACTTAATGGTACATGTTGATTGATGTTTATGTATTAATTTCTTATGAAATCCTTAATTTGTTGATCGATAAACAGGGTAAAATAATACACAATAACAAAGAAACTAAATAAATAATATTTTTAGACACTTGTGTTTTTTAACATCTTTGAACATACCAAAATAATTACATATCATAGAATGTATTTATTTAAATTGAGTGCGCAACAACTGTCGAGTAAATGTGATGACATTAAAGGTCATTGTCGAATATATACTCAGTTGTGGTCATCCGTCCAGTCCAAAGAGTTTGGATATGCTGCATTTTTTATATAATCAGAAAGAAGAGATATAAAATAGTATATTTTTTCAGGGGGTGCGCCGTGTGCGTCAAGGCGTGTTCAACTCTCAATGTTGGGGGTGCAGGTTCAAATCCCGAGAGGGGATGTTCATTTTTGGTCTACCTCATTGATAATATTCTAGGTTCGATAGACTAATTATAATGCTATAATGCTTATTTATATCCTGTCGGATGCAATTCTATCGAACCAATTAGGTAATATATATATATATATATATATATATATATATATTAATATATATATAGATTATATATAATCCTATATATATATATATATATATATATATATATATATAATATATATATAAAATAATAGAGAAATGTCCTGCATACGACTTCATCTTTGAAAATAATGAAAAATTAATCCTTAATTCAATCAAAACAGCAAAAGTCTATAATAACTCCTGAAAGTTTTTAAATAAGAATGTATACTCTTAACTGTTTATAGTTAGATAATGTAAGACCCATAGAACCAACAAAAAAATATTTTAACGGATTAAAAGTAGTCTCTAAGGTCCACGTTCGTATGCAACTAAAATACAAAGATTTTACTTATTCTGGCCAAGGTAAAATGAAATGTTTATTTTATGTTTTTATGGTGAATGAAACGTGATAAATCTAATTATTATTCCTCGCGTTAATAAAAACTGTTATATCAATAAATTTTTGATGACGTGAGAGGAAGGATAATATTATTATGATTATTTATCCCGCTTGCCGATATGAGGTCATTAAAATACACCAGCAAGCGAAAAAGCAGCTCTCTTGGCAATATGGACATGCTAGGTATGTATATAAATATATCTTGATTCTAAAATTCAAAAACTCAAAAAGATAAAGTGTTTATAAGCAAAGATATAGTGCAAAAACATTATTTTACGCTTATGTAAATACAATGTTATAAATTAAGGATATAAATTTATTGTAGTATAAAGTTGTGCCACAGTAAAAACGGAATGTTGATAATTTTGTCAGAGGCTAAGATTTAAATATCTGCCTTGTGTCCAAAAGTCAACTTTAACTATTAACTTCAATAATAGAAACAATACATGTGCATATGACAATTAATAGGAGCAACAATTATTCCATGTAAGGAAACATATTTCTGTAGATAAAATATAAAACACACAAGTGAAAAACTTGATAAGACTATAGGATATGTGGCGTATACTTTTTAAATTGATTACAGATGTCCTCGAGCTGAAAAACGATGTATTTCATTGTAGGGCAAAATAAATTTAGGCCAAAAATATGATTTCCAAGTTAGTAATGGCTGTTGTTCTGACGTATCAGTAAGAGGAATGTTTTGTCGACATTTTTGTCTGTAGAGAAAAAGGAAATGGGAGAGAAATATTGTTTTTCTTTTATACTTAGTGAAGACATTTAATGGCGATAAAGTTGTTTTGAATCATGTACACATAGGAGACTGCTATATCTAGGGACCTATTCAATAAAAATAAAAGATTTTGTGTACTATTGCATCTTTTCTAAGGATATAGAATGGCTACGATTCAATCTTGGTAGTTGGTTAACAATTCTTCACCTAAAAAAAAGAGCTAAATTTTAGCCTTCTTCTATTGAATAATGTAATTACTGTACAGTGATCATATAATTAACAAAAATGTAAGTTATCTAACATTTCCATATGGCCGAAAGGTCCTCCACATTGCTCCCACAAATCAAACTGTACCTATATGATATGCACTTGTCCTGATTGATTAAAGGAAGGCATGTTTCTCTTTTGAAGAAGGAGGCATCTCCCTGTTGTATCCAAATAAAACCGCTCCAAAATTTTAATCCCCACAATGAGAAAACTTCATGCATATGTGCAAAAGAAAAGCTTTGTTTAAGTGACGAAGTACATAAACCCTTCGGTATTGGAGTATCACGTTGGCAATACGAGTATAACAATTATTGTTGTATTTCATTGATACTTCAATAACATTCTATCCGTAACAAGTCCGTTAAGCTACTTATTCTTTCTACTTGCTTATACACTAATTCACTATTGAATAATTCAAAACATAATTAATCATACATGACCTTCATTGATGCCCACAATTCATCCTATTTTCGAGTTTTTTTACAATTAAATATATTGAGCATTTGGTTTCTATTAGCCCATAGGCACATTTATTTGAATGTACCAAAAGCTGTTAAAAAAACTCCTTATTCCGATAGACTAACATCAATGCAGTAATGCTTATGTATATCCACACAAATTTTAATATCCCATCAAACACAATATGAAGAAAAAAAAATTTACATTTGTTTTCTTGGCAAACTGGCGTTTCTTTATTTCGATATATATATATATATATATATATATCGATTCACACCTTCCAACACATTGCAGTTCCAAAAGAGATGGTCTGTCGTTTTGTTTGCTTCCATGCAAAAGTAGCACAGAGTTTGTCTCCTTGAAAAAAATTAGACTTTTACTTCTAAAGTACCCGAGAATAGCCGATATTAAAACCACTTTTCAGATTAGACTTGTTGATTTATCGTTCATTTGTTGTTGTTCGCGAACAATGAATGACGAACGACAAAGTTTTTGACGAACGATAAGGAAAATTCCTTATTTCGTCGTACGTTTTTGGTGCCAAAAAAAGACAAAGATTTTTAATTTTCATGGGACAAATTTCCTTTCTAAAAAAAAACATCATCCCTTTTTTTCAGAAATCTCTTTCTAAAAAAAAACGTCGTCAATTTTTTTCAGAATGGCGAACGACAAACGAACATTGAACGACGAAACGATTCAATTTAAAATTAACGATGAACGACGAACGTTTTTTAGCGAACGACAAACGAACGACAATTTTTTCGCGAACGTCAACAAGTCTGGTTCGGATATTATTTTTAGCTTGTTCGATACTTCCTTGGCATCCTTTTTTATTTTTCTTCTTTGAAGATATCCAATGATTTTCGCAGGTAATTATTTAATCATACCTTGAATAACTCTCATGAATAATGGAGTCTCGAGGACTTTGTACCAATAGTACGCCTTTCACTTACAGTATATATGACTGATGATCATCCTTATTCTGGGTCCGAAAAATGCCTAGAACTAATCGTCGTGTCCTTCATATTAACCCAAAATTATTTCTACCTTCTGCTATAAAAATACTTCCTAATATGAGCACTAATAATAATAATGATATTTTTTCACTCCCCCACCTTCATGATATTATCTTTTAATGGCATGTTGTGCCTACCTTCTTAGGGACTCTCCCCCTCTATCTATTAACTTACTGTCTTCTTCTTCTTCCTTTGAGAAAGAGAGGAGCGTTATGGCTTTTGTTAGCACCGTTATCGACGTACCATCTGGCTGACTCAGCTCTAAAAAGTTTCCCTTTGTAACATGAATACGAATCCCCCTCTTCCTCTCTCTCTCTCTCTCTGATTTCATTATTCCTCTTCATCATGAGACAACAACATTAAAGAAAGATTTGACTTCATTCCTTAAGTGGATAAGCTCTATTATATAATTTACTACTTAATACAAATATAATTACATTATTTATATATGGCGTCATTTTATGAGCCATAAATAAAGCAAAGAAATACAGAGAATCATATGGATCACTGCAACGCCATTGGTGGAAATTTTTCTTGTTTTGTTTTCTTAAATCAGCAGATGACGTGGTGTAAACAAACATTTATCCACGTTCCTATGTAATAATTGGATGCAGAAATACAACTGAGAAGAATAAAAGAAAGATCATGTTGGAGTATGCAGCTGATGAACCGAAGAGAGATTGAAGGAATCCTTATCATCCCTTGAGCAGCCAAAGTCCAAATACCAAGTCTTAAGCAAGGAATACTAGAAACTACTGGAAAGGAAAGGGAAAATTGTAGCTTCCAAGTGAAGGCCTTGATACGTTGATAACATAAGCAATAAATTAAAAGTTTTATATGTATTTTTTTTTGCTAAATGAGTCTTTTCACTTCAATAATTCATAATTCACGATCAAACTATAGCTATATATTTAACAAAAATGATCAAACAAGTAGCTATTATATTTAACAAAAATGAATAACGAGTGTGATATATATTTAATACTTTTTATTTAAAAACAATAGTTTACACAATAGAAAATATATTATTTACAAATGATACATAGTTTAACAGTTACAAACAAGTAATTCCAGATTATATATTTTCATTGTGAAATAGACTGTAATTAAGAAATTTTTATTTTCAAATAAATTTCATATTTGACGATCTTTGTTTCTTTGAAACTACACTGCCTCATTAAACTTCCAGTTTTGGAGGTGCCATGAGTTTCAAATCGGAGGATCTCGGGGAGTTTACAGCGGGGCTGGCGTTACGTTTAAGGGCGGCTCCAGTTCAGCTTGAGGTTGAGCCAGACTTTTTTCATCCACAGAAAGATAACATTCTGCCAACGCGACCCCGATAGTATTTGACTTTTCTGCCCCTGTACAATATGAATCATTAATAAGACATATAGGTGATATTAAATTTAGCGTCATAGCGTAACTCTATCCTGTTTTATCACTATTAACATCATTTAATTAAAAACAGATGATGGAATATGATTTTATTACTAAAAACAAAGTCAATAACAGAATAAAAGCCACGTATAGCTACGATTCTATTAAAATTGGACAATAATACACTCAACATATTTAATGTTTAGTTAATATTATTTACTTATTTATTTGCTTGATATTATGATACAGTAAAAATCTATATCATAAAATAAAATAGTTTTGATTAATTACATATATATATATATATATATTTATATATATACATATATATTAAATCCATCATATTTTAATTTGTTTAAAGATTTAAAAAATGGTACTTTATTTTTGATGAACAGTTAGAAACTCTTATTAAAAAATAGTAGAAACTCTTACTTGACTTGGAATCCATCCACCAATAGACTCGATGCCGAGCTAAAATACGGAAAATCTCAGTCTTCTCCGCTATTTAGAGATGCAGCGTATAACTCAACCGTTGGTCCAAAAAGCTCTGGCAAATTGGGATAAGATCCTCCTCGTAGCTCTTGTATCGAAGTTTTTCATATGAACAATGCCATTATTTCACCTTGGAGCTAGGCAGTTATCCATTTCACGGTAGCAGTCCACGGGAAGGGCAGCACAGCAGTTTTGGATGGATTTCTCTGGTTGGACTCATAGGCTAAATTATGTCTGTTGAAGGAGGAGAGAAACCATTTTGGAGACTCGTTTTTAGATGATGTAGAATTCCGTTCGGACGCGGGCGTCCCATTGGCCGTTAGTGCAATAAAAGGGACTGGGGGGAAATCACTTTGGAGCTTATGGAGAAGCTAGTAGTCCGGGTGAAAGTAGTGTCCTCACTGAGACACACAGTTGGCCTCATCAATAACGAATCGCTTGAGGGGATCCCGCTAATAAAGGCTTCGAAAGACTATTGAGTTTCTGAGGGCAGATACCTTCTCGGGAGTCACGTAGAGGAGTGTGATTTGGGGCGTGAGGAGACAGAAACTTTCGTATATTTTCCGCTACCGGCCATAGTCGTCCCCGATGAGATGATCTGCAGGGATTCCCAGACCGTCGAGCTTTGTGAATTTATCATATATGAGAGATGCCAGGAGGGATAGGACTACAGTGACTCCGCCTTGGACTGCGGCGAGTAACTGATAGCAGAGACTCTTTCCGCCCCAGTGGCATAAGGACAGAGGTGACATTGTTCAAGAGGATCGCATTAATGGCTGACAGTTGATTGAGGTAAAGCTGTGGATATCAAAGTGACTCTTGAGCTTCCCAAAGAGATCGTTCGAGGAAAGATAGTCCCTCTATGGCATAGATTATATTCTTTTTACAATAGGAGCAAAGAACTTGTATACCACTTTGAAACACAGAATATAAAGAACTTAAAATACACACCACACAACACGTTTTTGAAATAATATTACAACTGAATTAATAATGAGGCCTTCAGGTGCGCATCAAGGGAGTGCCCGTTTATGACGACATCCTTCCAGCTAGCTTCCAGTATCCTTGGTCTTAAGGAATAGAAAAAGGGAGAAAAAGGAATACCCAGTGACGTTATTTGCAGGGACTACATTTTTATGACATCACTGAGCATTTTATAGCTGGATTTCCTTTTTTCTATTTCCATGACGACTACATTGCTGCGGGAAAAGGCAGCCACTGTAATAAGCTCCTGAAGTGGACTGTAAATATCCGTTACTATTTATGTTGTTGAGTTAGCCATGTGATTTATATTTTTATAAAATATAAACATCACCCTGGTATCAATCTCACAAGACGTGCAATCAACCAAACCTTTATTCATCTGCAGGAATAAAATAGTCTATTAAGTTACAAAAATATATTTATAAAGTATTCATAATAGAAAATGTCAAATATTATAACAAAAAGAAATGTACTCGTCACAATTAATTATTTATTGAGACGATAATGTTTCTTTTTGAAAATATTGGTCTATTGTCAGTCATGTAGAAAGTAAAAAAGTTGACTCCATATGTAGAGGATTATAGTTTGAAAAGTTACCCCCAATAAGTGAAAGGTTTTATGATTTATAATTGATGTTCATCCCTATTATTTATCCAAGTATCATCCCTCTCTATTTTATAGTCTCATAACCGGCTATGGGTAATGGTTTTTTAACATCCTGGCTTTTGAAGAGGATCCAGGATCTATATGTAAACGAACAGTAATTTTGAACTTGGACAGTAATTTTGAACTATAATGTTCATTATGTTTTATTACGTAAACTGTCCAGATTTGATTGATTTCTTATGTTATCTATATGTTTTTAATGTATTTTTTTACATTGTATTCTTCTTTGCAATAACACAATAAAATTATTTTAAGCATTAAAAAAAACAAAGAGACATTCAGTTATGTCTTGAAATATTTAATTATATACGCGCAATTATTTGAAAAACAGAACTTCATAGACACGTTAAGAATCCTTTGTGATATATCCATGGAGATATAAAGAGTTTATTCCCTTCAATGGCAGAGAAACATCGTTCAGTTGTATTCTGTGCCCAACAAAAACTAAGTATTTGTACTACGTCATCGTAAGTTGCTAATAAATATAGAAAGATTTGTTGACATTGGGCAATATGACGTATTTCTCTAAAGAATCTAATAAGTTCTCTTTGTCTTTATATCTCTATATTATAAACACGTAAATAATCGGTTATGTATTTGCAATATCATACGTCATGTATGTTGTTGTGGTCATTCTCTTTTACTTTCCTTTTCGCCCCCTGTTCTCTTTTTGATCTCGTTGAATAAACACTTGTATATAGTGTAATCCGAGTATATCTCTCATCCTTGGGTCTTGGGTTCATAGATGGGTTGACGACGAGTCTGGGTATCAATCCACTTATATGTTTTTCCTATCAGGTGTGTATTTTTCCTCAAGTCACAACAGAATCCTTTGTGATGTATCCAACATCACAGTGCATAGAAAAAAGCTTAATCGTAATACTTCCAATTACTTTCGTTTATAATGCGATTAAAAGTTTAATCATCCCTCTCGTCTTGACGATATCTAACGGTTCAATCTCTATGACCACTGTTTATTGACTACTCCTAGGTATTTCTCCATCCTTTTGTAGATCTTCTAGTAATCCAGTTAGAGAGAAGAATAGCTGTAGTAGAACTTTTTTTTTTTGACGCATGAATAGCTAAATGTTGTTTAACCTGTTTTTATTGTTACCTTCCTGAAATAACCAAATTTAACTACCCTAATAATAATCATAATAGTACTTGTTCAATAAAACAATAAAGAACTCTCATATAATCTCTAAAAATAAGTCCCATGGAGGCTATAAATATGGTTATGATGATTCGTGATTTGTTTACTACTCCTCATGTGGTTGTAAACAGTCAAAATGAGCTCAATACAACAACACACGTGCAAAATTTCATTTACTTTCTCCTTCTTAGTACTATTTGGTTTTATAGACGAGAAAACAAATATATATATATATATATATATATATATACAGGGTGGTAAGATCAAATCCGACGGGTTTCAGGACATCCTTAACAAGGATGACGTCATCCGATCCGTGCAACTGATTTTTTAGCAGACAGCCAATATATGAGAGATCATTCAGTGAATTTTATCATCGTCATGGCTGCATATGGAAATCTACAGCCTATTATCTGGAACGAGCAAGAACACAGGTGTGCCGTTATCCAGATTCTTTGTATAAAGGGCAACACATCAGCAACACCAGGTCTCTGAGCTGCTCGGGATCGACAGAAGAAGGGTTGCTGAGCTCAGGCAGCAGCTGAAGGATACCAGGGACCCTCGTGCTGTCGTCGACAGGGCCTTCAGACCCTCCAGCAGCGCCCACAAGGCCAGGACCCCCGACTCATCAGGAGGGTGTCAGACATCTTCGAGCACGACCTCAGCAGGTCCATCAGGGATGTCGCCAAGGAGCTGGACATTTCTCACATAACTTTGTTGGCCTGTTGCAATGAGGATTTGCATTGTCACAGCTACAAACTCAAGGTTGGCCAGCTGTAGACGTAGAAGAACAAGACCCACTGGTCCCTTAGCTCCACCGAACTGAATCCTATGGACTATTTTTTCTGGGGCTACCTTGAGCGACACACCAACCGACTGGCTCACAACACCAAGGCCACCCTGATCAACTCCATAATGAAGCAGGCCAGGAAGTTGGACAGGGCCCTGGTGGCCAAGGCCTGCTCCTCCTTCCGCGCCAGGATCCAGCGCGTCATCGACGCAGAAGGCGGATGGATTGAATAAGCAGATATACACATCCATACGAGCATTTTAATGTCTAAATAAATAAAATTGAACAGAAACTAGCCTGTTATTTCTGTAGGAGATAAATTAGCTATTATAGGAAGATACATTTTAAAGTATATGCTAAAACTAATATAAAATATTCTATGATGTTGAAAGATTTCGACAAATAAAAAAGGAAGAAAAAAGCCTGGATTGTCTAAGATGGGTCGAGTAGGACCGCTCCAGCAAAGAAGTATAGTATGCTACAACTGCATGGACAGTAAGAAGCTGCGGAGGTCCTTACTGTCGCCGGAGACTTCTTACAAAGAGCAAAACCTTGTATATAATTTGATTGTATTTCATGTTTACACTGTATGATTTTTTGCGGATTACCAAAAAAAATATCCTTAACCGAAAAGGAAAGAAAAAAGCCTGGATCCTGTCTAAAGATGGGTCGAGTAGGACCGCTCCAGCAAAGAAGTATAGTATGCTACAACGCAGGAATGAAGGTCACATAGCACGAAATATTGAGGAGCGGTGAAACGACGAAGGGGTGCTATCCGTGCAAGCAACATCTCACCATAAGGAGAAAACGCATTAATCCCAAAAGTAAACATCAAAGTCTACGGGAGAAGATTGTGGGCCTCATTGACGCCGGATGTATAAGGATTTACTAAGACCGTCATTTGCAAGCTCAACGCGAGGGCAGAGGCATCCCGTCATCGCATTCGACGGAAGCAATATCGAATACATTAGAAAGCACAACTAAACTAGAGGCATATATACACTCAGAAAGTGCAAACCTCCGCCGTCACGGGGTCCTTATGAGCCTTCCGAGGCGGATTTTTCACGACTGGGGCGGCGTAGAGGGACGGGGGAGGGTTCCCCTCGACGGAAATTCCTAGAGAAAGACGCTCCCGGCACCCGATTTCACAGCACAGCGTCATCTATTGGCAGAGTAGGCTAACTTGAAATAATAATTAGTATTTAGCTCATTTTGCATCTAATTCTGCACTCAGAGATGCCAAAATTTAATCACTTGTTCCTTTTGGCATTTTCAACAACTCCACCAAATTTCATCCGAATCCGTTTAGTACTTTTTGAGTTATCTGCTGAAAAACAAACAAACAAACAAACCAACAAACCAACACCAGTGAAAACAATACCTCCTTCGGCGGAGGTAATAAAAGATGAGATTTTCAGAGATTTTGTGTTGAAAAATATTTATCATGGCTGATAAAAATTTCTTAGAATGATCAATTTTTTATTTTGTCTGGTAAACTCATGTCATACTTAATGGTATTCCATACCATCATAACGATTATGTACCTAATTCTTTATATACAGTCTTTTAAATACTAAAATTCAAGAAATAAGAAGAAGCACAAATTTAAGGTATTGTCACTTACTTCGCATAAATCATTAAAATGTACATATGGATGATTAGATGCGTACTTCAGAGATAATAAAATCAAATTTAAGATCCATTAGCTTCAGGCGATTCCTCAAATAATACTCAGATATAAATATAAATATTTATTCAATTGTGGATGGATATTTGGAAAAAATATTATTTTTTTTCATTTCACAATTTTTTTATGAGTTAGTTTATATAGAGGAACTCATTCCAAATATGTTTCTTGGCTACAGGCTCATGTTCTCAAGGGAGAAAAGAAAGAATATGAAAGACACCCTTCATCAAAACTCTGACATATCATATACAAAACGATAGCAGTTTCTTTTTCTAATATATCTATTTTTTTTAATTCAGCCTGAAGGAGGATCCTTGTCAGTATTCATTGTAACATAAATTATGGCTATGATATTGGAGAAGAAAAGAATATATAGTATATATATAATACTTATATATTATGTATATAAAACTGCTGATTCATACTTTGAAATTTATGTATATTATTATCATTTTATTGATTTTCCTAGGGGAGCTTTATTTATTCATCGAGTGATAGTAGATTTCCATCATCACTCTTAGGAAGACATCCTTCACATCAATTAAATTTTTAATGGATATAGAAAGAAACCAAATTGTTTTAGGGTGTAACTGCTTTCAACTCAACACTATTTCTTTGTCTTTTTGGTTCGATAGAATTGCAGCTTCCGACTGGATATAAATAAGCATTACAGCGTTTAAGTTAGTCACTTGAAACCTAGGATCTTGTCAATGAGATAGACCAGGGAATACTAGATACATGGAATACTCTCTCTCTTCTTTCCTCCTTTTTTCATACGTAGGTAGGGAAACGTTATGTATATAAAATAGTGTTTGTTACCATAAAAATACTTATTCAACTATGACATTCTGACCATAAAGGAGCAGTAAATGTTTTTTTCGCCTATATTGGTTCGATAGAATTGCATCCACCCCAGGATATAAATAAGTATTACAGCGTTAAATTCTTTACTCGAGCTAGGATCTTATCAATGAGATAGATCAAAAACGACCTTCCCTCTCAGGATTCGAATCTGGTCCCTCAACATTGAGAGTGAACACTCCTTAACGCACACGGGCTATTACACTCCCTACACTATATGCTTGTATAATAATGGTATTCAAAGAGGATACCTCTGATTACTTTTCAGATCTGGAACTCAAAAGGACTCATAAGGTCAAAAATCTAATTTCATCAACATAGAGCTTTTAATTAAATAGTGACGATATTATATATATATATATATATATATATATATTATATATATAAAGACAGTCAGAGACTAGGGTAAAATATTTTTTAACATATTCATTTTTGAGAAAGCAAAAGCATCTACGGAGGGGGGGGGGTTGTAATTCATGTTCGAGAAGTCAAAAACCTATTGCTACCGATTGACAAAATCATGTACACGATAATTTCTAAGTTTTAAAAAATAGGTATTGATAGATTATTAGTGTATTAGAAAATAATATTGATTTTTAAAGGCTGAATAACTTGTCCAGGATTATATGGGCAGGGGTCGGCAACCCAAAATGTTGAAAGAGCCATAATGGACCAAAAAAAAATGTGTGTGGAGCCGCAAAAAAATTAATTCCTTATATAACCTTCATACAGTGCACATTTTGGTCCTATATATTTTCCTATCCCATCTTTTCCCCATTTTCTAATGTTTTTGGAAAAGCTCCAAGGAACCACAAAGGCAGCTCTAAAGAGCCGCATAGGCTCTAGAGCTGCGGGTTGCCGAATCCTGATTAGGGAGAGACATTGGAACTCAAGGGTGGCCCAAGGTAG
>CP045892.1:23884203-23895796 GCA_013387185.1 Caligus rogercresseyi
TAGCTTGGCAAGTTGAGAATTTTTATTTTCTAGACGAAGTACGATATTTCCATTATTGTGGTGTTTATAAGATAGTTTTTTCCCGCTGATTTCAAAAATGGAAAAAAAAAGTTCAAAAAGTGACTTTTAACCGGAAATCGAAACCGGAAGTACACGAGCTGATGCTCGCTGAACGCTGAAAGTATGTTTAAAAGACGCGCAGTACAATTTCACATAAGTATGCGAAGTTTCAAGACTCAGCGTGATTCAGCAAATAGAAAATTTTCAGATTTACCGAAAAAAAGTGTCTAATTGACGATTAATTCTAGATTTCAAAAAAAGGTTAATTCGATGTCTTTATGGTTTAGTTAAAATACGGAAGAAAAAGACGTCATTTGAAACTGAAATCACCAGATTTGGTCAGTACAGACTTTGGAGAACTATCAGATGCCAGGTGATGCAGGACTTTGGTTCTTACGAAACTCCATAAAATAATCATTTTTTTATTATTTTTCAAATGATAGAAGAAAATACTATTAAAATCAGGTATACCCCCTTCCTGATAAGAGTGAACTACTATTTTTGACATTGAACTCTCAAACATGGTTCGTTCTTAAAATGACAGATATACCCGACTTTCATCAAAGTACTCCGTACCCGCGCCTACATGTTTTACAGTATATAAGGGCCTGTTTATTATGAATATAAATTATATATATTATATTATTTCTCAATTTTTTTTTTCAAAAATCTTCATGGGGGGTCTATTTAGGGGTTTTCGGAGTCGCTGATCACGATAAGCGTGGTTAAAAATGTCTAGAAGACTTTAAAACCCTTCAAAAAAGCTAGTTAAATGTTTTATATGGTGTTTTCAGCAAACCGAAATGCGACCTCAACCGGAAATGCGACCTCGGACCGGAAATCCAACTTCAGATTCGAGTTCCTATATGTCGAAATTTACCCTAAACCACTCCTAATATATAAACAATTAACAGTTTCTAGAAAAGTAATCTCACATTATATGCCTGAAATAGACTGTCATTAAGAATTTTTATTTTCAAATTAAATTTCTTATTTAACGATCTTTGTTTCTCTGAAACTACACTGACTCATTAAACTTCCAGTTTAGGAGGTGCCACGAGTTTCAAATCGGAGGATCTCGAGGAGTTTACAGCGGGGCTGGCGTTACGTTTGAGGGCGGCTCAGGTTCAGCTTGAGTTGAGCCAGACTTTTTTCATCCACGGAAAGATAACATTCTGCCAATGCGACCCAGATAGTATTTGACTTTTCCGCCCCTGATACAATATGAATAATTAATAAGACATATAGGTGATATTAAATTTAGCGTCATAGCGTAACTCTAATCTGTTTTATCACTACCTTAACATCATTTAATTAAAACAGATGATGGAAAATGCTTTTTATTACTAAAAACAAAGTCAATAACAGAATAAAAGCCACGTATAGCTACGATTCTATTAAAATTAGACAATAATACACTCAACATATTTAATGTTTAGTTAATATTTATTTACTTATTTATTGGCTTGATATTGTGATACAGTAAAAATCTATATCATAAAATAAAATAGTTATGATAATTATATATATATATATATTAAATCATTCATATTTTAAATTGCTTTAAGATTTAAAAAATGGTACTTTTATTTTTGATGAACAGTTATTTATGAAAAATAGTTAGAAACTTACTTTGACTTGGAAATCCATCCACCAATAGACTCGATGCTCGAGCTAAAATACGGATAATCTCCAGTCTTCTCCGCTATTTAGAAATGCAGCGTATAACTCAACCGTTGGTCCAAAAAGCTCTGGCAAATTGGGATAAGATCCTCCTCGTAGCTCTTGTATCGAAGTTCTTTCATATGAACAATGTCCATTATTTCACCCTTGGAGCAAGGCAGCTTAATATCCATTTCACGGTAGCAGTCCACAGGAAGGGCAGCATAGCAGTTTTGGATGGGTTTCTCTGGTTGGACCTCATAGGCAAATTATTTTTGTTGAAGGAGGAGAGAAACCATTTTGGAGGCGTGAGGAGACAGAACTTTTCGTATATTTTCCGCTGCCGGCCATAGTCGTCCCCGATGAGATGATCTGCAGGGATTCCCAGACCGTCGAGCTTTGTGAATTTATCATATATGAGAGATGCCAAGAGGGATAGGACTACAGTGACTCCGCCCTGGACTGCGGCGGGTAACTGATAGCAGAGACTCTTTCCGCCCCCGTGGGCATAAGGACAGAGGTGACATTGTTCAAGAGAATCGCATTAATGGCTGACAGTTGATTGAGGCTAAAGCTGTGGATATCAAAGTGACTCTTGAGCTTCTCAAAGAGATCGTTCGAGAAAGAGTAGTCCCTCTAAGGCATATTATTATATCCCTTTTCACAATAGGAGCAAAGAACTTGTTTACCACTTTGAAACACAGAATATAAAGAACTTAAAATAACACTACACAACCACGTTTTTTGAAATAAATATTACAACTGAATTAATAATGATGGCCTTCAGGTGCGCATCAAGGGAGTGCCCGTTTATGACGACATCCTTCCAGCTAGCTTCTAGTATTCCTTGGTCTTAAGGAATAGAAAAAGGGAGAAAAAGGAATACCCAGTGACGTTATTTGCAGGGACCACATTTTTATGACATCACTGAGCATTTTATAGCTGGATTTCCTTTTTTCTACTTCCATGACGACTACATTGCTGCAGGAAAAGGCAGCCACTGTAATAAGCTCTTTAAGTGGACTGTTAAATATCCAGTTACTATTTATGTTGTTGAGTTAGCCATGTGATTTATATTTTTTATAAAATATAAACATCACCCTGGTATCAATCTCAAGACGTGCAATCAACCAAACCTTTTATTTATCTGCAGGAATAAAAATAGTCTATAAAGTTACCAAAAATATATCTTATAAAGTATTCATAATAGAAAATGTCAAATATTATAACAAAAAGAAATGTACTCGTCACAATTAAATATTTATTGAGACGATAATGTCTCTTTTTGAAAATATTGGTCTATTGTCAGTCATGTAGAAATTAAAAAAGTTGACTCCATACTGTAGAGCAGGGGTGGCGAACAAGTCCAGGTCAGAGAGCCAAAATTATTTAATGTGAAAGCTAAAGAGCCACTGACTTTGAAACAAAAGACAAAATATAAAACACAATTGATAATATAACGCATATAACATAATTAACACCAATAACTTGGTCTACAGACATCAGTCAAATGCATGGGGATAAAATTATTATAACCCGTAACGTTACGTAGCCACATAGTCTTACTGTAGGATAAATTCAAGGAAAGACACTGATTTCTTTAGATTTTTAATGATGAACAAGCAACTTTAGTAATTGAAATAATAATAACTTAAAAATAGAGATCTGGGCCTCCAGTGGGGGTGGAGGCACAAGCACTTAGTTATGGGGGGGGGGACATGCCCCCTATGGCCCGTCCATAGCGACGGGGCCGTCATCCACATTCAGCCAGAGTCGCCACTGCACCTACCAAGAGAGAAGACTATATAAGCTACACACAGTTTTCACTTTCTCTGAGATATGAATAGAGCAGATATTTTCCACTTAAAATGTGCATATATCAAAAGTGTTTCTTACCTTTTTGAGTGTTGTAACTGACTCAGTGAGACTTCTGGCATCTCTTGTTTTTAGTAATTCTTTGAAGATCCGGTTTATACTCTGTAGTGGCCTCTCGCAGCAGTTCTTTCACATGAGTGTCAGTCAAAATGGATCGATGTTTGGACTTGACGTGTTTCAGAGTGGAGAACAGGGACTCGCACACATATGTTGACGAGAACATGGAGAGCAGCTTGAGTGCAGCTGTTTTAAGACAGGGGTATTTTTCAGTTGGGACAGCTCTCCAAAAAAACAACGGGCCCATCCTTCACAAGAGATTTCAACCTGTCGTCCTCGTGCAGTTCAATTATCTCTTAATTCACTTGCTGCTTCATCGGTGACAAGAGGCACTTTTAAGCAGTCCGTCTCCGCATTAAATGGATCGATGAGATTTGTGATCTGTGGTCTTTTCTGCTGCAAATCTTCAAAGCGCGCAGTGAAGTTCCCAAACAGTTGCGCAAGCAGTCGCGCGTACCTGGCTGCATCCACACTAACAGCGGCCATATGCTGGATGTTGCGCAGAGATGGAAAGTGGGTTAGATCGCTCTTTTTAATACGCTCTGTGAAAAGCTTCAGCTTGTTGATAAATGCAAAAACACACTGCACCAGATCAGGCAGCGTTTTTAATTTCCCCTGCAAGTCCAGGTTGAGTTTATCCAAATGTGAGAGCACATCAACCAAAAACGCCAAGTCCAGGAGCCACATTTGGTCTGAGAGCTGAGGATAATTATTTTTCTTTTCTCCCAAAAATATTTTTATGGCTCCCAAAAGTTGGTAAAAAGAGGAAACCACTTTTCCTCGGGACAGCCACCTCACCGTGCAATGCAGAGGTAAGTCACGTGGCAGATCCGCATCAAGTTCAGAAAGGAGATTTTTGAACTGCCGATGATTGATAGCGTGCGTACGAATATAGTTCACGATTTCCAGTACGGGTTTCATGACGTGGTCTAAATTGAGTGTTTTTGCCACAAGTTGTTCACGATGTATGATACAGTGGAAGTTCCAAAAATCGGGAAATCTGTCATCACTCTTGCAAAGACCCACAAGTCCATTCACAGATCCAATCATTGATGGTGCTCCATCTGTGGCTATAGCTGTGAGCTTATCGAGAGACAAATTGGCTTCTCTGAATACGTCCATCATTGCTTCTTTCACGTCAATGCCGCGTGTTCGGTCTTTTAATGGCACAATATCCAGAAGCTCTTCTTTAAGCCTGCCGTCTGGAGAAATCATACGGGCAAATATTGCCAGCTGTGGCTTGTCCTGTATGTCGCATGACTCGTCTAGAGCGACACTAAAATATGCACAATTTTCCAGATCTGTGCGGAGATCAGATTCAATCGCTTTGTTTATGTCTGATATTCTGGTCTCAACAGTGTGACGTGACAGCTGAAGATCTACGATGGCATCTTTTAGTTTGGTATTATCTGGAGTTAAGGTTTCAATCACATCTTTCAAGCACTGTTTCACAAAATCACCTTCACTGTATGGTTTTTTATGACGTGCTATATTCCACGCCACTTTGTAAGAGGCCAACGTCACAGTTTCTGCATGTTTGCTGAATTGGTGAAAGACTTGAGCTTGTCTTTTTACCTGACTTTTCAAAGTACTCACTTTGTGCGTGCGTAGTTCAGTGCCTTTGGGAAAGTCTCTGTCAATATTAGCATGAACCGTGCGAAAATGCCGTTGAAGATTTGAAGCCTTGAAATGTGATAATGTGGAGCTGCAAATTAAACAGAACGGTTTTCCATTCCGTTCAATAAAAAATAAGCGTCTTCCCATTCTTCCAAGAAAGTCCGGTGTTCATCTTCGTATTTTCGTTTAGCCTTGCATTTTTTCATTTTGATGACGAGTATAGCCTGCACTAGAACGCAATATGCTAATAAATTTCCTGGCATTAATCCTAATGTTTAGTATGAATACCTGGGAAATAACAGAGGATTAAAGACTCTACTTGTCTTACTTATCGTTTGGGATCGTGGATAGGAAGCGCAGGAAGAGTACACATATTTAGGTCGCAATCTAGGTATTCAGAATACAAGGTATGCCACATTGAGAACTTCAACTTAATAAATCCCCGGCGTGCTCTAATTCGTCCACATACTTCTTTTACATTTCAGATTATAATTTGTTTTTGATAAGCTCTTGTTGATATGAAATTGCTCTTAAGGAAGAATTAAACAAAGTGAGGTCTAAAAACATGCAAAAATGAGAAGAGGCAAAGAGCCGCATTCCTATTGACCAAGAGCCGCATGAGGCTCGCGAGCCGCGTGTTCGCCACCCCTGCTGTAGAGGATTTATAGTTTGAAAAGTTACCCCAATAAGTGAAAGGTTGCATGATTTATAATTTGATGTTCATCCCTATTATTTATCCAAGTATCATCCCTCTCTATTTTATAGTCTCATAACCGGCTATGGTAATGGTTTTTAACATCCTGGCTTTTTTGAAGAGGATCCAGGATCTATCATGTAAACGAACAGTAATTTTGAACTCTGGACAGTAATTTTGAACTATAATGTTCATTATGTTTTATTACGTAACTGCCCAGATTTGATTTGATTTCTTATGTTATCTATATGTTTTTAATGATTTTTACACTCTATTCTTCTTTGCAATAACATAATAAAATTATTTTAAGCATTAAAAAAAACAAGAGCCATTCAGTTTCTGTCTTGAAATATTTAATTATATACGCGCAATTATTTAAAAACATGGACTTCATAGACACGTTAAGAATCCTTTGTGATATATCCATAGAGATAGGTATAAGAGTTTATTCCCTTCAATGGCAGAGAAACATCGTTCAGCTGTATTCTTTGCCCAACAAAAACAAAGTATTTGTACTACGTCATCGTAAGTTGCTAATAAATATAGAAAGATTGTTGGCATTGGGCAATATGACGTATTTCTCTAATAATCCAATAAGTTCTCTTTGTCTTTATATCTCTATATTATAGACACGTAAATAATCGGTTATGTATTTGCAATATCATACGTCATGTATTGTTGTTGTGGTCATTCTCTTTTACTTTCCTTTTCCGCCCCCTGTTCTCTTTTTGATCTCGTTGAATAAACACTTGTATATATAGTAAAATCCGAGTATATCTCTCATCCTTGGGTTCTTGGGTTCATAGATGGGTTGACGACGAGTCTGGGTATCAATCCACTTATATGTTTTTCCTTATCATGGTGTGTATTTTTCCTCAAGTCACAACAGAATCCTTTGTGATGTATCCAACATCACAGTGCATAGAAAAAAGCTTAATCGTAATACTTCCAATTACTTTCGTTTATAATGCGATTTAAAAGTTTAATCATCCCTCTCGTCTTGACGATATCTAACGGTTCAATCTCTATGACCACTGTTTATTGACTACTCCTAGGTATTTCTCCATCCTTTTGTAGATCTTCTAGTAATCCAGTTAGAGAGAAGAATAGCTGTAGTAGAACTTTTTTTTTTTGACGCATGAATAGCTAAATTTTGTTTAACCTGTTTTTATTGTTACTTTCCTGAAATAACCAAATTTAACTACCCTAATAATAATCATAATAGTACTTGCTCAATAAAACAATAAAGAACTCTCATATAGTCTCTAAAAATAAGTCCCATGGAGGCTATAAATATGGTTATGATGATTCGTGATTTGTTTACTACTCCTCATGTGGTTGTAAACAGTCAAAATGAGCTCAATACAACAACACACGTGCAAAATTTCATTTACTTTCTCCTTCTTAGTACTATTTGGTTTTATAGACGAGAAAACAAATATATAATATATATTATATATATATATATATAGGGTGGTAAGATCAATCCGACGGGGTTTCAGGACATCCTTTAACAAGGATGACGTCATCCGATCCGTGCAACTGATTTTTTAGCAGACAGCCAATATATGAGAGATCATTTCAGTTGAATTTTATCATCGTCATGGCTGCATATGGAAATCTACAGCCTATTATCTGGAACGAGCAAGAACACAGGTGTGCCGTTATCCAGATTCTTTGTATAAAGGGCAACACCATCAGCAACACCCAGGTCTCTGAGCTGCTCGGGATCGACAGAAGAAGGGTTGCTGAGCTCAGGCAGCAGCTGAAGGATACCAGGGACCCTCGTGCTGTCGTCGACAGGGCCTTCAGGCCCTCCAGCAGCGCCCACAAGGCCAGGACCCCCGACTTCATCAGGAGGGTGTCAGACATCTTCGAGCACGACCTCAGCAGGTCCATCAGGGATGTCGCCAAGGAGCTGGACATTTCTCACATAACTTTGTTGGCCTGTGTCAATGAGGATTTGCATTGTCACAGCTACAAACTCAAGGTTGGCCAGCTGTAGACGTAGAAGAACAAGACCCACTGGTCCCTTAGCTCCACCGAACTGAATCCTATGGACTATTTTTTCTGGGGCTACCTTGAGCGACACACCAACCGACTGGCTCACACACCAAGGCCACCCTGATCAACTCCATAATGAAGCAGGCCAGGAAGTTGGACAGGGCCCTGGTGGCCAAGGCCTGCTCCTCCTTCCGCGCCAGGATCCAGCGCGTCATCGACGCAGAAGGCGGATGGATTGAATAAGCAGAATCTACACATCCATACGAGCATTTTAATGTCTAAATAAATAAAATTGAACAGAAACTAGCCTGTTATTTCTGTAGGAGATAAATTAGCTATTATAGGAAGATACATTTTAAAGTATATGCTAAAACTAATATAAAATATTTCTATGATGTTGAAAGATTTCGACAGCCGAAATAAAGTTTTTAATACATGGACAGTAAGAAGCTGCTGGAGGTCCTTAGTGTCGCCCGGAGACTTCTTACAAACAGCAAAACCTGTATATAATTTGAATGTATTTCATGTTTACACTGTATGATTTTTTGCGGATTACCAAAAAAATATCCTAACCGAAAAGGAAAGAAAAAAGCCTGGATCCTGTCTAAAGATGGGTCGAGTAGGACCGCTCCAGCAAAGAAGTATAGTATGCTACAACTGCAGGAATGAAGGTCACATAGCACGAAATATTGAGGAGCGGTGAAACGACGAAGGGGTGCTATCCGTGCAAGCAACATCTCACCATAAGGAGAAAACGCATTAATCCCAAAAGTAAAACATCAAAGTCTACGGGAGAAGATTGTGGGCCTCATTGACGCCGGATGTATAAGGATATTTACTAAGACCGTCATTTGCAAGCTCAACGCGAGGGCAGAGGCATCCGTCATCGCATCGACGGAAGCAATATCGAATACATTAGAAAGCACACTAAACTAGAGGCATATATACACTCGAGAAAGTGCAAACCTCCGCCGTCACGGGTCCTTATGAGCCTTCCGAGGCGGATTTTTCACGACTGGGGCGGCGTAGAGGGACGGGGGAGGGTTCCCCTCGACGGAAATTCCTAGAGAAAGACGCTCCCGCACCCACGATTCACAGCACAGCGTCATCTATTGGCAGAGTAGGCTAACTTGAAATAATAATTAGTATTTAGCTCATTTTGCATCTTAATTCTGCACTCAGAGATGCCAAAATTTAATCACTTGTTCCTTTTGGCATTTTCAACAACTCCACAAAATTTCATCCGAATCCGTTTAGTACTTTTTGAGTTTCCTGCTGACAAACCAACAAACAAACAAACAACAAACCAACACCAGTGAAAACAATACCTCCTTCGGCGGAGGTAATAAAAGATGTGATTTTCAGAGATTTTGTGTTGTAAAATATTTATCATGGCTGATAAAAATTTCTTAGAATGATCAATTTATTTATTTTGTCTGGTAAACTCATGTCATACTTACGAGTATTCCATACAATCATAACGATTATGTACCTAATTCTTTACCAGTCTTTTAAATACTAAAATTCAAGAAACTAGAAGAAGCACAAATTTAAGGTATTGTCACTTACTTCGCATAAATCATTAAAATGTACATATGGATGATTAGATGCGTACTTCAGAGATAATAAAATCAAATTTAAGATCCATTAGCTTCAGGCGATCCTCAAATAATACTCAGATATAAATATAAATATATATTCAATTGTGGATGGATATTTGGAAAAATTATTTTTTTTTTCATTTCACAATTTTTTTATGAGTTAGTTTATATATGAGGAACTCATTCCAAATATGTTTTCTTGGCTACAGGCTCATGTTCTCAAGGGAGAAAAGAAAGAATATGAAAGACACCCTTCATCAAAACTCTGACATATCATTACAAACGATTTAGCAGTTTTTTTTTTCTAATATATATCTTTTTTTTAATTCAGCTGAAGGAGGATCCTTGTCAGTATTCATTGTAACATAAATTATGGCTATGATATTGGAGAAGAAAAGAATATATAGTGTATAATATATCATACTTATATATTTGTATATAAAACTGGCTGATTCCTACTTTGAAATTTATGTATATTATTATCATTTTATTGATTTTCCTAGGGGAGCTTTTTTATTCATCGAGTGAAAGTAGATTTCCATTCATCACTCTTAGGAAGACATCCTTCACATCAATTAAATTTTTTAATGGATTAGAAAGAACCATTGTTTTAGGGTGTAACTGCTTTTCAACTCAACACTATTTCTTTGTCTTTTTGGTTCGATAGAATTGCAGCTTCCGACTGGATATAAATAAGCATTACAGCGTTTAAGTTAGTCACTGGAAACCTAGGATCTTGTCCAATGAGATAGACAGGGAATACTAGATACTGGAATCTCTCTCTCTCTTCTTTCCTCCTCCCTTTTTTCATACGTAGGTAGGGAAACGTTATGTATATAAAATAGTGTTTGTTACCATAAAACTTTAATCAACTATGACATTCTGACCATAAAGGAGCAGTAAATGTTTTTTTTCGCCTATATGGTTCGATAGAATTGTCATCCCAACAGGATATAAATAAGTATTACAGCGTTAAAAAAATTTACTCGAGGCTAGGATCTTATCAATGAGATAGATCAAAACGACCTTTCCCTCTCAGGATTCGAATCTGGTCCCTCAACATTGAGAGCTGAACACTCCTTAACGCACACGGCTATTACACTCCCTTACACTATTATGCTTGTATAATATTGGTATTCAAAGAGGATACCTCTGATTACTTTAGATCTGGAACTCAAAGGACTCATAAGGTCAAAAATCTAATTTCATCAACATAGACCTTTTTAATTAACGATGACGATAAGATATATATCTATAGTATATATATATATATATATATATATATATATATTATATATATAATAAAGCAGTCAGAGACTAGGGTAAAAATACTTTTTAACATATTCATTTTTGAGAAAGCAAAGCATCTACGGAGGGGGGGGGGGGGGTTGTAATTCATGTCGAGAAGTCAAAACCTATTGCTACCGATTGACAAAATCATGTACACGATAATTTCTAAGTTTAAAAAATAGGTATTGATAGATTTATTAGTGTATTAGAAAATAATATTGATTTTGAAAGGCTGAATAACTTGTCCAGGATTATATGGGGCAGGGGTCGGCAACCCAAAATGTTGAAAGAGCCATAATGCCCAAAAAAAAATGTGTGTGGAGCCGCAAAAAAAATATTACCTTATATAACCTTCATACAGTGCACATTTTTGTCCTATATATTTTCCTATCCCATCTTTTCCCCATTTTCTAATGTTTTTGGAAAAGCTCCAAGGAACCACAAAGGCAGCTCTAAAGAGCCGCATAAGGCTCTAGAGCTGCGGGTTGCCGACTCCTGATATAGGGAGACATTGGACTCAAGGGTGGCCCCCAAGGTAGCCTTCCTCTTCTTCTACGCTCCAATCACCTTCCGTGGACTGTGAGAGAGTCTTCTCCGAATTAAAGTATCTTCTATCTAAAGAGCAAACTAGTTTGGCAGAGAAGCATAAAATCAGTGGTTGATTTCTTAATGAACAAGTTGTCATATAAATGAACATTGTAATAACTTAATGCCACGGCCATGGCACCTGAAA
>CP045892.1:23895896-23978923 GCA_013387185.1 Caligus rogercresseyi
AATGGTAGCATTAAACGGGCTTGCATAAGCCCCAGATCTCGTCTTGTAGACTAAATTTAGTTGCAGTGAATCAGTTTCTATTAACATTCCGCTACATCAATATAAAAGCACGCTTTTCGTATTGTGTTTGTCGTTTTTACATTCGGAACATAGATTTTAATGATTCGGTAGGCCGTTTTCTAAAGAAAATTTTCCTGTCCTCTCAATCCTTCTTGGACCTTCGTTCTCCTACGACGACATCGATTCTGTATTAAAACATTTTGCTGATATTTGCATTCAGCCATAGACTTTTCTCACCTTTTGTGTCATATCTCTTCTCTTTCCTCCCTATTTGGCTGCAACTTTTAGTTATGTATGGCTAGAGAGCGGGGAAAAATGTGAATCACATAAAAAATATTTGTTCCACATATTTCCACTTTTTTACAATAAAAACATTTTTTTGAAATTATATGAAAAAACACATTTTTTCGTCATAATATCCCTAAAATAATCACTTTTTCTCATATTAGAAAAATGTTGAAAATGTTTTCATGACCACTTTCATCAATTTTATAATTTTTCTCATTTCATTTCTTTTGTTGATTTTTGGAGGGAAATAATGGACGTTTAACTTATATGCGCCTTTTGAGTAAATATACTTCTAGTGAGGCGTTTGGTCAATCCACATTTCCCTCTAAAAGGGAAGAGTTATGCTTTTTCCATATTTTTTATTGTGCTGGACTCCATCACTAAGTCTGACCTCTATTATACACAAGGTAAGGAAAACTTATAAATAGAGCTTTGGTGGTTACTGTAATCCGGGCTGCTAAGGTACTTCAATTCAATTTAAAAAGGAACTACACCCCTTCCGTTTAACAGCAAATTTGCATGTAGACTTAATCGTTTTTACTCTTTTTTTCTTGGCTAGAATCATCACAAAATCCTTCCTTTCTCTCGCAACAGATACAGCTATATGCATTTTCATTTCATGGAAGGCCTCGACAAATCCTCATTCCAATGGCCCTTTTATTGATCCACAATTTTTAACTCAACTTTTGAAGCTTCTGACTCAAAAACCATGGCTAGTACCGTCAATGATACTCGCAGAGTGATTAATCCTCAGTTTTAGGCAAGCTTGTGGCAAAAATTATCGCGACTGACGCAGCTGAGTATATGTGAAGTGTGGACGAGACCTATGGGTATTTTATCCTTCTCTAATGCATGTGACATGCATTTGTCATTTGCTTCATACTATCCCATTACCTCGGTAGATGTTGAAAGATCATTTTGAGGTTGAATTTTTTTTATTCGACGTCGCCAAATCTTCACCGAGAAAAATTGGTAGAGATTATTATATGTCACTGTTGTTTGAAGAATAAATTCACATTAAATAAAATTTGGAGTCTACATAATTAACATTTTTCAACATTTTTCAAACATTTTTTAACATTTTGCTCATTTTGGGAACATTAAAAAACATTTTTTTGAAAAAATCATCACATTTTTTCCGCTCTCTAGTTATGACTTTTTGCACTTTTCTATCGCGACATAAGGTTAATGTCCTCGTCAAATGCTCGACATACATCTTGCCTTTTTAGTTTGCAATGCAACATCTTGGGCCATATATTCATATAAAACATTGAGTTACTTGAAACTGCCTTTGTATACCAACCTTCTTTATCGTAACTGACAATTTCTTTCTTGGCTTTAGTTTTACCTCAAATTTTCTCTATATTATGTTCCAAAGAGTTTTGGTAAAATCATTTTCCTCGGTCACATGAGGTACTCCCCATATCTCTTTCTACTTCCCCAAACTCATAGATCCTTCAGCTACGTTGTTATAAAATACAAGTTTTTATGACTATATTTAATATAACTATTACCATATAAAACCATCTATAACGCCTATATTCTCTTTGCCTGCCAATTTAAGTCACACCTCCAAGTGTAGCAGTTTGTGAAACTATTCTACATGATAATGTTTACATAATATGAATATCGTTGTATTAATTTAATCCCTTACTTCGACAAGCTTTTATTTTTATTATCACTAGCACACATTAGAAAAAAGGGTCCAATGTTTGGCTGTATTAGAATATAACACTTAACAATGAGTTAGAAAATCATGGTTAACAAATATTATGTTATAATATCATCTAATTTTGGAAAATTTAAACTTTTATTTTATTTTATTACTTTATTGATATTTTGTGTAATTCATATGAGAACATAAATAAATAAACTTATAGTTTAAAGTACTACACAAAATAAAAAAGTCGTATTACATTAATAACAGAAATAAAATAAACAACGGTAAAACATCCTCACGAAAAAACACAAATAAATAGTCAAAATAATAAATTTTAATTTTCTGTAAAAATGTAAAAGCATTTTGAGGTCCTTCGTTGCATTCACAAAGCAGGATGGGTAGAACTTCACCACCTCTCCAGCAAGCTATCCATCGCTCTCCACTACGTCCATGAATCTTGATGCTGAGGGCCGATCACCGACTGCCCCAGTAAACTTTATAAAAAGAATTGTAAATATACATATATCGTTAATTTTTGAAATTCAAATTGCAATATGTCTGAGATTTTATACACAATAAAAAGTCAAACTTTAAAGCGTATCTGAGTGTCAATTTGTATAGTACACAACGAGTAAAAAATAAATGACATTTAATAAGAATAGAAAGAAACATTTTTTTAATACAAAAATTAAAAATATATGTATGCACGAAATTCCAATATATTTTATTTGATATTCAATTACTACATAAACTATTTTGTTATTAGCGGCAATTCTAATGAACCTAACAGTTGGAATGCACTTAAATTTAAAGTGCAAAAGGTATTCATTATTACAAATGTGTCACGTTTTAAAGCCATCGCTTATATGAGTTTGAGTGCATTTAGAGAATATATTCAAATGTAAACATTCGAAACACCTTTGCATAGGTATTTGTTTAAAAATATTGTCAAAAGCCTTCAACAATTCGCCATATCCATTAGTTGTTTTAGAACAATACTAACAAACTGTTAATGTTAGATTCTTATATAACCCTTTTTCCCTTTCTTTTGGGGGTATTAAAAAAGTTATAACAAAACAAACTTTTAAACGTTTTAATAGAATCAATAGATTAATAAAAATTCTCCATCGAAAGAAAATCTAAAAAGGTTAGATAATGTTAAAAAGGCTTACATAGTAGATATTCATTTCACTATTTTCAAGGCTAATGTATTTTTATAATCACACAATTCTAAACATTTTCCTCTCTTCAAAATCATTAGTAACCTCTCTACTTCTGAGTATCCTAAGAAATAATTAAGCTAACTCAAATGTATTCATTGTATCAACATAAAGAGAAGTTTTATAACATAACCAATTCATAATTTGTATTTCTTCATGAAGATATGTTTAATGATATAAAACTTTGGTTTGGGGGTCCCAGAATAAAAATTTAGGTCGAGTCTTTTATCCAAAGCGGACTTGAATCAGCGATCTTAGTTCATACCAGAGATACGAAATCACTTAATGCTTTTTACTCATTCTATCTCGCTAAGCCATACAGATTACGAATATTATAATTTCTAAGATTGCTAGAATTTGCTTCAGCTGTAATTATATAATTTTTAACAACCTTTTTTTTCATTTGTAGTATAAATTTCAAAGATGAGCTAAGTTTACATATTTTTATTTTGTAAGCGTAGAGATATTAATATTGAATGATTAAAATATATGTATGCACGAAATTCCAATATATTTTATTTGATATCAATTACTACATACTATAAGTTATGTAAATTAGTGATATTATGAACGACTGCTTATAATAAAATGATATACTTTAAAGTAATTTTAAAGCTGTTGTGGCATAATATTACAAAAAAAAACTTTATTTGTTAAAATATACATAGTTATAATTAATATTGTATACTGTGTTTTCTAAAACCCCTGACTCACAAACGTGTTCCTTAATTCTCGTTACCACATAAACGGTATATTATTTCTAAAATATAATTAATGTAACTTATTCGTTAATATATATTTTTTGATTGTTATCTTAATAATCTACTTATTGATGGTTTAATACAATATAATCCGAATGAGCAACTTACTTTTTAATTGAGCTTTTGATAATGGCTTCATATAATATCTATTAAAAAAACCTATTCACTCTGTGGCCCACGCCAGCTATAAAAAGGATAGGTGCCCTCGGAGAGGAAGGAAGGATATGTTTAAACGTACTCAAATATTTCATTACCCCAAGGAGGTGGGTATAATTTGATATTAGATAATAATCACTATGAAGGGGTTGCAGGCATGCAATCATGAATAGAGAATGAGAATCAATTTAACTACGAAAACTACCGCCCCATAACATGGTATCTATCCCAAATAAGAAAATGAAAAATATACATATGATAATCAGTAACTACTTGAACTTGACTAAGAATTATTTGGGTGTGTGTTGAAAACATCCATGTACAAATAAATAATATTCAAGAGGGAAGAAAAGTTTACTCAAGTTGCAAATGCTGTTTTGGTGATGAAAAAATATTCCAAAAGGGCGGCCCCATTGTATTAATTAAAGGATGATGTAATCTTACCGATAGAAAAAGGGAAATCTTGAAATTAATTCAAAGGATGTTGTCAACTTATATTATGCTTCATAAAATGCCATTGTACTTATGAATACAAGTCACAGATATTTGTTCTTTCTTCCTTTTCATGCTCCTCAAGTACTTTCACTGATCAAGGAACAACATCGATTCCTTCTTTCTCTTCATTGTCTCGACTTGAAGAACATATTATTATCAATAAATAAGTATCAAGTGGCTTGCATCAGTTATTTGGATAATATTTTATTTTTCATTCTTTATTGAGCCTATTTTACATGAAGTTATAATATGGTTCTGTGGTTGAATTTTATTTGAGAGAGAGAGAAAGATATTTAAAAACAAAGACCACTTAAAAGGATTTTCTTATATATCTCTCAACCTCTTATCATTATTTTTTTGTGTGGTTATTATTAGAAATGGAAATCTGGAGCTTAGCCTGGTGCTTATAGATTATAGTCAGTATATGACTGTTTTTGGCCGTGAAAAGAAAGAGGGGTCAAGAGAGGGATAGAAGGAAAGAGAGAAGGAGAGAGAGAGAGAAAGAAAAAGTGAAAGAAAAACTTCTCTCTATCTCCCTCTCTCTTTCCTTCTATCTCTCTCTTTACCCCTCTCTCTTTTTCACAGCCAAAAACAGTCATAGAATCTGTAAGCACCAAGGCTAAGCTCCAGATTCCATTCCTAGTTATTGTAGTTGCCACAAATATAAATGTTGATTTATATTTGAGGATGTCCCAACAACTTTTGAAAAATAATAAGACTTTTTTCAAAGCAGTGATCAAGAACATTTAAATGTCGGAAGTATCAAATGAGTTGCTTACTTTTTCAATAATAATAATAATGCGGCAAAATAATGACCATTACCTTTTAAAATCAACTTGTCAACTTAAACATGGACCCAAGATATCATAGCTGCTGGTTTTATTTATTCTACCGCATGTTCCGACCTTCAAGTAAACGTCCGAAACTTGGGTTTCCATAAAAGGTATTATAAAAGTAACTTTTTAAATGTATAAATAAATTTTAGCTGTGAGTATGAGAACTGTCCTTGTATACGTAGTTTGTATTTGTTTTTAATCTTCCGTACCATCACTTTAAAAACACACCCAAACTTTTATTTTAATTAGATAAGTATTATGTACTTCAAGTCTTAAATGAGAAGCAAGGTATCTACTTTATTAGAGTAAAAATAGTTAAAAAGATACAAGGATAAAGACTGACAAAATGAGGCCTTGCATTGAGTCTTAAAAATAAAATGTGGTGAGTCACTATCGGGTTTTCAAAGGTCTTCAATAATTTTTGTGTGTTTATATTGAAGACGGATCCAAATAAAAATAAATTAATAAAATAATGGAAGAGTGATATATACATTGAAACGTGCTATAATTTAAAGGCTGTCTCTATTGATTCTTAAAAGATGTGCTCTTTTTAAACGGATATAATGTGAATATCTTGATGTGATTGAATACTATGAAAATAAAACCATGGAATCAAAAAGCCATTTAGATCAAAATAAGATTTTAACGGATATGTAATGACAAATATTTATTACATGAGCGTCATTTATTCTTGAGCAATTACACCTCACCTTCATCTATAAATGGCGAATTGAGATAACTGTAACATTTTGTTATAAAATCAAGATTCGTCAACCAAAAAATATTTGTCTGCAAAAGTACTCATTTCGAACGAATAACTCATCATCGACATATGTTTAGTATGGAGAGAACGTGAACTAGTTTAAACCAAAATAATCAAAAATAATAGTTTTGTATAGTTAAGGAAGTGAATAACTTGAACGGTACACTAAACTACATTATCATGTAACCTATAATTTGCTTCTTTATTTTCTTTATTTCTTGCAAAAATGCAATGTAACTTTTAAATATTTATAATTAGCATTTTCAAAGATACTCTTTATAATTATGGTGAAGAAATGAGTTAATATTTTTTAGTGTAAAAGCTGTTCTTATAGATATATCTAAGGCATTATACAATGTTTAAAAAAATACACAAATATATATACTTCTGTAATAACCTTATATATTATAAACCTCTCAGACGAGTAGTATAAAAACAAACAGACGTTAATATATTTCAAATAAAGGAAAGGTAAAATAAAAATAAGATACATCCATAGTATAAAAGAAAAATGTTTATTTCTTTATCAACTGACAAATCTTAGCTATTTATGCAAGTTGTACGGTCAAAAGTCATATGTATTTTATTCATAATTATTTTATAAAAAACATATGTTATTTAAATATGGAAATGAGAAAGATAAAAAAGGAAAATGACTTTTGAAATTATACAACATAATCTTCATTACCCTTTCGACTCTTTAATTTTGACCTCTTTCAGAAAAATGAAGGCCCCTAAGAACTCTTTGCAAAAAGGGAAATGATTTGATCGAAATAATACCCTTAGAGTCTTCTGCATCAAAATGCATTCTAAGCCGTTTATCTATTTCCTGTAAGGAGACGCACAACAAACGTACAACCAAGAGCACTTCTTCTCTATTCATTAACTCAATGGAATTCGATAGTTAGCTCTTCTTCTTCTTTGGTTTCTTGCTGTGTAAAGAATTATTATTATTCTTAACACCACAAAGGACTCTTCATAGCACATGATGCTCTGTAGCATCCCATACAATAGAAAAAGATGAGTATTAGTTACATGCAATGACATTGCAGATTTTCGTTGTTGCAGAAGCCATAATTGATGCGTTCGATTTTATTCAATGCAAATGACAAATTCATGAAGATATCATTTCATACGCACTAGATGATTGCAATTTATACACAAACGGTAATGCTTTATTCTTACTGGATTACGAAATTGCATGATCATGGCTATATATATATATATATTATATATATATATATATATATATATATATATAATATATATATATATGTATTATATATGTGAATCATATAGGGATTGATATTATTTTTACATGTGGAGTTTTATGGAGTTACAGCATGGTTAGAAAATATATATTAATTGGTTCGATGGAATTAAAGGTATTATTAAGCATTATAACATTAAATTAGTTAATCGATTCTCGGACTTTATCATTTTTTTTCGTTTTTATTTATACTATGGTACACAATATTTTAACATAATATTATTGAAAGCTTAGTAATCGTCAGATATATTAATAAACATTATGATAAACAATAGTACCCCTCATTCATATATTAAAATCATATGCAAATGCACTATGCACCATATGGACGCAAGTTTTGAATACATATAATGGAATATTATTTTTAAGAAATCTAATTTATATGAAGTTCCTTTCTTGACATTTTGTATGTCAGATGTTTGATATTGGTTAATGATATTATATTGTAAATTTGTAAATTCTAAAAGACGAGAAAACATATTCATGACTTTGTTTTTATAAATACTCTTAACTGGAGGTCTCCGATATAGAAATATATAGTTTAAATATATTATTTGAGCTTTCTCGCGTTTGAACGCCCTGAAGGATAAAATAAAAATAATCTTTTTTGGTCTTTATTGAAAATGTAATATATAAAATAAAATTATGAAAAGGGAGGTAGAGTTGCGTATAAAAACACAAATAAACATTATAGTTTGAAAATAATATACCTAAAAAAACCAAAACTACACTAAACAGAAATAATATGCAATATAAAAATCAAACAAAAAAACCATCACATGGGTTTATAAAAACAAAGATGTCATAGACTATCATCTTCAGGAGGGTGAAGTGACGACGCCTCGAAGAAGGTACCATATACGATATCAAGTCAATTGCATATTTTTATGAATCCGGCTTAACTCCGGTTATCTTTTATTCAAGTGCAGCATATCGAATTGTGCCAAAGAATAAAATTGGTCCCTTCCTCGATAGTTTTGATCCAATAAGGGCCTTTGCACTAGATAGTGCGAATAGACTGTAAAATTGAGTAAGTCCTTTGTTTTTTTGGAATACCAAGATCGCTCAGCTATTCATTATTGATTGCAATTCTCTGACTACTACAGAAACAAAAGGTTGTTGTTTGAAATAACACATCCAGTTCAATGTATTAGGTAAATATATGTATAGTTAT
This sequence comes from Caligus rogercresseyi, assembly GCA_013387185.1. Classification (NCBI taxonomy): domain Eukaryota; kingdom Metazoa; phylum Arthropoda; class Copepoda; order Siphonostomatoida; family Caligidae; genus Caligus; species Caligus rogercresseyi. The sequence continues at coordinate 23,904,580 of CP045892.1, forward strand.
TTGTTCAATTGAATAAGATTATTCATGATTTTTTATAAATAATAATTTACTTTATATCCTATAATAATGTAGATGGGATAATACAAATAATATTTGTAAGCACTTTCTTCGTATGCAAGTCAATGGTGTAGTTCCATGAATCGAATTTTACTCGAGAACCATTCAATTCAAAGGCCTTATAAACATGATCTTTAAATATCGACTCGTCGACTTTTCCTCCCTCAATTTTTCAATCCTATTATAGTCTTAGCATTTAATTGTAAAAGATAGTGGTCAAAAATCTATGACCAGCAAAGTAATACAAAATAAAATTCTGTATTACCATTAACTTTATAAAAAGGAAACAATTTAACTGAGATTTGACATGAAATACAAACATACGAATCATGTAATAAGCTATTGAAAATTATCTCACAGTTAATGCAAGGATAAGTAAAACAATAATTTCAACATTGTATTTGCACATAAATGATTTCGTGGTTTGGAAAGTAAAGATCTAAAGTTATCAATAAATCAATAAAGTATCCAATTTTAAGATAAATTGAAAAAATATATAAATATAGTTTTTTTATTCATATTAGTATATTTATATATATGTTACTAGTTGAAACGTAGGAAAGTTTGTTGGACAATATTATATATATAAATATATATCAGACTTGTTAACGTTCGCGAAGTTATTTTTTTCTTGCCATTCTGTAAAAAAGTGATGACGTTTTTTTTAGAGTAAAAATTTTCCCATGAAAAATAAAAATTTATGTCTTTTTATGGCGCAAAAAAACGAACGACAAGGAATTTTCCTTGCCGTTTGTCGTTCATACAAAAACTTTGTTTTTCATCGTTCGACAACAAATGAACGATATATCAACATGTTAGATAAATATATATATTTATATCTATCTATCTATATATATATAAACAAAATATATGAATAAAGTTTAAATTAAACTTGCTCATTGTTAATAGTTTAGTATAATATATTATATAATATCTAATAATAATAAAACTAAATGTCTGTTTGATGATAAAAAGTGGTGTCCTATATATTACAAGTACACTTGGTCAATAAAGATTTATAAGTTGACGTATAGAACCAGACACATGTTGGACATAATTGATTCAGATTCATATTATAGCCATATTAATCAAAGTAGGCGTTTCATAGACAAAAAAAAGTTACTTGATAAGAAGAATAAAAATCTTTTTTTTTCCTCTTCCGAAATGCCTTCAGGAATAAAAACATTGATTGATCATTTAAATCTATATGTACATATAGCAACTGTATAGTAAAACGATATATTTTTATGGGATCACAATTAGCCGTTCTTAATGATGGTAGGTTTGCCATTGAAACATACAGAAACATCCCTCCAAGCCAATCTCATTAATGACTTGGCCTATTTAGGGGCACATCATGCTTCCCTTTAAGCACTAATTTAATAGGAGACATCAACGCCTAATACATACTTGATGAAGTGTGAAGTGAGAACTGCCGCAAGGACAGCAATGATGAAGCTAATCATAAATATTACTCAAAGTCAAAAAACAACAACAGCATTATTCCCTGCATACAGGACGAAGACAAATGTCTTTATTCCTATTCTATATTAGCCTCGTCCATTCCTTGCAACAATAATAATAGTAAATACACTTATTTGATTGCATTCTTCAACCTTCAAACAAAGGCGACCACCACTAGGAAAGGGATTGTCATTTGCATATAAAAAACCATTGGCTATTAAAAGCTTTAAGTCATGACTAAGTAAAAAAGTAGATTTGTGTACTTGGGTTGCAGAAGCATCGATACAATTTTGGAGTGGGTTCGAGTATAGAGTGCAATGTAAAATTTACACAACGAGTCTTATGTCTGGCACAAACATCGTTGACGAGTTCCGTTTCCGAGTCCACTATATATTTTTTAGCGATTCTGAGTCCGCATACCGAGTTTAGTATTAATTTTTGAACCCAGCCCAGTCTGTTATTCGTTTTTATATACGGTTTTTATATTACCTTTATTCACAGAGAGTAAAGTATAAATAGTTTTTGATGAAGTTTGATTATAAATTATAATATGATTTCCATAACCGAGTGTGTCAGAAATAACATTTCCCTTCTAATAAAAATATTGTTTAAGTGAAAATGGTGCACTCGTCCTATGTATTAATCAAAGGTAAAAATTAAAAAGTATTTGATTATTCAGCGAACATTGATTTATTGATATTTATTCAACAGAGTAACTATGCGTTGAAAAAATGATAAATCAACACATTTGAATGAACATTTTCAAAAACATCAAATATAAATGTCATCTAGTTATAGTATGGCTCTTGGCATCAAAGGAACAAATCCATATGTCATTGTCAAAACTATTTATGAGTCCCGAGTCTTTAAAAGACTGATTTTTCTGGTCCTCGAGTTAAAAACCGAGTCCTTAAAAACTGGACATTTCCTTGAGTCCCGTGAGTATATGAGTTGTGAAATATGCTGGAATTTAGCTCTTTTTGTTTTTGATGATCAAAGAAGTCATAATTGTCGCTGTGTCACTAGAGAAAGATTGGTGCATGGAACAATGGATTCATTTTCTGCTGCAACAAATCACAACTCAGTAATTTTGTATAAACGAAGTAAGTATTAATTTTGAAAAAAAATATTTATTTCAGTTCTAAGAAGTTCCAAAGCAAATCCTTAAAACATTAAATAACTAGACATTGTAATATATATATATAATATTTTGGGGTAAAACAATACCAACTAAAATAACAATACAAAGAAAAACTCATATATATATTTATATATATATATATATATATGTACATAAATACACATATATATATCTAATATCTCTCTCTCTATATATATATATATCAATCTATATATATATATATTATTTAAAAAGTTTTACTTCATAAAAAAACCTTGGTCGCAAAAAACATTTTGTTGACTATCATTTACTTTTCCCAGACACCACTTTTACCATTATACAATTTATATTTTATATTTCATTTACGACAAACGTTCCCAACAATTTATATTATAATATTATGTATATTCTTAAACAGAACAAACTAAGGCCTGACCTTCAACATTTTCTATCCTCATTGGGTTAAGCCTCCCCCCCCCCCCCCCTGATTAACAAAAGACGGGGGGGGGGGGAGAGAGCTTATCTTCATCATATCTCTGTGTGTTTGTGCCAGAAGGACGTTTCATGCTTTAAAAAACCATAAACCAAGCGCGTGGAATGAATAATAAAAACAACAACAAGCTGTGCTATATGCTATGATAGAATTGCATTTTTGAAGTGATGTGCTTATAATAGTAAACATACTTATTATTGCTATGCAATTTGAAGGTTTGGTGAAAAAGTAGTATTTAGTGTTATAGATATTGTTTTCTCTATTTTGGTAAAAGATGATCAGGGCATTCTGTGAGGAGTTGACGTAGATCAAATGATTCAAAAAACCTTTTATACTAAATAGTATATGCATAAATGTATTGTCTAATAATATTTATAAGTTAATATATAAAACATATTTTTTGAAGATCTTTATTGAAAATGGTTTGCTCTAATAAATTTAAGTAAAATATTCCAATTCGTGGAAAAATTATATTTAAAATATTTTACCTAATGAGTACATAGCTCCACTCAATAATTTTAAATTCAATTCTAAAAACAAAATACAGACGATTAAAAACCGGCTTTAATAATTGACTATATTCTTCTTTAAAAAAGTTCACTTTTGATACAAACTAATCATTTGTTTTTTTTTAAAGAAAAATATTAATTGTTTTAAGTTAGGTACATTATAACATATAAATATATATTTTAGCGACTAAAAACTTTGTGTAGCATTAATTGTTTTATTTAGAATGCACTTTAAAAAGTAAATAAACTTATATCTGGATATGTATATACCCTTGTAAACTAATAATGTATATATATATATATAAAGCTTTTTACAGCCAAGTCATTAAAGCAATAGTAATATGATCAAAATGAAAGCATTTTTTATTACCTTAAAACTTATAGGCTACTTTTGTATGAAGAGAAATTGTCAATATACAATATTAAATATAAATGAATAGCTTTAATAGATGTTTTTATTCGACATCGTTCAATTAAAGGCAGCCACTTTTTGAAACATTAAAAAAGTTAATACAAATATACTAAATGAAGTTATGATTAGATTAATACTTTTATCCATCCTTTATAATGTAAATATATGTCATTTTTGTTGTAGAAACATTTCATAATTCATATATAAGCTTAAAATTAATGTTCTATTTAATTATAAATGTGGAAAACAAAGTGAATTCAACAAAGTATTTGTACTTTTAAAGACTAAAGAATACCATAATTAAGCAAAATATTTATCTGTCACTACAATTAAAACCCTATCGACAGGCTTATGACTTAAAATCCATTTAATTCCACTCCACTTTTCCTGATTTCCCCCTCTTATCCATTTCATCGTCATACAAACTCAGTTCATAAATCCTTTAATTAAAACGAGCCAAACATTAGGATTACTTTGATTTTATAAGGGGGAACAAACACGGAAGTATTTTGGTCTTTGTAATTATTATTATCATTATTATTTTCTACACAGTAATAATCATAAAAAGCTCTTTCATTTAACATAAAATCTTCTTCTTAGAGAACAACTACAACAACAACGAAAAGAAAGAGCTGAGAGTTATCTCAATAAACCGATGCGCATGCCTAATACCTACTTGATGAATAAAACTATACTGATCCGAAGGGAATGATAACCTTAAGAGGGTAAACCCACCTATGGATTTGTATGTGTGTATGTGTATATGTATATATATATATATATATATTAGGCCTATGACTTCACGAGACGCCTTTTTGTAACAACAACAGAAAAAGAGGCGCGTACTTCTTCCGCTCAAGCTAATGTATGTAGAAGGAAAGAAGAAGAGTATTCATTGAGGAAGATATTCTTTCTGACCTTTTTTAAACCCCAAAGAGGTGGTAAATGTCGCGAAGGTTAAAGCTTCCTTTTTGAGAGAGAGACAGAGGTCATGAAGATGAACACCGCCCTTTTTTGCTGTTGCTTGAGTTAATATATATATATATATATATAAAATAAAAGTCTCTTTTTAACAAAAATATAATCATTTATTTTAAAGGAGCCAATATCATTATAAAAACTACATCCTTTTCTACTTCTTTCATGAGTCAAACACTTATTGATTAGACAGGAAAAAACGTGTGATTCCTTTGGCATCCCTTCGACTAATGTCAATATATGTCTGTATTTTACGAATATAAATGTACCATGACTGCTTTGATTTTAAGACTGATTTTTGAGGCTCAAGGGATAAAAATGTTTGCTCTCGGTATTGGTATTTATTTGTTTTATTTCGATAGTTTTGTTTATAAGAATAAATAGGTGAATAAATAGTAGTAATTGTTGTATGACAATATCACAGCTCACAAACAAAAGGACATGTTGATGGCTGGCGAAGATGAGATGATAGAGAGAGAGGATGTCTTCGTTCTATATATGTATGTTTGTAAGGCAAATATGGCGATCTTTTTCTTGCTTAGGCTGAGTGTGTTGACTAGGGGGGGAGATGCATTGATAAATATTCCCCAATATTTTAATACTGATAGATATTTATTTCTCAGGATTCTTCCAAACTCCACGGCTCCATAGAGGGACGGAGACTCTTCACAGGGCAAAGCATACTCTGGGTAGTTACACGTGAGGGTCTAAAAAAGAGCAAAAATGAAATCATAATAAATAAAAGATTGCTAAATTATCATTTTCTTCTGTCTTACGTTTTGATCAAAACCGTAGCGTTTCCGCAGATAAAGGAGTACTGTGCCGTCTCAATGATTTGTCCTAGATCGTCCTCGATGGGGAGACAGATGTGAAAGATCTGTGGAAAAGGGGATATTAAGGTGTTTATTTTTGTGTGTGCGGAGACTCACTTGGCAGTTGTTGTCAACGTCGGCATAGTATCCGTAGGGCTGTCCATCGCAGGAGAATGTGGTTTGAACGGGTGAGGATAGGTAGAGCTCAGCATCAGCCGCAAATTGATAGGCCGTAGGGGACTGTGATAGGACTCTATGAGCCACGAAAAGTAAGGCCAATCCTGTAAGTATCCTTTGCATCATATTGGAGAGAGATATATTCAAAGCGAGGAAGAAAATGAACTGGAGATGGGGATCCCCGTTCTCGAATCCTTATATATCCCCGGCAACGGGGCGTTTTTTGTTTGTTGACAACAACAAATAACCATTCGGGCGCAACATGGTATCTTGCACTTCAAGATTAAGGGGGGGGGGGGGGGAGAGAAGCCTTGAAAAAACGCTGCCTGCACATTGTATCTAATGGGGAAGAAGAACATCTTCGTTTTCCTTGGAATGTTTCATCTTCATGAGCGCTCTTTGCATGGTGGCTCTTGCATCACCGTTTCATTTCTCACTGCGTTTATTTAGTGATCCCTTGCACTCCAAAGAGGAAAGATGTACCTCTATGTACATGTATATCTAATCCTAAGGAAATCCCTACAGCCTCAAAAAACAATAATTATATGATATACATATAAAGAAAAAATCCCTATGGATGCCCCAATCAAAACTATCATTGTCTATGCGAAAGTATTTTGTATACATTTCCATGTTAAGTAACTCTTATATAATATGTTTCTACTCATGCAATAAATATAATATACCAATATATATATATATATATATATATATATATATATCATTTGCAAGTTGCATGCATCTTGTGGAACTTTGACTCATGAATGCAAAAAAAAAACAATCAAAATGGGAGCTCATCATTTGGACAATTGACTTTATGCCGGAAAGAGGATATACAATTTTTTTTTACACATAACCATTTTATGAAAGGAATTATTTCGAGTAATTGAGCATTAGTCAATGCTTTATTTTTATTGTTTGGCAATAACAAATTATTTTTCTCTTCCAGGTCATGAAGGCTGTTGTTTAATTGTTTGAACTCAGCATTAGGCAATAATAATGATGGTTATTATTCAATATAAAGTAAAGGGACTATTAATGAGATGTGCTTGATGTGATTGTATTTATTATCTTTTAACTATGTCAAATTGATACAGGGCTTTTGAATTGTGTCAATAATAATAATAATGATATGTTATAATGTATGCGACTAAATACACTAAATGATAGGGATGTCATAACTTAAATAATTTAAAAAGTCAGAGTTATGATTAACACATAGTGCCTATTGTATAATAAAAGAGGAATCTCTATTTTTAAAAGGTGTTGGTGGGGGTTCTCCAATGGATGGATGTAGATATACAATATGGAGTAGCCATATTCCTCTTTTTCCAACGATGAAAAGCAACAAATAAAACGAGAGAGAGAAAATATTTACGCACGAGTAAAATATAAAGAAACTGGATGTAGATTGATTAACGAGGTTTGAGCTTATTAGCTTATTTCTTCTCGGGGATTCTTCCGAACTCCACGGCACCATAGAGGGATGGGGCCTCGGAGCAAGGGAAGGAGTCTTCGGGTAGTTGCAGGTCAGGGTCTGTAAAAGAATGAGTGGAACAAGACAAGGATTATTATGAGCTGATGCAATGGGAGTGGAAGGTGAATTATTACTTGTTGATCGAACATTGTGGCGTTTCCGCAGATGAAAGACCATTGAGCCGTCTGGATGACTTGTCCGAGGTCATCCTCAATGGGGAGGCAGATGTGGAAGATCTATCAGAAGAAGAAAAGACATGAAAACACTTCCAGGGATCAAAAGGGGGGGGGGGGGCTGAAGTATCTTACTTGGCAGTTGTTGTCAACATCAGCGTAGTATCCGTAGGGGTTTCCGTCACAGGTGAATGAGGTGCTCACAGGGGCGTCAAGATAGGACTCGGCATCAGCGGGGAATTGATAGGCAGACTCGGACTGTGAGAGGGCCAGTTGGGCACCGAACACTGCTGCAATGGCGAGGGTGAAAAGGATTCTGGACATGATGGCTTATTTTGTTGTATGTTCCTTCTTGTTGAACTGCACTCGAATCTAATCGACAACTGATGCTCTTCTGTGAGGATTCATAAGACTTATATACCCATTCTTGGTTTTACTCCTCGCATAATAACCCTTTTTCCCTTTCTTGACCTATCGGTCCTTGGTTTTTGAGTGTAGGCACTCGGGCGCGTAGCATGGAATGTTTCTCCCTTCATATACTCAGGCATGCTTCGAAGGACTTTTTGTCTCCCCAAAAGGGGGGGAAGGGTTGCCAATAAAAGGCTCTATGAATTTTTTCTGTTTTAAATTAAGTCCTTGATCCTTCTACAAATTGAAAACTTTTAATTTACTTCATAAAAATGAATATGAATCCAAGAGTTAAGTAAACACAAGACCGTTGAACAAACAAAATATGCAGCGTCATGACATTCGTCTTATTTTCTTTTTTGAGCAAAGAATAGCAAAGATTGACAATTGCCATTGTTTATTTACCATCAATCCTCTGGACATATTTGTCAGGTGTCACAAGAAAACTGTCCAACTTACCTCGGTTCTTCCGCATGGTTAAATGTTGAATCTTAATTTTAGATAAAGACTTTACATACTTTTGTTAAAATGATGTATATAAGAAGTTCTACTCTATTATTTTTAGGACGAAATATATATATATATATAAGTACAATTGAGAAGCTTAAGTCTCACGTAATCCCTAACATTGTCTTATAACAAAATGATACGTACAAGTAATTGATGTAATTAGAAAGATATTAAGACAAAGGCTGGATTGTATTGTGAGAAATCACGTATGGTTTATAGTCCTCAATCTTGCAATATGAACAGGCTGATATATTATAAGGTCTAGTGACGCGAAACATGTATAATATACATACAAAATAAGCATGATCCTTTTATGTAATTGCGTGATTAAAGATTCCAAATCCTCATTATTATTTTATGAATTTCTATTCTCTTGAAGTAATTTTAAAATATGTTTCAAAATACGATTTATTTTGTATAACTGTTTATAAGTATGATTCCAAGGTTGGATTGAATCTATAAGCATAATAAACATCTTATCACTATTTCTACAATATTATAGAAACATAATATATTTCCGTCAAAAATGTTATTGAAAAAAATAGCATTTTCAATTATACATCTTTTAAAGATTTGTTTATGTTTGACAGAGTCAAAATAGGTGCATTATGATAATCCTCTTTTACATCCAAATGAAGGCAAATCAATTATATTTAAGCAATAAAGTACATTTCAACTTATCAAACCTATTGACTTAAAACTCTATTGTGACCTAATCATGTTTATTCTGTTTAAATTATATTTTATTAATATGACACACATGAAAATGATAAATATGTCAAGTTTATTCAAACAGTTGAAGTAGTTAACGCCTTCCGTAATGTACATTGGCTTAACAAACATAAAAGCTAAAGTCGTTAAAGGCACTACATCACAATTGGGGAATTGAAAATATCTCATGTGAGCTATCTTGTATAGATCACTTTGAAGCCGAAATTCTTTCGAGGATCATTAATTTTAACTATCATCTTCAGTTATATAATCTTTATAAATGATTAATCCGGTTTTCCTTAAGGATTGTACGTTGATGCTTTTGATATGCATCATATATACTAATAAAGAGTTAAAATATTTTTATATATATTGAATTATGGTCTAAAGGCTTTGACCATCCCTCTTTTCTATGCTATATATAAATACATCATTCCAAAAATATCTTAGTAGCTGGTTGCTAAATGATAATAATAATAATATTGTTGTTGCTTAGAAGGTCGCAGTTGCATATGTTGGTGTTCCGTATATGTGATCTCTGGGATGTTATTTAGGGTTGGTCAACTCTTTTTTTGCACAGATTGTGTATGCCTGAAAAACGACTTATTTCCTATGGAATTTTTTGGCAGTCTTTTTAAGTACTTATATTGGTATTAAGCGTATCAAGAAACAATCAAGTATTATTTTCACACCATTTTAACATCCTATGTATTTAACAAATTGGAACGCCGTGACGTCGAAGGGACTAAGAGGCAGGCATTCTTTAAAAAATATGCAGTGGTCCAGTTATTTTTATTCTCTTTTGAGAGTCATTGAATGAAGATACAAAATTACAATAGTTATAAAGCCGATAACTGGTTTATGTACTTATTATTTTACTTTAATATTAGAATATCTATTTTGATGTGATGGGTAAAACTAAATATGGTTATTAAAAAAATGTAATTGTTTATAAAAGCCCCTGTTGTGTTTTTGCTTTATTGTTTTATGTATAAATAATCCAAATAAAATATTCTATAATAAATAATGAAAAATATTTTATAATTTTATTTCAACTTTATAGCCCATTTGATGAGAATATCGAGCCTTTATATTTCACTATTTAAAGTGATCAAACAAATATATATTCGATTGAACTACTTATTTATATATATATCCTTTGACAATGGAATTAAATATGTTAGTATGCTTCCTTGTTAGGTTATGATAACTGTAAGTAAACAAAAAAGGTACATTTATAATTATATACCATTTAAAGTCTTCATAAATAAAGTGAAGGGCCATTTCATATGTCTTTGTTTCAGTTAACGTCATTATATATTTACATGCGTTCAATTAATTCGCTTTCACATTTATTTTTTAATGTGAAATGCCAATAATAATAATTTCGTTAGGCAATAAGAAACCACAATATTGAACATCATAACCATGGTTTTTTTAAATATATTTATTGATAAAAGTGATTTTTGTATTTGGTTTCAATTTATATTCAAAATTATCTAACAATAACTTTATTTTTTTACATATAAAATTGTTTTATCACAATTGATTCAACGATAAGTAATATACCACCTATAAATATATACTCAAGTTTGCTAAGAAAGAAAGAAGACATAAAATAATTATTTAAGCATAGGCAAAGTTTATATTTTTTTAGTCATCCATGTATATATTTATTAACCAAAAATCTATATTGTCTAAACGTTTATTTAAAATTTTGTGAAATATTTGCCTTCCTTTGAAGAAAAATTCAAATCACAAAAACACTGTTTCTTTGTTAAAAGATTCGTTCACCAAAATAATAATGTACTTCTTGGAATCTTACTTTTTAGGGAGCTTAAGTTTGGACTGTATTACTAAAGCTATCTTTAGAGTTTATGCATGCCATAGAAGTGTTACATTTTATTTATTCGGCCTATATAGTTCGATTGAACTGCATCCTTGATGATAATCGTTTTAATTTTTGTCTGAAAGAGTTGATTTTAGATCATAATTGAAATATTTCTTAAAAAGATTATATCAGTTAAAATAAAGAAAAATAATTTCCCAATTACCTTGTATAGAATATTAAAATACTTTAGCCGAAGTTTGATTTTCCTATAAAATTACATATTAACAATTTTCATTATTAAAACCTTTTAAAAATAATTTATAGTCAATCCAATTTGGTAACTTAACCTTTAAAATATGTTCAATATTTTAGATTAATCATACCCAATCGAAGGCTTGCCATTGATCATTCTATATAAATGACAACTTGTCATAAAATACATTATTTATTTTCACAACATATTTTGATCCACAAACCTGGAGTCATCATGAATAGATCGATCATAGTGTGATTTGATTTGTCAGTTGTCAATAAACTAGATTTGTGTATATTTATTGAAAACATGATGAAGTTAAGTCTCTAATTCATACATTGGTGACTGGGTTTATTGTTGATCAAAAGGACACAAACAAATTCAAGTAACGGTAACACCTATTATAAACAACAACATTCAAAATAAACAATAGAAACAGTAGATGCATAATTTGTCTATGTAGGTATGCAAGAGTTGAAACAGTGATTGGCATATCTTTACAAGGAACACTACGTATATTTATAATAAAAATATATCACGATATTTACATTTTATCAATCAAAAACGAAGCTTTGATCTTTTTCATTTTGGTTTGACATTTATAGTTTAATGTCTCATAAATTATTTTATTTTTTAATCATTTTATACGTAATAGTACATTTCATATATATCACGGCTATTTTAGTCTTTATTGGTATCTTGAGAGGTCGATAGCTCCATCGGCTGTGAAACAAAATAGCCGATTTAGCATATTAAATAAATGATATGTTATAAATTGGTTCTTTATGAATCGGATTCAATTGAGATATATGATAAAAAACATACCTAATTGCCTAATGATTGCCTAAACATGTATTTGTCCATAATTTATAATCTATACGACATATGATTAGATCATTGACATATTATTATTTTAATACATTCCACTAAAAAATCGTTTTAACCAAAAATAATATACTATTAGTCGGAAAGGTTTTTTATGATTCACTTATACATACACTATTGTCTTCTAGGCAAATAGCGCACTTTTTACATAGAGACCCTAAAGTTTTAGGTTGTATTACTTATTTTAAATTATTTATAAAATATTCAAGAAGAAGAATAAAAGACATTGAAAGATACTGTTAATTTAAGAAAGTAATTATGTTTTAAATATCTATGGTTAGGTTAGATTATATTAATTTGAATAGATAAAGGCAAGTCGTTGTAGGGGATACATTAAGCATTTGATCAATGATATTCATTGTTAATTCTAACATTAAATTACAAAGTTTTTTATGTGTAGATGTTTGCAAATGGATGGAACATTTCAAAATAAACATGGACTTCATTAATAAGAATAGGATCATTTATTAATTTTCTAAAGGACTATATAAATAAAGCAATGTCAACTGGAGGGTTTCTATGTGGTAAAAAGTGCATCAAATTTAGTGTGATTTGGGCGATATTGTATGTTACACACACACACACATATATATATATATATATATGCATGGGCCAGACTGAGATACTTGAATATCATAGACACAACATGACTATACTTTTTCTTAAAAAATGTCTCATTCTTTGTACTTATTTATATATATATATATATGGGCATGGAGGCTTTTTACATAGATCATGGCTCACTTAAAGAAATGACCTCTTGACCACAACAAAGTTCATATTAATATTTCATATGAGGAACGTTTTTGTGCTTCCTTTTTGATATTATTGAATTAAATATATTATTTGGTATTCTCCAAATATATTCACACAAAAAATAAATACTTTTTACAATCAGAAAAATAAAAAAGAATTATTTTCCTTTTGGGATAAATAGCTTTATTTTTATTCGTGAATACCTTGGCGTATTAATCGAATTCATATAAGTGTTCAAAAGATAACATTCATCACCTTGCTGAAGAAGATAGTCCTTCAATATTGCCGTTTTTATATCCCCTTGTGATTTGTTTTTTATAGTTTCGTTTTTATATTGCATATTATTTCTGTTTAGTTGAGTTTGTGTCTTTTTAGGTACATTAATTTTAGATTATAACGTTTATTTATGTTTTTTACGCAATTCTACCTATTTTTTGTAATTATATTTTATGTATTCTATGTTATACAATTTTAAATAAAGACTATTAAAAAGCATTCTGTCTTATGACATTAAATGAATTTCTAACTCAATAATATAAATATGTAATTAAAGTATATATATTTTGGTATACCATTTTGAGTTATTGCAACAAACTGATTCAATTTAAAAGTTATTAAACTCAGATTCTAAGCCCTTTAAAAAAATATGCTTTCAAGACATAAAATGTATTGTAATGCAATATAAGTTAAAAAGCTAAAGGGCAAGATTTGAATTTGAATAAATGGGTCACTTTCATCTTGGCCACAATTATCAAGTTTTTTAACTATTAATATCATAAAATTCTCGTTTAATATAAATTTATAGTACATTTCTCATTATTAAGTTATCATATTTTTTATTTTACTACACTAAAATACAAGACAACTAATAAATAAATAAAAAAATACTCTCGACAGTTGCGTTAAAATAAATAACATGAATAAACATTGTAGAACATATTTACTGTCAAGAGATTATAACCTTATATACATGGACGAAACAGCGTTTATTTATTCTTTAAAAAATCCCGATGACGTCTTAAAATCCTCTTCAGAGCTATTTTCAATTAACTTTCATTCTTAGATATAATATTTAAAAAGGGAATGCAATAGCCTGCGTGTTAAGGCGTGTTCAACTCTCAATGTTGGGGGCACAGGTTCGAATCCCGAGAGGGATGGTCATTTTTGGTCTACCTCATTGATAAGATGCTAAGTTCGACAAATTAATCTGAATGCTATAATGCTTATTTATATTCATTCGGATGTAATTCTGTCGATCCATATAGGTAAAAAATATTTCAATTTATATCTTCAAAATATTAACTATTCTAAAAGTCGTATTTTGGTTATAAGGGAGCAATATAATACATATTTTTCAATTTATTATCCATACTTTATCATCATAGTCTATTTAAGGATTTTATCACAATGAAAATGACAAGAAAACTGAAATAACTTTTATCTTAGAATTTATGAACAATTGACTACCAAATAAGGTTATATAATATCCTCCACAGCTAAAGCAGATAACAGCAATTCTTAGGAATTGTAACATTGGTACCTGTTTGCCTTCCCGAGGTAGAATGGGTAAACAACATGGTTCTCTTGGATCCTACCCTCAAACAAACAAACAAAAGTTTATCTAGGTATTAGGTTTTTTTCTCTTGAGAAACCGAACTTATTGTCAGGAAGGCTGAAAGGCCCTCGGTATGGTAAGATATGAAAGGCTTATAAAAATTATAGTGGTCAATATGAATGGTCAAGGACAAATAACAATTAAATTTCTTAATATTATGAAATAGGACCTTGATTTATTAGCCTCTCAATGTACAAAAAAACAACTAAGCCTAACACCGTAAGGTAAATAAAACAGAAATATTTCTTTCAACAAATAAAAAAGACATAATTTAGTTTGTATATTGTTGTGAAATAAACTTTATAAAGTAGTCTCTTCTACACAATTTTATAATATTAAAAACAATTATTCAACTTATGAAAGGAGAAACATTTTAAAGATGGATACTTTTGTCTGATTACTCTAAAACATTATTATTTTACTAAAATAATCTACAATTATGGGCAAGTTTATTTTTCTTAATATATGATTTTACATTGAAAAATTTGACTACTTGACTATCCTATTCTAATGTTTGTAATCTTTACGTTTAATTGAAAAAACCTTTTTTAACTATGTCAAATATTTATAAAATTCATAGTGATGGCTATTTGTGTTGACATGGTAGTTCATAATATGTAATTTATATCAATAGTAATTAATCACACATATGAGGTCGTCAAACAAGAATCCAAGTTTAAATGGATTTTGTTAAAATGATTTACCATGTCTATGATATAGTTGGTAAATTCTCCATTGTTTGTATAAGTAAAATATTTCGATTGGTTGATGGCAGGCACCGATAATTGCTAATTCATTTTGCCCTTAAATTCAGGCCACATTTTTTTAAATTAAAGTATATGGGACCAATGCTCCTGTGAAGAAGAAAATAAAAAGTGACGTAAATAAAATAAGAAAAATATATATCCGTCAATTATTTAGGGAGATCTTTTTATTTATTTAGTATGTAAAGTCCTCGCAAACTCTTCGCAAACTTCAACAATCATCTGACCTCTGGCTGCTCATGAAGAGGAATTCTATCTTATGAGATCCCTCCGGAAATTTCAACCTATGTTCGACTTATCTCAATCCACTCTCTTGGATCTCCAGCAACTGCCTATGATGGACCTCTGACCTATCCCCTGAAAGAACTTCGTCCGCCGTGAAGAAGACTTGAACGAATCATCAGACGCAAGAGGACGAAACGCTGCTCTTGAGGACTTTCTTCCAGGAATGACGGACATCGATCTCCAAGAACTATACGTTGATCCTTTTTCTCTACAGAAGGATGGAATTATGTCTTCTTCAGAGGAGAACACAAAAGATCTTGAGCATTGGAAACTCTGAGAACTCTACGTAAGTAACTATTTGTTTTCATAAAGTAGCTCCTCTCTGCAAACTCTGTGGTCCCTTCTCTCCTGTTAGGACCTTAAACTTTTTTAGAGGGAGAACATAAATGCCAGAGATATCTTTGATATGAACCTATATTCAATTTGGTCAATTTGAATCAATTTCTTAGGTCATGCAAGTCGGAAACTGGATTTGAGACTGAAGGAATAAAAAATACCATTATCAATCAGTATTTTCAAACTGATTTTGCTTCTTTCTTGTTTAATATAATGTTTTTATTCATCAAATCGTGCTCTAGTTTATACAATGCTATAGGGAAACGACTGAAGGTTTCTGGTAGATGAGGAGTCTTTGAACCTATTTATTTATGATATTTATGCTACCTTGTTCCGAAATAATATATTTAGAGAGATTTTTATTTATGATTATTATTAGATTGTTTCTATTAATAACGAGGGTATTTCATACATATTATATTATATACATAAATATGTGCCATACACAATTAATCTTAAAATCGAAAATATATTTCGCATTTAGCTTATTCTGAGAAGGAACAGATGCTACCCTTTGGAAACTTTTCGTTAGATCTTTTCAACATAAGGACCTGTGGGGTCTCCCAAGTAAATATCGGAAGCTATCCTCTGTAAAATCCTTATAGGATACGACTTTCGTTGGAAATTAAGACTATTGTTTATCGCAGCTGCCCTCTGGGTTATCCACGTACACCTCTATTCAGATAAGGACTTAAGCTTCGCCCAAAGAAGGACAATGTTTCACAGGCATTTTTCATTATTCATGTTAGTTTAAGCTTAACTTGTGTGTGTAATCGAGTATATTTCCTGCCATTGGGGCATATTAGTTACATTTGTAACTAGTCTAAAATATATAAAAAATAAAGAAACAATAATATAAAAAAAAAAAATAATGCCCATTCAGAATGGATTATATGGAGACGCTGCGTCCAATGGCCTAGCTGCGGTCCTGGCTGTGTGAAGGGTAGTGGCCGACCTCAAGGCTTAGACAAGTTCCACACAGATATTGCGTGACATGCAAAAGTAGCTGTCTCCCTCCCAAGTGGGTACGCCACTGAAGTTATGGACCTCATGGGCTTCCTCGGGATGGGGAAGACGAAATCACCAATCGGGTTTCTGGCACCGCCGCCCCCGTCGCTGGAGTAAAAACATTTGTATTATGGTCATAATAAAAATGGTCGTTTATTTCATATCATTTAAATTTATAGGGATTCATATTCACTATTCTGATTATAATTGATGAGAACTGTATTATGTTAAATGGAAAACTTACATGGGTATTATTTTAAATAGCTCTATTGAACCTTAATGAGTCCGCTTTTAGTTTTAATTCATAAAACAAGTCAAATAAGCCCATTTTCGTCCATATATTTAAGATTTTTTTTTTAGGTATATAATTGACCAATAAGAGTATACTTCAACTGTGCTGCGAAATGGTAGGTTTCGGAAGGAATAAACTCGTGCTTTAATGGTTCAAACTTAAAGATATGTACAAATTCTACCCAAATTTATTTTTGTCAAGTGTGCTCAGACTAAATAATTAATTTAATTTATATAAGTAATAAAAAATATGAAATAATATTATATGCTTAAAAATATAATTACAAGACGTTTAAAAAACAAGTTGTATAAGTATTGTCGACAAACAATTATACACATATTCCAAAAATGATTAGCGTGATTTAAAACTGAAAATATCATGGGTCCTTAAGAAAAGTTATCTTTTTGCAAAATAAAAGATAAAAATTGATTCAACAGGGTTTCACTCGGAAAGGTAATTATAAGAGTAACTTTATGTTCAATGTTAAATTGGATAGGGTATAGTAATAACATGATTTACTCTAAACAATCATTTAGAAGATATAAACGTTGCAGGGACATTTTTACAAGAATTATTAATATTCATCAAAACCTTTTTTTTGTCATAGCTAATAAAAACACTTTTTCTGTTATATATTCATTATTGATGACAGATTTCATTAAAAGTTTATATGTAAATCAATGTGTTTTGCTTTTGTTGTTTATTTTTGTCGTCATTAACTTCGTTAATAACTTCAAGATGTTCTTTTTTCATTGTCATGAACTTGAGTCAGAATTATAAAAATTAAATAAGTAAGTTATAAACACTTGCCCAACTTGAAGAAACTCGGAAGAGTTTTAATTGACAGGGATCCCAAATAGAAATAAAGAGCAATGTGAAGATCAAATTAACTGAGTGCATTTCATTCTTCGAGACAAGGATCCACACAGAGGATACAGATTGAAATAAAAACAAACAAATAAATGATCTCGAAATTATAAGAAAAATTTGAAGTCCAATGAGCTCCGTCCGCCTTCAAAGTACTGCTCTCATCCCTGAGCTCTAGCTCTGTACATCGTGTGGCTTGAGAGCTACTTCCTCCTGGTAGGGCTCTCTAATGCGGGGGATCAGTCGTGGAGCAAGTACCCTACTATACGAAGAATTACTATACGGAGTACTTTGGGGGATCCAGAGCGGTGGGAATCTGTATTCGATTCCTGAGGCAAAGGTGAATAATCCTGGAACCTTGTCTTAGTATCTAAAAAATCCGGTTTAGCTTTTTTTTTTTTTTTTTTTTTGTACCTTCGTACAACATTATTCTTGAATGTTACCAAACATAAAAAAAAACTTAATCATTACACCTACTTACATAAAATTTTACACAACTAATATTAAAAAAACAAAATCAAAACTCCTCAACAATTCTATTTACATATTTAAAAACATTTAGCTTTATTGGCAAGAATAAATAACTTAATAGGGAAAATATAATTTTTCGTTCTTTCTTATGAGTAGCAGTTATGCCCTCTACTAACGAATAAATCTCTTAGGGCTATGAAAGAAGGTGCTATCTTTGAGGGATCATATCGGGGAGCCCTGAGGAACTGAACCCTATAACAATTAAGTCAAATAGAAAGGAAAACATATATACTTATATAAAATAAAATGACATTCATAGGTAAAAAACGAGCGCAACTTGTCTTAAAATGCTTCTGAAATATTTGCCCGTCCTTTCAATGGAAAAAAAAATTAAGAATGTGTTTTCTCCCTTTCACTATTTTCAATTAAAATTGCTTTCTTGCTGAACCACCACCTCATATTTAAAAATAAGTCATATATAAGGACATATTTTTGTTTTAAACATGCATATGTAACTATGTATTCATATTATACTTTTCCAATAAATATAAATTATACTCTACCATGCTTGTTTAATCTTATAAACTTTTCACCAATTTTATATCTCTCTCTTTTAGAAAGAGAAAATAATATGTGCAGAAGTTATATAAAGAACTTTCCTGACCACTCCATTTCAACCTTGACATTGAAAATAATGAGAAAACATGAGTTGTTATATAAATATAATTATTATATCGGTAGGTATGATATTTTTAATGGCGAATGCATAAATTCACAACAACAAAACAACGACAGGCAAGTATATATAAATATATAAGTTCTAAAATAAGAATTATCATTTAAATTGTTCAGATGTTTAAGCGTAGAAACCTTTTTTTAAATATTGAAACTGGATCATTCCTTTTTAACTTGTTGAGATGGTGGACTTATTTCTTCTCGGGATTCTTCCGAACTCCACGGCTCCGTAGAGGGATGGGGCCTCGGAGCAAGGGAAGGAGTCTTCGGGGTAGTTGCAGGTCAGGGTCTGTAAAAGAATGAGTGGAACAAGAAAGGGTTATTATGGGCTGATGCAATGAGAGTAGAAGGTGAATCATTACTTGTTGATCGAACATGGTGGTGTTTCCGCAGATGAACGACCATTGAGCCGTCTGGATGACTTGTCCGAGGTCATCCTCAATGGGGAGGCAGATGTGGAAGATCTATCGGAAGAAGAAAAGACATGAAAACACTTCCAGGGTGATCAAAGGGGGAGGGGGGGGGATTGAAGTCTCTTACTTGGCAGTTGTTGTCAACATCAGCGTAGTATCCGTAGGGGTTTCCGTCACAGGTGAATGAGGTGCTCACAGGGGCGTCAAGATAGGACTCGGCATCAGCGGGAACTGATAGGCGGATTCGGACTGTGAGAGGGCCAATTGGGCACCGAACACTGCTGCAATGGCGAGGGTGAAAAGGATTCTGGACATGATGGCTTATTTTATTTTGTTGCTCCGAAGACACAAAGTAAAAAAGATGAACTGATGATTATTGGAATGCGTGAGGGGGTTATATATTCTTACGCATGATGGGAAAAAAAGAAGAAGAACTCACTCAACGCGTGTGAACCAGTGGGTCATTACCATTCACTACAACCTTTTTTTAGGGGGTGGATGAAAAGCGGGGACTGGATTCTTTTAAAAATGTATGACATGCATTCTTCTTTGCAAGTGGAGTTAGTTATTTGAATAAATATTAATGATGGCAAAATAAATATACAATCATATATATATAAAATAAACCTTAAATTAATAAAGCCAAAAATTATTGTATAGAAAACTCAAAAATCAAGCAAATAGTCTAAATAACTCATAAAATATTATAAAAGTTTATCATTCAATGAAAGACAATTATTAAATAAATACAACTTATCAAATTGAATCAAGGATTTATTAAAAAAGTGATTTAAAATAAATATTTTTAGTTTTTATTGCATTGTTAATTTATGAGACGTGTTTAAATATAATAAAATTCTCATAAAATGTCTATATAAAATAATAAACTTTGAATAATCATCTAAAGTTCTTAAAAGAAAACAATTTTAAACAAATATAATTTTTCTTTTTATTAGCCAAAATATTTGTTGCACATAGTGAATTTGAACAAATAAATAAAAGTTGTTGTTCAACTGACATTCACAAATTATTTACTTTACTTAGTCGCCAATACCTTTAGTGGACATATCGAATGGTTCTGGTTGATTGATATGATTGGCCTAAAAACAAAACATTGACTTACAAAATCATATCAATAACTTTTTATATTATTTTAAGTGTAAAGAAATTTAAAAAATAATAATTTTAAAACTATTTCCTGTGCGTTCATAAATGAAATAAAATAATATGTATTAAGAGAATGTCTGGAGTTACAAATTATTTGCAAAGAGAACATTTGGTTTGCACATTGTTCGTACATTATATTTAATATATGAAATGAATGATAGATTTTTATACTTTACGTTTATCAGACGATATACACTTAAATATTTACATATGCTGCATGCACAAAATATGCAAAAGGTAATAAAGACATTTTTACATTTAAAAACCTGTATTTACTCAATTCTTATTTTCCTCATAGTCATTGATCTGAATAAACAAATATAATGCATTATTTAATTTAATCAAGTATTCAAAGATTTAAAAAAATCCTTTTTGTAATGTTGTACAAGCGTAAAAATGCATTTTGAAATGGTACATCTTCCTTTTTCGTTGGAATTAAAATGACTCTATTGTGATTATTTTAATTGAAAATAGGGACAAAAATATATTGTTACTCGAATACTACAATATAACTTTTTATCATCGATTATATTTGATGGAATAATCTTCAAAATTATAATGTAGTATACTTTATATAATTATTTATATATGCATTTTTTAAGTATGGAAGTATAGGTTGATAGCAATGTATTTTGTTTTGTTTATATATACAGTGACTATAAAAATAAAAGTTTTTTTGCAGTACAAAGTCTTATCATGTTCTATGAAATTGAGTTTTGAAGAAATGAGTTAAGAAGTGTACTCTTTTATCAAGATAAATTCTTTCAACACATCTACTAAAATTTATTTGAAAATCGATTCCTGTATTAGTTGGAAGTCACAAAACATGATGGGAGTTTCAATTATAGGAACTCAAAAAGGATTATGATACTGGCTTAGCTATTTGCCTTATTTCCGGATTATAATCGTTTTATATGATCAAAGTTATTTCCAAAATAGTATCAATTAATAATTTTCCAAGCTCCTTGTACAATTCAATGTGTGGTCCAGTACTTAAAAAAGTAGGCTTACACTTGTCAATAGCTCCAAAAAAATATCAAGAAACAAAAAAATAACTCAAAGCTATAATGTTTATTTGTGTTTCATTTTAACGTATTAGCTTTGGTTTTATGTATTTATGTACATTCTGTGAAATTTAACAATAGAAAACTCAAAGCCACATTCAAACTCTTTACTACATAGATAGAAAAACCAAGAAAATTACTTCCATCATTCCAAAATGTTAAATTTAAAACTATACTTTTTAACATCAAGATAAACTCCAGCACAAAAGTTATTATATAAAGGATGCAAGCAATTTTATTTATTATTTTTAAAGCTATTTTCGCACAATAAACGACCCAATTAAACTTATTAAGGAAATACTTTCCTCACATTTAGTCCAATTTTACGTAGATAATCTTTCGATTTTAGACTTTTCAAACTTAAACGCCTTCACATCTTCTGTTGACAAAACTTTTTACTTTATTTGTCCTTAGGTCTGATTGAAAATGAATGATGAGAGTTTCTTATTTCGAATAAATTTTCTTTGAACATGGCATTCCTCGCCTTTAACATTTACTCAAACTACAATTTTCTATGTGGGTTAGAAGGTTCAGTGAAGACTTATTCACAGTCTGCAAGTCACGAAGATTGCAACGTGAATCTGATTGATAGAGATTTTGAATATTTTTGGGTTAAACAGATAGTATGACTACTTAGGTATACGCTGTATTGTTAAGCAAAAGGATCTTTTTTGAAACACATGAACCTCACTTGTGGAAAGTGCAAAATATCATTCGGTTCTTGTGACGTACATTTAAAATTTGTTATAAAAACAATGATGCCAAAATATCGGACTGACTTTTTAATACGTCATACACGTCTATCTACATGGCTTCTATAGAATTCTTAAACTTCAAGTCACTGCAGCTCCCCTATTTTTAAATGTCAGAGATAGATTTTGATATCCAATTTCTTGGTTAGGACAAGCGAACTAGCTTCAATAATAGACTAAACTAGTTATTTCATCATACAGTTTATTGGTATTCTTCCGTTCTTGTTGAGGTGAGTCTAATCTAGGAGATATAACAGCAACATTTCAAAGGACCAGATAGTGGAGTTGATGATATATCATAACAAGACTTCTGTCGGCTGCCCATCTCTGATTACCATCTTCAATCAAGAAATTAAAAGGGAAATAAATAATCAAATGAAGTCCCTCCTTACTTTTTTCTTATTTTTCTTTTCCCCATTCAAGTTTTTCTTTTGACTACCTTTAAAAAGTTACACATGAAACATACCTTTTACAGTAGTAATTAATTATTTCACAAGAATGATATCTGAAAACGTTAATTCAATAACCATTTTTTAAATCATTTTACAGTTATTAGCATATGCTAATAAAACATTAATTTGTGTAGAGCACGTGCAAACAGATACACGTAGTATGGTCTCAGCTGTTTAAGCTTTTTGGTGTAAGACGTAGATTAAAATATATCGAAGAAAAAATATACATATAAACATATAAATACAAATAAGGTTCAAGAAATCATTTTTTGAGGATGATTTACAATTTGTTGAGAGTCAAAATTTAATGATTTTTTGATTATTAAACCAACAAATTAAGTATAAAAAATACACTGAATAAAGTGGGATTATAAGATCTTACTGAAACAAAGGCTCACTAGTTCTTGTTGATATGAAGTGTCAAGAGCCATAAATGCACTTTGACTATCGAAACAACTAATAAAGCCATACTAATACATCGAACTTATATCAGGGCTAGTTTTATTGCAGTATGTTATAAAGTAGTAAATTATCAACGAAGCCAACACCCGATGCACATCAGCTCATAAATCTGTTTGTCAAGTATATAATAATATGACCAGCCAGATAACAATCTTTATGATGCAATAAATATTATATGAGTGCATTGAATCAAAATATTAGTCTAATTAGATATAATCTGGTGCACTATATGATATTAACAATGGAGGAAATACTCATAACTCAGTTTAAAACGAGAAGGAAGCTGCGATCTTATAGTTTATTATGATACTTATTACCTTTCATGGACAAATTGAATTACGTCTGCGAGGATATGAATAAGCATTATTCTAATAAAATTATTTAAACTATCTTGTTTATAGGCTGATCAATATTTATCGTCCCCTCTCGAGAGGCGAACCTTCACCATTAAATTAATGGTTGAACAGACCTTCGCCCTGAGCTATCCCACAACCATTTTAATTGTTTTAGAAAATATTCTGAGAGGATTATTAATTATTTATAAATGACGATCTGAGAATATTTTAGTCATTTCTAAAATTAAGAATATTCTAAGAATCTCCCTATAATTTCTTAAACAAAAAATGCAAAAATTATTGCATAAAAAAATAGATGCTTTGGATTTATTGAGACACCACCAACGGATTATTCATTGGAATAACCCAACGTTTTATATGGTAATTTGTTCTATTATCGAGGAAGAAACAAATATGGATTTTAAATACATATTGTTCACATAATTTACTGTGACGTCGGAGATTAAGCATATTATTGATATCGCTGCAACTCTATCGCCAATGTTGATTTTGATAAAGCCTAGAGTATAATTAGATATTCAATTAGGGTATTGAATGACTCCTGGTTCTGTTGCTAGATGACTTGGCTGATACGATTTTCCCATTTATTACGTCATGAAACATATTTATACATCATAACATTCAGTCCAACATTGGTCATACTATTTTTGGTTGTACAGAGTTCCGTGAGGGAATTGATAAGCATCGTAGCGTTAAAATTACCAATCCATCAAACCTAGGATACTCGTTTGAATATGACCAATAAATATTGATCTATGATCTATATCTCTTTCGGGAGTCGAACCTAAGCCATCAACATTGAGGGTTGAGCAAGCTTCCAATGAGCTAACGTGCGTTTTTAAATATTTATTGATTAATTCCAAAGAAATATAACATTTTGTAAATAATAATTCCATATTAGTAGTTTAAATAATTGTCTTTAATTAAATACTTATAATTTTAAAACAGTTTTAAGAATTTGCTTGAAAATTCCAAAATTATTTTAATAAAACATTTGTTAATAGTTTAAGTTCATATGGTTCATTTAGTGACTCGAAAATATTACTCATTATGTTCGTAGGCATTTTATAAATCGTATTATGTTTATGGGACTTAAAGTTTTGGTTTTGTAGTTTAACAACATTTTAATATTTAAACAATACTTGTATGTTACATGATTCATCAGACTTGTTACATTATTAATCATGGAATGTTTTTACAAATATTATATTTTTATTTATTAAAATAGTTCTTCTTGTCAAAAACAAAAGTATTTTAAAGAAAGTGAATGATGGTGATATATTACCTATATCATAATATCACTACAAAATAGTTAGCCAAATGTTCCTCGACCATTACTTAGTTTTGAAAAACTATATTAAATTTATATAGTGTTTTGTATTCTGCTTTTTTTTTGCTGCAATATGAGTTCTATGATTTTCAATGGACATGGAAGCACAGATATTCAAAAAAAAAAACATTATTGAATAAAATAATAATAATAAACAAACTAAATTTATCAATATAACATATTCCTAAAATTATCTATCTATAAAAAATGTGTTAATTGTTCTGTAATTTATAAAACTTATATTATTTTAATGATTATGTCATTCTTACAACTTCTCATAGAATTATAATTTTACCACCATTGAACCTAAGGTTACTCCCCGTAATCCTTTATATATTCACACTTTGTCAATAAGTGTACGAATATAAAAAATGCAGGTTTTTATCTGAGATGCTCTTTTAAGAATATTGAATCTTAAAAAATCCAATTCGATAAATTGATGTAGTATTTATCAACTGCTTTTGTTTTTATACAACTATTCATAAACTTTTTACTGCTGAGACTCGATTAAATATAAATTATGATCAGCAAATTGAAATTGTTTTAATGTACTTAACCAGAAACACCATTAGTTTTATCGTCAGGCACTAAAGGTAATACTATCTGTTTATTTGGAATCTAAAATTACGAGCCAAATTTTACATAAATATAACACTACCAATATGATTCAATTCGTCTTAATCTACGAGTAAATATACATACTTATAAAACATTATTATAGGAAATAAAAGTCTTGAAAGTGTATTTGATTGCCAATCATTGGCCGAGAATGGGCCTTAATAACAGCATATTGCATTTACTAACCACCTTCACAGGCATCACTCAGGGTTTAATGGGGTTGCCAATATAAATTCGGTGATTGGCAGACAAAATCATTGTTCTAAGAGCTCAAATCCCGGATTCAGTAGTACAGACACCCCGTTGTGAGGTCGTGTTCTTTATTTTACTTATGAATTTTGTATCTTTATCTATTAAAGGCAAAACTAAACAAACTTTCCACGGGCTCTACTGCCCAAAATATTATTAGTGATTAGTCTAACACCACAATAAGCAAAACTATTTTATAACTAAAGTAAAACTAATTCAATTTTATAAATACTACTAAATAATAAATATAAAGAATTGACCTATGCGCTTATACTTATATTTTATTTCTAAGTTTAAGCATCTTAAAATAAAGTTCGATACGCATCTATCTTATCATGATTGATCTTACAGGGATTGAGTTAGCCTATAAGTTATAGATGACCTAGGCTTTTTTCTTTAAATGCATATAAATAAGAAATATTATTCAGAAATATATATTATGAAAATATGTGTCTGGAATTTTTGATGATTCATTCTGCATTAATTTTCTAATACTAACTGATAAAACGAAGTTCCGTGTTTTTAGAATTGGATATAACTCCTAGAGGCACTTATACAATAATATGTTAGGGATCAGAGAGTAAATTTTGATTTGATGAGTTTAATATTCTCTAAAATTTAGGGATATATAATTAAAACTGATGATATAAGTATAATTGTATTTTACCGTTGTCTTGTTACAAATTATTTTGTTTATATACATACATATTTAAGTTTATAGTCTCATTTTTTGTCCATGAAAAGGAATACTATATGATGATTAATGTTACATTTTTATTGATTTCATTTGATAGTCAAATCCATTGAAAAACAATAAAAACTAACAACCATTTTAATTGCCATGTATTCTCTGATTTTCCATTCTTTTTTTTTCATCAATAAAAACACACGTCTGTGTTTTAATTAGCGTCTAATGAGATATTTATAGATAATTTCCTTGTCCGAGACCTTCTAGCAGCCCACCATTATTCCTATCTCTGGATTCTTAGAAAGGAAATGATTTTTTAATAATCAATACATGAACTTATGCTTGTATATAAATTTTCCTTTTTATTCCTTAGGTGTGTGTGTGTGAGTGTATTAGATTGCGCATCTTCGTTCCTACACACCAATAAGATAATTAAAATCCTTGAGGATTCCAAGGCGAGTTTGCGTTTTACCAAACATATATGCGAGATCTACTAATAAAATAGTCCTTTTCCCTAGCGAAGATTATATACTCAAACTATTATAATGAGAATATATAGAATGCCTCTGTGGAATGAAGGTGTTGGAGGCTTTTGCGTTTATGCGGTATTATAATGTATTTAATGCTCGACATTCAATTTGCTATAAATAAAAAAAATCATAAATCTAAAGAGAAAAGAAAGGGTGGGAAAAGTTTTTTGGAGGAGAAAATTTAAAGGTTTTCCTCTGGGATCTTTCCGAATTCGACAGTTCCGTATAGAGAAGGAGCCTCTTGGCAGGGGAAGGCATCAGTAGGGTAGTTGCAGGTGAGGGTCTGTTGGTCGAAGACGGTCTGGTTTCCGCAGACAAAGGAGTATTGAGCAGTCTCAATGATTTGGCCCAGATCATCCTCGATGGGGAGGCATACGTGGAAGATCTAAAGGAAGAATGAAAACTTACAAGAAAAAGAAAGGATTGAAGGAGGTGTGATCTTACTTGGCAGTTGTTGTCAACATCAGCGTAGTATCCGTAAGCCTGCCCGTCGCAAGAGAAAGAAGTGGAGAGGAGAATCAGAAGGAGCTCAGCATCAGCTGGAAGCTGATAGGCTGTGGGGCTCTGGGAGGAGACTTGAGAGGCCACGAAGAGGGCGGCAAAGGCGAGAGTGGAGAGGACTGCACGGATCATGTTGATGCTACTAGTGGGCACAAATCAAAAGATGAACTGATGACTTTAGAGTCGTAAATTAATCTTTATATACCTTCAATTTTGTAGTAATATAAAAATAATAGAATGAGAGTAAGATGGTTTTTTTTGGCGGCAGGACAAGAAATTTGACCCGTTCGGAGCAACAAGATTTTTCTCATTTGTTGTCTCTTACCTGCGCTCCTTATTGCCCTTTGTGGAATGAATGTAAAGTTCATCACTCAGTGCCCTATGATATATATATATATATATATATATATATATATATATATATATATATATATATATATATATATATATATATATATATATATATATATATCCTGCAAAAAAAATATATTTTATTGAACAACTCACATAACCAACTATTTATTTTTAGATACAAAACTATCTGAAGATATATTAATCAAATACTTTGTTTATATGCATATCTTATTTGGAGGTGCAAAACACGTTTTAATGTCAACATTATGTTTGTCGCATTTTTATTTATTGATAAGACTCTACTGACTTTGATTAAATCAGAAGAGCCATTTAACGGAGACCTTTTACTATGTTAAATAAACTGGATCTCTCCAATCATAATATCATCTTGTACAAAAAATGATGCAAATTAGAATATAACCTTACCTGCTTTATTTTTAATTGCCATGGAACGATGCAACAAATATTTATTATAAAAAATGCATGACTTTGTTTTGCATGGAATAGATATTTTGTGATCTAATCATTCAATGTAGTTCTACAATGCTACATATAGTTTGTTCTTGCATCGAATAAAGGCCATTATTATTATCGATACCTTTGAAATACTTGTCCAATATTAATACTTCATTTGTATATATGGCTAATAATTATATTTCAAACCATTCATTATTATATAAACTTGAGTTATAGGGTCCGTTTTTATTCATATTTATTACTATTGTGAATAAATGCTATCGTCTTTAATTCCATACCACCAATATAAGGTAACACTTATAAATATTTAATTATTAAACCTAAGTAAAACATTATTTTGGTTTAACTCATTATATTAATTTAGAATTAAGTTTAGGTTCCCCATGTATCAACAGCTAAATTATCTTTTTTATTTCTTGCCACAGCTTTAAAAAATTACTTGTCCTTCATTATTTCATCTTGTTATTGTATTATTTAAATAATTATATTACAGCTCAATTTACTAAATAATATTATTAATCAAATTTAATTTATTCAAAAAGTTCGGTGGTTGCAAATTATCACATGAACAAATATAAATATATAAGATAACATCAATATCTTGGATAAGTTCCAGTAAAATATGATTGTCTTTAAGTGAGAAAAACATCATGACTAAAAAATTATTTTGCTGCTAAAAGTCTGAGTCGAGTTTCTTTTATTTACATCAATGTAAAAATAAACAATTTAATAGCTATCATCCTAACTAAAATAATGCTATTAATAACATGGATAATTGTTAGTAACATCATTCATGAGATTTGATGTCATATTGGTAGCCGATTAAATATTAATAACCTGTTGATGGGTTATGTATATTTATAAAGATAACATTTATTTCAAATAGTTCATTTTTTTACTTTACTATCAATTGAAGGTCATTGGATATTTATTTATATTCAAATTTTGGGATCGGCACACATTGGATTAAGATAAATTTAGAAGTGGTTTTATGTGTGGACCTTCAGGAAAACAAGTGGTTTTGCATTCTTAGTTGGAGTTCCGTCTCAGTGATGACCCAACATTATAAACTTTAATACTTGAAGTACTTTTGATGACTACCTAAATGCACTCACTTCTTCAAATTTTATGTTACTCTGATGGCCTAAGTTGACATTCAAGTTCAGTCTATATGGAATGTTCAATGTATGAGTCTTGATAATTAACTTTGAGAACTTCATCTTCATAACAAAAATATTAAGAATATTATGCGATTTTCGAATATTTGTTATGATAGAATTGCATCCGTGTTGATTTAATTAATCATTTTAGCGATAAGATTAGTCTATCACACCAAGGATCTGAATGCGTTTAATGTACAAAAGGCAGCACAAAGGCAGTACGATAGCTCAGTGGAAGCTTTATCAAGTATTAATGTTGAAAAAGGTTTGACTCACAATATTGTGTAATCGCATAGAAAATATTTTGGTGATTGGAACTTATTTTAATGCTATAATTCCCTTGACATATCTGCACGCATGCATTTATATTTTATAAAGTATAAAAAATAATAGACTCTCCTCCTTCACAGCCTCTATCTAGAAAATCTTACCGATTTAGAATACCAAATGTGTTTCGAAATCAACTTCTTTTATAAAAACAGCAAACCAATGGTTTTTGAAATTGTTATACTTGATTTTAAAAGTTTCAGTAATAATTAAAAACATGGCAATACTCCACGAGTTTGATTAGATCAAAGTTGGGAGATTCTTAGAATTTTTGGTGTAGAGACGGTTTTGATCTTTCAACCTGGTCTTTTTTTCACTCACTGGTCTTACAAAATGAGAAATGGAGATATTTGAGCTTACAAAAGATAATAGATCTTTATAATTTTAAAATAAAATTTAAGTTTTATACAAAACATCATCCTCGCCACTTTTCCCGGAGAGGGCAATTTTAAATGAAAATATATGGCTGTGCACACACTTTCATCTAAGTTATTTACTAGTGATGAAAAGGAAGAATTGTCGCCTTAGGGTTTGCTGGCTCTTCTTTCCTCGATGGTACCCAGGATTTACATCAAGAACGTGAGGTCATGAAGTCTAACTGTACATTTTTTTAAAGCCTGAAGCTCCCAGAAGAACTTGAAGAAATAGCCATAAAGGAGGGTATTTTAACGATACATGACCTCAGCAGGAATTAATTATTTTGATGACGGGAGGTTCCGATTTCCTCTCTCCAGACCGGCAATTTAACATTACTTGCCTTAGCTCTGGCACGCAAAATTGGTGCAAAATTTACTTTTTGATCGTACCGGAGCAAGGATATTTGTCTTAAGTTTATGACCCTTTGGATCTACCAGAAGATGGGAACGAAGGGTCCTAGATTTTATATCAAAAATATCGGATGAGAGGAAGTTCATCGCCCAGTTTCTAATATGGACCGTTTTTCTAAAATAGTATTGCCCATGCAAAGATTGTTGAGTTCTATACACTTAAATACTTTATACCTTTATGGACTGTCCCATGATTAATATTTTAAAAAGTTTATTTCTTTCAACGCAATAGACATGGAGTACGTCAAGGTATCTAAATACTGAAAGCCACAGTACTCTTTGGTCTTGGAAACCGGATCTCTCTGCAAGAGCGAAAGCCATATATTGTGCCTCCTCGGGGCGAAAGGTTTAATTGCCTGCAGATTGTCTACAGTTAGTCTGATTAATTCATCTGAATTAAGGCCAATTATAACATCTGCCGCAGCTCGGTACGGAGCTTTAGACCTAATAATTCCTCTGCTTATAACACTTCATGGACCTTAGCTGCGTGCGTGATTAAGTACTTTACAGGAATCTCACATTCTCTTTCATTAATCTACAGAAGACTTTAAAAATATTTTAAGAAACGCCTGTTTTGACTTTTTATGTAAGCATGTATTTCTCTAGCTGTATTTAAATTACGTTAGTTTAGCATCGATGATAAAATTTTAAGCTAAAATGATTATTCATATATACTTTTTACAATACAATATAATAAATTTTTAAATATATTTTTATTTATAATTTAATCTATGTATATTTTCTAAACTGTGAATGAAAAAAATATTATGCTTAACTAAACTTTTAATCATTATATATTAAATCCCTTATAAGCAAATGAAAACCCTCTTTCTCATGGATGAGTTTTTTACTCTAATATTTTAACATTTAACAATTAAAATTATTTATGTCTTTTAAAGATACAATTCTAGTTAAATAAAAACGTTATTTAAAAAATAACTAATAAGTTGATTATTTATCTTTCAAGGGCTTGATTATTATGAAAATTATTTATTAATAAATAATTATTTTCTGCTTACGATATTTTGGTCAGTTTTCACAATTAATCATCTTTATTTCTTTAAGTTGGTTAGAAATTCATCACAATTTACTGGTTATTTTTTCATATATAAATTCACCTTTAAACTATTAAGTTTTATATTCAAATTTAGAACAGTTCTATTTATGAACCCCACAAAATAATTCCTAACTAACCTAAAATCGTTATAAAAACATACATTTAAAAAATCATTTTTTTACATTTTAATCAAAAATAATTTTATAAATATATTTCGATAAGTTTATTTCGATATGTCAAAGCTCATATGTATTTTGGTACATAGTTTTACCAGTTTTTTGTGTCTTTTGATTTCGAACTAAAGGGGAGATTTATTTGTGGAGTGGGGAATTCAAAGGTTTCCTTCGGGGATCTTTCCGAATTCAACGGCTCCGTAGAGACCAGGGGCCTCTTGGCAGGGGAAAGCATCCTCGGGGTGGTTGCAGGTGAGGGTCTGTTGGTCGAAGACGGTCTGGTTTCCGCAGACGAAGGAGTATTGAGCAGTCTCAATGATTTGGCCCAGATCGTCCTCAATGGGGAGGCAGACATGGAAAACCTGAGGAAATAATATTATAAACAGTTACATATAATCATTGTTTTGAGTAGGATGTATCTTACTTGGCAGTTGTTGTCAACATCGGCGTAGTATCCGTAGGCCTGTCCGTCACAAGAGAAAGAAGTGGAGATGGGGGCGTCCAAGATGAGATCAGCATCAGCTGGAAGTTGATAGCTGAGGGGCTCTGGGAAGACACTTGGAGGCCACGAAAAGGGCAGCGAAGGCAAGAGTGGAGAGGACGGCACGGATCATGTTGATGCTACGAGTGGGCACAAATCAAAAGATGAACTGATGGTATTCCAGACACACAAAGATACTTTTATACTCTTCATCATTTATGAGGGTATGTGTAATTTGGCTTCTTTTATGTTTATTTAAAGATGACCGCATAGTTTAAACGCAAAAGACTTACGGATTACTGTCTAGCAGACGCGCAACAAGGATTTAAAAAAAGAAAACCTGTTGATGGGCACATTGGATTTCGTTGTAGAACATGTATTTAGCAAAACATTTAAGTTAAATCGGTGATCATTTTTATTAAGTCTATATATTAATTTTTTTTTCAAAATTTGGTTATCCATAAAATATTATCATTTTTTATGATTTAAAACAATGCGTTGGGAAACTTTTAAATACAAAATATCATTGTTAATTTTTGATTTCTCAAAAAAAAATTGTGAATTTTATTATTTTGTAACAAAACTCAAAGAAAAAATTACTCCAATAGTGGTTAATGTTTTTCATTGCTTATATAGAACTATTGCACTTTTATAATTATATTGTACCTGGACAAAAAGTATATATCTATAAGTAAATAAAGAAAATTAGGATTCTTTATTTATTTGAGCAGACATAACAGACATATATACCTTGAAGTGATGTAGAATTTCGTGGATATAATTTTTTATCATTACTTCCATTGAATACTCTAGAGTACACGTTTTAACCTGACTTTGTGGTATTATGCTGTGCAAATACTTTATCTTAGAAGCTTATCTTTTAATAAAATTGATAGATTTACGTATCAATAACATTCTTTATTTTATCTCCATGTACCGAAAATTTAATCAGTTTGTTAAAAATAGTCAAAGAATAAAGTCAATGTTTCAAAATGAAAAAATCTGTGCTCCCATCAAGTTCAATATAAAAAACGTAAGTATTGTCTCACTTTTGATTTTTTTTCCCTTTAATTACTGAAAAATATAGCTCCACAATTGTTTCTCAATGAAAAAAAGTTGTAATTTTAGTTTTTTGTGTTCAAAATTACTTTGTAGATTTTGAACGTACTTTAAAGTACGCGATGGAAGATGACCTGAAAATTTGTGTTTGTTTATTTATATATATTTTCATATTTATAAAAATATTTTTGGACATTCAGAGCTTTTGGACTAAGCACAATTGAAATTTTGGATCTACTTGAAGACTATCCTCCAAACAATCCAACGGATATTGTGGTTTTCCCTCCTCTAGAGAAAAATGATGTAAGTGATAAGGATGATAAAGTGGAAGAAATTGGTGGAGTCGTTGATGTAAATTTGGTTGGTAAGAAAATCCTATGTCAGCCAGCAGAACTGCAAAGTTCTATACCAGTTAATGAAGATGAGGAAGACGAAAAATCTCATGATGATGACAAACCATTTAATTTTACTGGAACTATAAAAAGAAGAAAGAAAGACGTAAAAAAATCCTCAAAATCTTTGAAGGACCAATTACCTCGTGTTAAAAACTCTGATAGGATACAATCCACTAAAAGAATCAGATTGGTTCGAAGATTAATTTGTTCAATTCAAACCTTCATTCGAATTTTGAAAGTATTCCCATAGACTTAGATGAACTAAAGAATCCTCTTGATTTTCTTAAACTTTTCATTACGGACGAAATATGTGATAAGATATTAGAAGAAACGAAAAAGTGGTAATGAAAAACAATGACATCGATTTTGTACTCTCTATAGACATCAATATGATTAGGGCAAGTCATGCCTGCGCCTTTTTGAGTGGCTATATGACAGGATCTTCCAAAAGAATGTATTGGGAAACGAGGGAAGATACATGCAACAACTTTGTACAAAATTGCATCTCCAGATCGAACCATGAAAAACTAATGCGATATACCCATTTCGAAAGTATTCAAAATCCATTTTGGAAAGTGCAACCTTTGATGGACTGCATAAATTAAACTGCAAAAATGTATGTTCAAAGAACTGAGTATATTTCGATCGATGAGTCAATGGTGAAATACATTGGACCTCATCCCCTCAAACAATTTTTGCGTGGAAAACCAGTACACTTCGGTTTCAAGATCTGGTGTGCATGTACTCCATTTGGAGAGCTCCTCTACCTATTGTCTTCCCTATGGGGGGGGGGGGGGATACAAAGATTATACCAAGAGGACAGGTTCCAGATGTGGTCGTTGAAATGGTAGAGCAACTTGATCTAAAAGAAGGTCATAAGATTGTTTGTGATAATTTATTTACTTCTCTTGACCTTATGGATTATTTGGGATCTATAGACCTTGGAATAGTTGGAACTATTAGGCAAACAAGGATCAACAAACTGAATCTACTAACCAAAAAAATCAATGAACAAGACGAACAAAGGTTTTATGAAATCTGTATATATTGACAACGATTTGTGCGTTACAGCGTGGAAAGATTCAAGGTCAGTTTTCTTAGGGTCAAACTTTTTAGATTCAGACCTAATTGGGTATGTGAACAAATACAATAAAGAAGAACGGAAGAAGATACCCACAGCATGCACCAATCCATCTATCGTTTATAGTCAAAATACGGGTGGAGCTGACTTGCCGGATAACTCAGTCTCAAATTATTGAATTGCTTTGCGGACTAAAAAATGATATTGGGCATTATACAACTGGTTTCTGAATGGGAGACATATTAGTTAATTAATTTTAAATAATCAACAAAAAATAACCATAAATTATACAAAGACTGAAAGGAAAAAGACATGTAATATTAAAACATGCTTAAAAACCCATGGCTTATAAAAATTATAATGTAAATGTATCTTTAAAAATGTTTCCAGAGATAATAAATTCTTTAAAGCCACCTCCACTATCCTTGGGGAATTTTTTTGGTTCTTGAACCTGGTCCTCGCCAGTATAGATTTTCGATGCTAGTCTCAATTTAGGGTCCTGACTTAGAAAGCCATATAGGATCTCGTTTGGGCTCAAATCCATGCCTATTTTATCCTTTATACCTTCTTTTATAATTTTCATAATATGGACGAGATCCGTGCAATGTCGGAACTGATGTGCAACAGTTTTGCGGCTTTCACACATGGAACATATCCCCCCTCATTTTGTAACTAGACCACTCGTAAAATATATCACACAGGATATTCTGTACTTTAAATACTATTCCCTTGGAGTTAACATGGGGTCCCATATTCCTGAGATTATGTCCAGGAAATATGACGCGTTCTTTGTTTGAGGGTTTACAGTATCAATTTTTTTTTGAAGTGGGAAGTGATAAGTAGGTAGTTTTTCTTGATAATTTGGGGAGATACTTGATAAATATTCTCCTTTGTTTTTATTACGACGCCGTCTGCAAAGATTTTTAAAGGGAAGTCTTTAGGATAGCAACGGAGGGATAGTCTACGTTTTTCAGGTTAAGGACATCGTTAATCGTCCAGAGACCTCTTTTTTAGAGAATGGGCCATGGAACCTCAACTTTGACTATTGGATTCCCTACTAGAGGCCTGCCTACACCGACCCCCTACCAATAGGCTTCAAGGAGCTCTTGTGGGAATTCCCAAAGCTCGTTACATGGTATGTGGAGTGGTGGGTTGAGGCCCCCTTTACTTCTTTGTATAGTAGAGGCGCTTTTCCCCCACATTGTTAGATATGTTGACAAGATCTTCACCCATATTCTTCCATCTGCTTGTTACGTCTTTTATTTTAGGTGTACACCTAAGTATCTGGTTTACACGAGGCAGGGCCACCGTGTTCCAGTATTAGATTTTGCTCATCAGAGAGTCTATGTCTTCCCAACTCCACGACAGAGGATTCTAGGGACCTTTGAGCAGCTCGGACATTTTCTTCTGATCCTAAGTCGAGGGAGATGGAATTACCCAAGACAATGGCACTGTCCACTGCCATACAGGTTTTGGTGGAGCCCGTCAATATTGGTAAGTCATCTGCAACATCTTCGTCCAAGATGACTTACGGCAACTAGAAAGAGGGTAGGAGACAGGGGGTCTCCTTATTACACTCTACGCTTCAGCTGTACTCTGGGGTACCTGTCCACGTCGATAACGGACTTAGAGTCCTTGAGAACATTATGAATTGCTCGAACGAAGACCTCTGGGAATCCCAGAGAATGCAATTCACCGATATTGTGGCATCTTTTTTATGTTTTAGATCCTTTATGTATTCTTCTGAAATTAAATCAAATATGAATGTAACTTGTAAAAACTTATGATTTTTACTATTTATATATATATATATGACTGAATATATTTATATCATGGTACAAATTTTCTTAAAGCTTTTTGATTTTTTAAATTTACTTTAGCATTTTTTTGAATTACATGTTGAAAGTGGTTTTGTACAATGAAGTGCATCAGATAAGATCGTTTATTTTGATTCTGTCTTGGATCAAAGACTGGACCTCAATTTATACTCTTTGACAAACCAATTAGGCAATTTTTATAAGCCGAAGTATAAGATACTTAAGTTGCGTCTTGGAAAATTATTTTTGACAAAGTGGGTTTGGGGGATCCAAGTAAAACTGTTTGCTCATTTTTTACTCCGAAAAATACTTTTATAAACAATAAATGATACTAAATAAAATAATACCATCGATTGCCATTTTAAGGTTCATAGTTATATAATATATAGCATCGCTACATACCCTTTGACCAAATTAATTGAATTGCTTTAAAATAATCTGCAATTGTTGTATTTCTTTACTTTATTTCATCAACTTTTTTCTCAGATATCAACTATTATTAATTTATTATCTATCTAAAGCTTAGAACTTCTAGAATCATTATAAAAAACTAGTATTAAGAATAAATTCCAACCAAAAAAATTCAAAGGCGCACTATGTAGTATGAATTCGGTATATCTTAATGCCATATTCAGAGTAATATTTCAACTATTTCAATATCTTTGAGTATCAAGCCAAATGACATAAAATATAAGTTAGAACATATTCCACTCGAAATTCAACACGTTTTGTTTATTTCAATACTAGCTAATCTACCGTACTTTGTTCCGGCATAATCGTGACAGGGATTTATACCCATTATATCTATTGGTACATTCATATGAAATACAAGTATCTATAACCTAATTATCAATAGTATCCAATTATAATTGTTTTTACATTTTTAAATACTTTTTCTTATGGCAAAATATTCGTCTTTTTTAAGTGTACTCATGTTTATGTTTAGACTGCTATTAACACATCCAAGATATAACTGATATATAAAAAAGTTTTCTACATTTTGATTCTATGATACAGATTGATAGGAGGCTTCCCTAATTTCTAAATAGGCTCTCTTACCATTGTCTTGGCCTCATGTGACGTAATCAGATCAACACACTTTACTCCACAAAACGCTTGTTGGCTATTAAGGATGCTTCATATCAGTTTTCAACCATATTAGTTAAGTCATATGGCCTTACATATAGGACAGACAAAGAAAATTATAAACATATCATTTCTGCCTCTGATGTCACATTAGAGGTCGTACACACCCATTAAGGAGGGTTAGTGCAGCTTTGATTTCATTAAGGAGACCTGGTACATGGCGAAGCTGGTACTGTAACATTTGTTGTGGTCTCCAACAGGGTTGTTTGATTTAAATCAGGCCGATTTAAATCATTGATTTAAATCGCGATTTAAATCAAGTGGATTTCCAATTATAATCATTGATTTAAATCAATTCATGTTTTTTTCAATAAATTGAATTGATATTTAATTTTATGCTTCTAATTCTCAATGACAGAAACAATACATTCATGTCTGTCTTCTTAATAGTAGAACAGTGGCCTTTTTTCATTATATCTATAGCCTCAAACTATAGGCCTATATCATATTAAGCATTGAGTTAGGATTATTTGATTTAAATCAAGCAATTCGGTTAGCGATCTAAATTAAGTTTTTTTTTCCAAAGACATTTTATAATCAATGATTAAAATCAAGTCATGTTTTCAAATAAATTGTTTATTACTTGTACAATGTAAATGGAAAAGTTAACGCAGTTCAAGATTCGAAAGTTACCCATCTTGTAGTCATCTTTGATCAACCGTTGGCAGCTCCACCCAGTAATTTATTAAGGTAGAAAATTGTCATGAGTCTTCGATCCTTGCTTGGATTTCGAACTGTCACGTGATTAGCGAGTATGACTCATTACAAGGCCTTTGAAGTTCTGTAATTTTATTGTGTACTCCTTTGCATTCTTTATTAAAATGAAATCATTAAGTAAGGCAACTAGAATTTAATCAAAGACAGCATTTAAAGTCCCCTGAGTAATAGGTAGGCCTATATGTATATTGGGCATGTTTTAAAAAGTTACAATTAAAAGTATGGACAAAGTTTACACATTGAAAAAAAGATTTTTTGTTCATAAAATATGGTTAACAATTAAAATAAAAAAAATCTGATTTAAATCAAAAAATCTGATTTAAATCAAAAGAATCCGATTTTTTTGATTTTTTTGAAAAAAAATCAAAAAAATCAACAACCCTGGTCTCCAATGACATAAGCAGAACTGCAGAGGTTATATGGCTCACAAAAAAGACTCTTATGTGATGAAAATATTTATCCAACCTTATTTTCATATCTATTACATAAGTAATTTTTATTTTATTAAGTATTGAAATGAGCTTAATGTGTCTGGGCTTTGGACAGCCAGTG
The DNA here is from genome assembly GCA_013387185.1 of Caligus rogercresseyi. Taxonomy (NCBI): domain Eukaryota; kingdom Metazoa; phylum Arthropoda; class Copepoda; order Siphonostomatoida; family Caligidae; genus Caligus; species Caligus rogercresseyi. Next base: position 23,944,184 of record CP045892.1, read on the forward strand.
ACATTACTTTTTAATATAATACCGGTCATTATTATTGGTCATTGTTCTATAATTTTTACATTATGAAAGAAGATTAATAGATGGCCTTCTTCATTGCTGGATTGCCAATCCTATTTATTTTTTTGAGTCTCCACTGATGTCATATGTCCAATGTATATATATATATATATATCAGGAAACGACCGGGTGCCGGCTGTTTTTTGAGCGTCCCGGCCCGGTGTCCGTTTTTTTTAGACACCGGGCCGGACATCAATATATTCTTTCGTTGTCTTTCATAATTTATTTAGAAAAGAATTACCATAAAAAAGTGAGGACGTTTATTTTTTAGAAAGAATTTTCGAAATACTTAACGTCGTCACTTTATGGAAATTATTTTCTTAAAAACGTCGTCACTTTTTCGTAGATTCTTTTCTAAAAAAAGTTATCACTTTTTTGTGAGATTATTTTCTAAAAAAAAGTTATCACTTTTTTGGGAGATTATTTTCTAAAAAAAAGTTATCACTTTTTTGGAAATTCTCCACTTCAGAATGTCGAAGGAACGAAAAGCAGTTTTGGCCCCGGCCCGGCATGAAAAATTTAAGTCTCGGCTCGGGTCCCGACGAAAAAGGTGTCGTTTCCTGATATATATATATATATATATTAGGGTGATTCTTATTTCACGTTTTTTGGATTTGAGAGTCGGGCTCCCCCTAGGATTTTACTTTAGTGTATCGAGATCATCTTGTGAAAGTTTGAACGAAATCGAATAATTGGAAGTACATGCTCCACGGGCCCAAAAGTTATGTAGTAAACTTATGTAGTAATTTTTTTTTTCGCTATTCGATTGCCCCTAATGTCCTTAATTTTAATGCTATTTTCAAACAATTTGCCGCAAAATGTAGGTATGCTCGCAAGAATTCCAAATCAGTTTTTATTTTTAATGTACATCCAAATTCAACGAGAAATTAGTTTTGAAATAATCATTTTTATTCAAAATACCCCAAAAATGAACATTTTGAAACTTTATTATCTCGTTTGATTTTGAATGTAAGGAAAATACAAACTGATTTGGACTCCTTGCAAGTATACCTACATTTTGCGGCAAATTGTTTGAAAATAGCGTTGAAATTAAGGACATTAGCGGCAATCGAATAGCGAAAAAAAAAATTACTACATAAGTTACTACATAACTTTTGGGCCCGTTGAGCATGTACTTCCAATTATTCGATTTCGTTCAAACTTTCACAAGATGATTTCTATGCACTAAAGTAAAATCCTAGGGGGAGCCCGACTCTCAATCTGAAAAACGTGAAATAAGAATCACCCTAATATATATATATATATATATATATATATATATATATATATATATATATATATATATATATATATATATATATATATATATATATATATATATATATATATATATATATATATATATTATATATATATATATATATATATATATAAGGGTTGTTCTTATTTTTCAAATGTTTGAAATGTTAGCAACATTGTGGATTTTCTGTTTTTTTGGTGATAAAAGAAGACGACATACAAAGTTTGAACAAAATCGGTCAACATTACGAGGTCGCGCAACGAGGTCAAAGTTTTAAGAATTTAGTAAAAATATAGTTTTCCGCAAATTTCTTCAAAATGGTGGACGTTACAGATTTCAATAATAATTATTAATTTAAAGGAAATTCAATTTACCACCAGACGTATGTTTGATGTTTTTTAATAAAACAAAGTTTTCAGAAAAAACAAAGAAAAAATGGAGTGTGTATTGATAGCTTATTTCATAGCTTTTTTGTGTCAATTAACTTATACGATTACCATCTGGTAACTCTGTTAGTGTAACCTGGATAGGAAGAAAAAAAGAAGGGAGAGAAGTGAGGCAAAATACTCCCTCCCTTCTCTTTCTCTTTCTATCCAGGTAACACTAACAGTATTACCAGATGGTAATCGTATATTCTCATATCAAAATATCAATTTTTGGGGAGAGTACGTATTTGCTTATATCTCTTAAAGTATAGCGATTTTTAGAACACAAAATATATCAAATGAAAGCTTGGATAACCAGCTTTAATATTTTGGTATATTAAATCATGTCAATTTAATAAGTAGAGAGTAATATGTACATTAAAAAAGCCTATCTCGCGTACAAAATGACGCATATAATGGATTATAAATGCGTCAGAGACAAAGTAAAATTTTGAGAGGATACCTTGACGCACATCTAAGAAACACATTATGATTTATTTTCATGGTAATATCATATCTAACTTGTTTGGTTTGTCTATGTATTCAAATGAATATTTTTGTTGCTCTAAATTCATCCAATTGTGAATGATAATTATCATTTACACTGAATGTTTATGATGAAAAGGTCTGCAGCATTTCCCTAAAATTCCTCTTGCTCCTTTCTTTTTTTAATTTTACCCTGAAAATTGTGCTTCTTAAGTGATAAGCTTGGGGAGCGTTTCCACAAATTCATTACAATGATGGAAATGAGACACCAAGGAAAATGGAGTCCATCCATGCTTGAGGTCTTATGTTAGATGTTGAGGCGAGATGCGAATTCAAATGAATACAAAAGACAAGCAAAAAACATAAAAATTGTAGTTAGGGTTATGAATCATCCAAGTGTATTCATGTGTTTAGGTGAGGATGCCTTTTGATGCCTTCTGATGTTTGAAAGCCTGTTAATAAATCAATACTATTATTACCGGCAAGTGAAAAAGTCGATTATATAAAATAAACGTATCAAAAATGAGAGCCAATATTGTTTTTTATGTGATAAGTGAAAACTTAAAAGGAATAAACTGATACGGTTCTTGAAGAAAATAACTTTTGACAATTGGTTGTCAAATCTGATTGGATTTACAGTTAGATCAATTTAAAAGAATATAATAAAACACATACATTTAAAAAAAATGTTTATTTTGAATGTTATATTCAAAAAAAAATTCAGTTTATTTCGATATATCAAAGCTCATAGTTATTTTGGTAAATAGTTTACCAGTTTTTCGTGTCTTTTGATTTAGAACTAAAGGGGGAGATTGTGGGAGTGGGGAATTTAAAGGTTTCCTTCGGGGATCTTTCCGAATTCGACGGCTCCGTAGAGGCCAGGGGCCTCTTGGCAGGGGAAGGCATCCTCGGGGTGGTTGCAGGTGAGGGTTTGTTGGTCGAAGACGGTCTGGTTTCCGCAGACGAAGGAGTATTGAGCAGTCTCAATGATTTGGCCCAGATCGTCCTCAATGGGGAGGCAGACATGGAAAACCTGAGGAAAGAATATTATAAAAGTTACATAAAATCATTGTTTTGAGTAGGATGTATCTTACTTGGCAGTTGTTGTCAACATCGGCGTAGTATCCGTAGGCCTGTCCGTCACAAGAGAAAGAAGTGGAGATGGGGGCGTCCAAGATGAGATCAGCATCAGCTGGAAGTTGATAGGCTGAGGGGCTCTGGGAAGACACTTGGGAGGCCACGAAAAGGGCAGCAAAGGCAAGAGTGGAGAGGACGGCACGGATCATGTTGATGCTACGAGTGGGCACAAATCAAAAGATGAACTGATGGTATTCCAGACCCACAAAGATACTTTTATACTCTTTATCATTTATGAGGGTATGTGTAATTTGGCTTCTTTTATGTTTATTTAAAGAGGACCGCATAGTTTAAACGCAAAAAAGACTTACGGATTACTGTCTAGCAGACGCGCAACAATGATTTAAAAAAAGAAAACCTGTTGATGGGCACATTGGATATCCGTTGTAGAGCATGTGTTTAGTAAACATTTAAGTTAAATCGGTGATCATTTTTATTAAGTCTATATATATATTTTTTTTTAAATTTGGTTATCCATAAAATATGATCATTTTTTATGATTTAAAACAATACGTTGGGAAACTTTCAAATAAAAAATATCATTGTTAATTTTTGATTTCTCAAATAAAAATTGTGAATCTTATTATTTTGTAACAAAACTCAAAGAAAAAATTACTCTAATAGTGGTTAATGTTTTTTCATTGCTTATATATAATTATTGCACTTTTATAAATTCTATTGTACTTGGACAAAAGTATATTTCTATAAGTAAATAAAGAAAATTAGGATTCTTTATTTATTTGAGCAGACATAACAGACATATAGTTATACCTTGAAGTGATGTAGAATTTCGTAGATTCGAAAGTATTCAAAATCCATTTTGGAAATTGCAACCTTTGATGGACTGCATAAATTAAACTGCAAAAATGTATGTTCAAAGAACTGAGTATATTTCGATTGATGAGTCAATGGTGAAATACATTGGGACCTCATCCCCCAAACAATTTTTGCGTGGAAAACCAGTACACTTCGGTTTCAAGATCTGGTGTGCATGTACTCCATTTGGAGAGCTCCTCTACCTATTGTCTTTCCCTATGGGGGGGGGGGGGGATACAAAGATTATACCAAGAGGACAGGTTCCAGATGTGGTCGTTGAAATGGTAGAGCAACTTGATCTAAAAGAAGGTCATAAGATTGTTTGTGATAATTTATTTACTTCTCTTGACCTTATGGATTATTTGGGATCTATAGACCTTGGAATAGTTGGAACTATTAGGCAAACAAGGATCAACAAACTGAATCTACTAACCAAAAATCAATGAACAAGACGAACAAAGGTTTTATGAAATCTGTATATATGACAACGATTTGTGCGTTACAGCGTGGAAAGATTCAAGGTCAGTTTTCTTAGGGTCAAACTTTTTAGATTCATACCTAATTGGGTATGTGAACAAATACAATAAAGAAGAACGGAAGAAGATACCTACAGCATGCACCAATCCATCTATCGTTATAGTCAAAATACGGGTGGAGCTGACTTGCCGGATAACTCAGTCTCAAATTATTGAATTGCTTTGCGGACTAAAAAATGATATTGGGCATTATACAACTGGTTTCTGAATGTGAGACATATTAGTTAATTAATTTTAAATAATCAACAAAAAAACCATAAATTATACAAAGACTGAAAGGAAAAAGACATGTAATATTAAAACATGCTTAAAAACCCATGGCTTATAAAAATTATAATGTAAATGTATCTTTAAAAATGTTTCCAGAGATAATAAATTCTTTAAAAGCCACCTCCACTATCCTTGGGGAATTTTTTTTGGTTCTTGAACCTGGTCCTCGCCAGTATAGATTTTCGATGCTAGTCTCAATTTAGGGTCCTGACTTAGAAAGCCATATAGGATCTCGTTTGGGCTCAATCCATGCCTATTTTATCCTTTATACCTTCTTTTATAATTTTCATAATATGGACGAGATCCGTGCAATGTCGGAACTGATGTGCAACAGTTTTGCAGCTTTCACACATGGAACATATCACCCCCTCATTTTGTAACTAGACCACTCGTAAAATATATCACACAGGATATTCTGTACTTTAAATACAATTCCCTTGGAGTTAACATGGGGTCCCTATTCCTGAGATTATGTCCAGGAAATATGACGCGTTCTTTGTTGAGGGTTTACAGCATCGATTTTTTTGAAGTGGGAAGTGATAAGTAGGTAGTTTTTCTTGATAATTTGGGGAGATACTTGATAAATATTCTCCTTTGTTTTTATTACGACGCCGTCTGCAAAGATTTTTAAAGGGAAGTATTTAGGATAGCAACGGAGGGATAGTCTACGTTTTTCAGGTTAAGGACATCGTTAATCGTCCAGAGACCTCTTTTTTAGAGAATGGGCCATGGAACCTCAACTTTGACTATTGGATTCCCTACTAGAGGCCTGCCTACACCGACCCCCTACCAATAGGCTTCAAGGAGCTCTTGTGGGAATTCCCAAAGCTCGTTACATGGTATGTGGAGTGGTGGGTTGAGGCCCCCTTTACTTCTTTGTATAGTAGAGGCGCTTTTCCCCCACATTGTTAGATATGTTGACAAGATCTTCACCCATATTCTTCCATCTGCTTGTTACGTCTTTTATTTTAGGTGTACACCTAAGTATCTGGTTTACACGAGGCAGGGCCACCGTGTTCCTGTATTAGATTTTGCTCATCAGAGAGTCTATGTCTTCCCAACTCCACGACGGAAGATTCTAGGGACATTTGAGGAGCTCGGACATTTTCTTCTGATCCTAAGTCGAGGGAGATGGAATGACCCAAGACAATGGCACTGTCCACTGCCATACAGGTTTTTGGTGGGGCCCGTCAGTATTGGTAAGAACTTGAGTTTTGTTTAAATTGATTTTAAGCCCTGACTTTAACTCGAAAACTTTTAGGACTTTCAACATCCCTTTCCACTCCGCCCAAATTTTATCTCTTTTAAGCAAAAAAAGCCCCGTCATCTGCAACATCTTCGTCCAACATGAAGATGACTTACGGCAACTAGAAAGAGGGTAGGAGACAGGGGGTCTCCTTATTACACTCTACGCGTCAGCTGTACTCTGGGGTACCCGTCCACATCGATAACGGACTTAGAGTCCTGAGGACATTATGAATGCTCGAACGAAGACCTCTGGGAACCCAGAGAATGTAATTCACCGATATTGTGGCATCTTTTTATGTGGTTTAGATCCTTTATGTATTCTTTTTGAATTAAATCAAATATGAATGTAACTTGTAAAAAACTTATGATTTGTTACCATTATAAAATATTTAGTATATGTATATATATTATACTAGGTATGATCAAAAAGTATCCGACTTTTGGTTTTATTGTTCAAACGAACACAGCTATGGGGCGGGGACTTGCTATGTGGTTGGGAGCATGACTACTGGCGCATGCTCATTTTTTTCTACAGCTCCAATACAAGTCAGTCGGTGTCAGGCCATTCATGATTGTACAGGTGCAAGTGAGTGTCGTCGGATTTTATTTTCTTTAAAATGTCAGAAAAAGTCGAACAGCGTTATGCATAAAATTTTGTTTTAATCTTGGTGATTCGCAATGGAAACATTCGCAAGATTAAAAAAGTGTTTTGGAAATGAAGCGATGGGCACCACCCAGATAAGGAGTGGTACAACCGCTTCAAGATGGCCGCTTGTCAGTTGAAAGTGAACCACGCTCAGGGAGGCCCTCACATCGAAAAACGATGCACCATTGATCAAGTGAGGAACCTGTGATGCAGACTTGCCGAATCACGATCAGAGAACTTGTAGACCGAGGTGAAATTAGTTTTGGGTTCCATTCAATCAATTTTTGCTGTTCGACTTTTCTGACAATTTACTAAGAGAAATAAAATCCGACGACACTCACTTTGCACTGTTCAATCATGAATGGCCTGACGCCGACTGACCTTTGTATGGGCTGTAGAACAAAATGAGCATGCGCAGTAGTCATGCTCCCAACCACACAGCAAGTCCCGCCCCCATAGCTGTGTTCGTTTGACCAATAAAACCAAAAGTCGGATACTTTTGATCCTACCTTGTATATATATATATAGATATATGAGACTGAATATATTTAAATCATGGTGCAAACTTTTTTTAAAGCTTTTTTGATTTTTTTAATTTACTTTAGTATTTTTTTTAATTAAATGTGGAAAGTGGTTTATCAACTATTAATGATTTATTTTCTATCTAAAGCTTAGAACTTTTAGAGTCATTATGAAAAAACTAGTATTGAAAATAAATTCCAACCAAAAAATATTCAAAGGCACACTATGTAGTATGAATTCGGTATATCTTAATGCCATATTCAGAGTAATATTTCAACTATCTCAATATCTTTGAGTATCAAGCCAAATGACATAAAATATAAGTTAGAACATATTCCACTCGAAATTCAACACGTTTTGTTTATTTCAATACTAGCTAATCTACCGTACTTTGTTCCGGCATAATCGTGACAGGGATGTATACCCATTATATCTATTGGTACATTCATATGAATATACAAGTATCTATAACCTAATTATCAATAGTATCCAATTATAATTGTTTTTACATTTTTAAATACTTTTTCTTATGGCAAAAATATTCTCTTTTTAAGTGTACTCATGTTATGTTTAGACTGCTATTAACACATCCAAGATATAACTGATATATAATAAAGTGTTCTACAATTTTGATTCTATGATACAGATTGATAGGAGGCTTCCCTCATTTCTAAATAGGCTCTCTTACCATTGTCTTGGCCTCATGTGACGTAATCAGATCAACACACTTTACTCCACAAAACGCTTGTTGGCTATTAAGGATGCTTCATATCAGTTTTCAACCATATTAGTTAAGTCATATGGCCTTACATATAGGACAGACAAAGAAAATTATAAACATATCATTTCTGCCTCTGATGTCACATTAGAGGTCGTACACACCCATTTAGGAGGGTTAGTGCAGCTTTGATTTCATTAAGGAGACCTGGTACATGGCGAAGCTGGTACTGTAACATTTGTTGTGGTCGCCAATGACATAAGCAGAACTGCAGAGGTTATATGGCTCACAAAAAAGACTCTTATGTGATGAAAATATTTATCCAACCTTATTTTCATATCTATTGCATAAGTAATTTTTATTTTATTAAGTATAGAAATGAGCTTAATGTGTCTGGGCTTTGGACAGTCAGTGACATTACTTTTTAATATCATACCGGTCATTATTATTGGTCATTGTTCTACAATTTTTACATTATGAAAGAAGATTGATAGATGGCCTCCTTCATTGCTGGATTGCCAATCCTATTTATTTTTTGAGTCTCCACTGATGTCATAAGTTTGGTAGTGTCCATGTATATATATATATATATATATATATATATATATATCAGGAAACAACCGGGTGCCGGCTGTTTTTTGAGCGTCCCGGCCCGGCCCGGTGTCCAGTTTTTTTAGACACCGGGCCGGGACATCAATATTTTCTTTCGTTTGGCATTCATAAATTTATTAGAAAAGAATTAAGAGAAAAAGTGAGGACGTTTATTTTTAGAAAGGAATTTTCGAAATACGAAACGTCGTCACTTTTTGGAAATTATTTTCTTAGAAAACGTCTTCACTTTTATGGAGATTCTTTTCTAAAAAAGGTCATCACTTTTTTTGGAGATTCTTTTCTAAAAAAAAGTTATCACTTTTTTTGGAAATTCTTCACTTCAATGTCGAAGGAACGAAAACCTATATTATGTCCCGGCCCGGTTTTGACCCGGCCCGGCATGATAAATTTAAGTCCCGGCTTGGGTCCTGGCGAAAAAAGGTGTCGTTTCTTGATATATATATATATATATATAAGTTGAACTTGCAAGTTCAAGGGATATACATTCATTAGAATAAGAAAAATAATTATTGCATTATATTTAGTCCATCTAACATATACTATTCTAAATGAGATAGATCCAAATTGAACTTTCTTCTATTAAAGGTTGAATTTTTATCTTTAACATTTTGACATAGATGTTCAGTTTGTTAATTTTTTCTAACAATGATTATGTTAAACTGTTTAAGAAATATTTTTAACCATATTTACCATAGTTTAATTAAACTTCATGGTAATATCATATGTTACTTGTTTGGTTTGTCTATGTATTCAAATGAATATTTTTGTTGCTCTAAATTCATCAAACACTTTTTTTTTAAATTGTGAATGATAATTATCATTTACACTGAATGTTTATGATGAACAGGTCTGCAGCATTTCCCTAAAATTCCTCTTGCTCCATTTTTTTTTACTTTTACCTTGAAAATTGTGCTTCTTAAGTGATGAGCTTGGGGAGCGTTTCCACAAATTCATTACAATTATGGAAATGAGACACCAAGGAAAATGGAGCTCATCCATGCTTGAGGTCTTATGTTAGACGTTGAGGCGAGATGCGAATTCAAATGGATACAAAAAAGACAAGCAAAAAACATAAAAATTGTAGTTAGGGCTATGAATCATCCAAGTGTATTCATGTGTTTTGGTGAGGATGCCTTTGATGCCTTATGATGTTTGAAAGCCTGTTAATGAATCAATACTATTATTACCGGCAAGTGAAAAAAGGTGTCATTTCTTGATATATATATATATATATATATAGTTGAACTTGCAAGTTGAAGGTATATACATTCATTAGAATAAGAAAAATAAACGTATCAAAAATGAGACCAATATTTTTTTAATGTGATAAGTGAAAACTTAGAAGGAATAAGCTGATACGGTTCCTGAAGAAAACAACTTTTGAAAATTGGTTGTCAAGTCTGATTGGATTTACAGTTAGATCAATTTAAAAGAATATAATAAAACACATACATTTAAGAAAATTGTTTATTTTGAATATTAATCAAAAATAATTTTCAGTTTATTTTGATATGTCAAAGCTCATATTTATTTTGGTACATAGTTTTACCAGTTTTTTGTGTCTTTTAATTTCGAACTAAAGGGGGAGATTGTGGGAGTGGGGAATTTAAAGGTTTCCTTCGGGGATCTTTCCGAATTCGACGGCTCCGTAGAGACCAGGGGCCTCTTGGCAGGGGAAAGCATCCTCAGGGTGGTTGCAGGTGAGGGTCTGTTGGTCGAAGACGGTCTGGTTTCCGCAGACGAAGGAGTATTGAGCAGTCTCAATGATTTGGCCCAGATCGTCCTCAATGGGGAGGCAGATGTGGAAAACCTGAGGAAAGAATATATGTAGAGTTACATGAAATCATTGTTTAGAGTAGGATTGCTTTTACTTGGCAGTTGTTGTCAACATCGGCATAGTATCCGTAGGCCTGTCCGTCCACAGAGAAAGAAGTAGAGATGGGGGCGTCCAAGATGAGATCAGCATCAGCTGGAAGTTGATAGGCTGAGGGGCTCTGGGAAGACACTTGGGAGGCCACGAAAAGGGCAGCGAAGGCAAGAGTGGAGAGGACGGCACGGATCATATTGATGCTACTAGTGGGCACAAATCAAAGATGAACTGATGGAATTCCAGACACACAAAGATACTTTTATACTCTTCATCATTTATGAGGGTATGTGTAATTTGGCTTCTTTTTATGTTTACTTAAAGATGACCGCATAGTATAAACGCAAAAAAGACTACGGATTACTGTCTAGCAGACGCGTAACAATGATTTAAAAAAAGAAAACCTGTTGATGGGCACATTAGTGATATTCATGGCATAACGTACTTTTTACAGATAAAATAATCATTTAGAAGAAATTGGAAATAATTTTGATTTAATTAGTTCAGGTTTCTCTCGTGTTATGTTGGTAAATACAAAATAATATTTATTTTAAAGTAATTAATATTATTTCTTGGATAAGTTTTGGTGGAACAGATGTATTTTATTGTTGATTATTAAATCATGAGACTATTAGCAACAAATTATTGTACTTAAGAATGCCTTGAATATAACAAACTCTAATAAATACTTGTAATCCCTTAGAAAATATATATTTTTTTAATATTCATACAGTACATAATTTTAGATTATCATCGTCCAATCTTGAATTCTACAATAACAATGTTGAAGATCAGTATATCATACAAACACATTTATAGAAAATTGATTATTGTAATTGCTAATTAAGTTACGGAATAAACACAAAATTTTCTGCTGAGTCATTGTTATTAAATAATTGTTTTGCTTTAAGGTAATATAGAAGACCTAAATCACAAAAGTGTACGTCCAAAGCTTAATATAGTTTCTAATGAACCTTTAATTAAAATACATTTCGATTTGGAACAAAAGATGACGTCATATTCTTATTGATATATTTTTTGACGCTAGTTAATTTACTATTTAAATTACCAAATATTTTATGGCTTTCAAATTAAAGTTCATTATTCTCCTTTTTTCTAAAAATAAATATTTTTTTGGTTACGTACTATGATAGTACTTTTTTCTGTTCATATAAAATCAGTTACAAAATATGGTGACTGATTATACCAATGTTTAATCATATCGTCAACTCCTAAGGGGTTTCATATATAGTATTTTTTGCATTTATGTTTTATTGTTTCCTCAGATAAAAATGTATTTTTTATTTAGTTAGAAATAATTTGGAGAGTAGTTCAGAGAAATAAAGGTTTTTGTATCTATTACTGATTGAAAATAAACAAAATTTTGATTATCGAAACATTTTAGGACCTATTTTACTAGAGGGTTTCTTTCTGTTCTGTACATTTGATCATTTTGAATTACTTTAAAAATGTCTTTTAAAATTATAAAACATGAGTAACTATTTTTCAGAACCCAGATTAATAAAATGAACGGTCAACTATCGATATTAGTTGTTATAATAAGATGTTATAACAATATATTTTAACAAAAACTACCATAAGAAATTTGGATAAAATATCTACGTCAGTATAAACGAGAAGGATCGTAATACTAAGTAAATGTTATTAATTTGACTCCTTTAAGTTAACACTTTATCATATAAAAAATAAAACCAAAATCAACTTAAATATACAATTACCATACAAAATATTAGTTGTTTTCTTAAATAAGTAGTCTGAAAAAGGATCAGAGTAAGGATTTTACTGGTAAAATGATATATATTTCGATTTTATAAACCTTTTCAAGCCTTTTTATTTTTATAAAGTCCCATCTTGAAGAGGAAATCTCAGAGTTTATAATTATATAACCTAAATGGACTTCAAAATAAACATATTTTGCTCGAATAACAGTTGATTAATTATGTTTGTTATATTGACTTAAGTTTCAATCATATTATTTTTGCCAAAATATCTTTGAAGATGTTATCAATTTAAAAACAAAATAGGTTGCCATAAGTACAACCATATTTCTTTAAAATTTGGTCATGGAAAGATCACTAAAATAACTAAAATTATTATATGCATTAATAGACATTAAAACGTCAAAAAGATCGATTAATTGTAATTGTTCGATATATTTTTGGTAGTTATAACATCACCTCCTTTTTATGCGCGAATTTTATAATAGATGTGTCGGCATCTAGCCAAATAGATTTAATCCTTGTTCAAATTTGTGAGGGGATTCTAAACGTCAGTCTAAAAAAACTGACGCCTTTTGATAAGTTTTCCAAATTCTCCAACTTTAGTCACATATAGTTGTATTAAGAGTTTATATCATGCGGATTTCAAAGGTATGCAGAATTGACTTACGAAGTAACTTAGGTATTTTTGTTTTAGTGAGTAGAAGCAGATTCCAAAAGTATGTAGTGTGTTTATTCCTATCCTTGAATATCCTTGAATTTGGAGTTTTTCCTCAAGCTTAATTGGTGAACCGAAAAAAGCGTGAATATAAATTATCGCACATCAACTCTGAGATTTAAAAAAAATCATCCATTAATAGACTAAATGTCCTAGCTATTAGGCATCGATCCATGCCATTGTCGAATACTTTAAATGAACCCCTCCAATATCACTCATTATTATTAATTTAATACAATAATGGTTCAAGTTATGGAATTAATAGGTCTTTATTTTGTTTCATCATATCTGACGATAAGTGGAACATCGCTTTATTGATAAGATATAAAAAAGGAAAATGAGCAGTCCGCGGAAAAATAAAATTTACTGGTAAGTTTAGGATAACTAAAATAATAATATATTTACATGATTTGTTCATGAATGATTACGTATGGCAACTAGCTTCTAAAGTTTAAAACACAAAGCAGAATTGTATCCGACTGGATATGAATAAGCATTGTAATACTAAATTTAGTTAATCGAGCATAGGATCTTATCACTGAGGTAGACCAAAAATGACTCTCCCCTCTCGACATTCGAACCTGCACCCCAACATAGAGAGCTGAGCACGCCTTAACGCACATGGCTATCGCACTCCCTTGGGCTTAAAAATAGGGTAAACATAAGTACTTCTAACATAAATTACTGTATTTGGCATGATTTCTCATATGTGAAAAAGTAAATGTGGTCCAATGATTGATTGGCGAAATTGCGAAAAGATATTGATGGACACCATAAACAGATTCCTTTATTTCTGAGGATGATAAAAGTCTAATATTTCTATTTTGTATGTAAATTTGCTATCATGTCCTGTTACCATTTTTTCAACCAGAATAGTGGTGATGATAATATATACATTATTAGATTCTTCCAGTCCTTTAAAGAACATTATAATAGAAGATACATTATGTATTTTGGAGCTTCTTTTCATCCTTTAGCAAACTAAAAGCTTGGATTACCCTGTAAAAACGTTATTTATTTAATATTTCAGTTTAAAAATATTCCCAAGTAATTGTGTTAAAAACGAACCATAAATAAGATTATCATTTCAGAGAAGAACAACGATTATAACAATGTCTAGATATAATCAAACGACCAAAGTAAATGAAAATTGTGCCATACATACTTTAAAACGTTTCTTTTTTAAATATACCATTTATACATTTTCAGAATTCGATGTAAATTTTTTAAAAGAGATAGAGATTTTGAAATACTTGACCTCCTCTCCTTTTTATCCTTGCGAATAGACGGATTTTTTTAGAGAACAAGCTGTATATCTGGGTGCATCTCATAACAAAATTGATAAAACTTTAATTAAATGGATAGGATATTCATTATATATTTATTATGTCTTACAAATACACTTTTTCTTGTCATACAGGTAATAAGTAAAAAAATATGTCTTACTCAAACAAATTGATAGTAATTTTCAAATGTTATTAAAAAACCTCATATTTAAAATTAACATTTAACGATTATATTTAAACCATCAATGCTGGAGTATTTTCAATGCCTTTGATCAAACTTCCACTCGTGCGAGTTAAACCTGTACCTTCAACATTGAGTAGAAGCGTGTTCAATATCTCTATTATACTGTGACATATGTTCGTATTCAATATATATCTTTATATATACCTGAGCCTATATTATAATGACTTATTAAATGTATACGTTGGTTTATAATTTAATTCTTGTAAACTTTAATCAATGTCAATAACCATTTTATTCACAATTAGAGCAAACTTAAAGGATATAAATAAAACACATATATATGTCAGAAAACCATTTATTATATTATGAATATCATTATACAAAACAATTTTCATTCAGTTTATTTCGATAAGTCAAAGCTCATATGTATTTGGGTACTATGTTTTACCAGTTTTTTCGTGTCTTTTGATTTCAAAGTAAAGGGGTAATTTTATTCGTGGGAAGTGGGGATTTAAAAGTTTTGTTCGGGGATCTTTCCGAATTCGACGGCTCCGTAGAGGGCAGGGGCCTCTTGGCAGGGGAAGGCATCCTCGGGGTGGTTGCAGGTGAGGGTTTGTTGGTCGAAGAGGGTCTGGTTTCCACAGACGAAGGAGTATTGAGCAGTCTCAATGATTTGGCCCAGATCATCCTCAATGGGGAGGCAGATATGGAAGATCTAAATAAAGAATAAAACTTACATGAAAAGAAAGGATTGAAGGAAGTGTTGATCTTACTTGGCAGTTGTTGTCAACATCGGCGTAGTATCCGTAGGCCTGTCCGTCACAAGAGAAAGAAGTAGAGATGGGGGCGTCCAAGATGAACTCAGCATCAGCGGGGAGCTGGTAGGCTGAGGGGCTCTGAGAAGAGACTTGGGAAGCGACGAAGAGGGCAGCGAAGGCGAGAGTGGAGAGAACGGCACGGATCATGTTGATGCTACTAGTGGGCACAAATCAAAAGATGAACTGATAGTATTCCAGACACGCAAATATTCTTTTATACTGTTCCGCATCAACAAAAAAATAAAGCTACGAGGGTATGTGTAAATTTGTTTCTTTTTTGTTTATTTTAAGATGACCGCATGGTATAAAAATTCCTGACAGACGCATACGCGCAACATTTATTAGAAAAGGAAACCATTGATTGATACTGGGGATATTCATGATTCAAACTACTTCCCTTAGCTGATATAAATATTTCATATAAAATTAATCATACTTACTTTCTGTTAAAAAATATAAGCAATAACATTTTGATTTATAATACGTAGTACATGATTGAGCTTAAGAAAACAGCAAAAATCCCTCATGTCTCTTAGGATATAAAAGCTAAAATGTCTTTACAAGGGACGCCTGTTAAATGATCAATTGATATTATAAGAAACAATATTATAGGCAAAAAATACTTAAAATTATATTTTAATACCTAATAAGAAATGCATAAAGTTTCAAAGATTTTTTGATATTAATATTTTAGTTTTGTGGACTATTTTTGTTTATTTTATGTTTTTCTGAATGAATTATGTCTTTATAAAAATATGAAGAATATATTATTATTTCTTTATTCTTATATCATCCATTAATTCAAAAGTATGCTTAGTTTTTATATATTCATATCTAATTTAAACTCGAACTTTATTTGACAATCCTTTGACTTTATTGGCCTTTCTTAAACAGTTATGCTCGTACATATTTTTCAAAATAGAATGGTTATTTATACACTTAACTATCCAACGTCTTGAAATCAATGCAATGACTGATAAACAAATACAAACAGAAAAAAGATTTGTACATATACCTAGTGAAAAAATGATCAATAAATAACAATTATTTAAACGAAACAAATATAAGAAAACATTCTAATAATTTGGAAACAATCATATTAATAAAGGCATTGTAATAAAAATCATATCTGTAAAAAAATTGAACATAAAGGAGCAATTGGAATGATAAAATAAATATTTTCGTTTTTAACTGTTAGCTTTTTGTATAATATGTCTTGAAATTTGGTCATGACATCATCACATTCGTTGTGAACGCCAGAAAATCTTCCTCAGAAGTTTACAATTAAATACAGACAATTTATTTTTATGAATGGGATGTGTTCATTTTTATTATTTCGTTCGTAATATGACTAACATGGAAAAGACAAATAAATATTTTGCTTTTACGGAATCGAATTATGATTTCTTTATAATAACGAGTGTTATTATAATTATATCTATTGAATTATTTTTTATATTATAGGAATATGATATTTTTTATAAATAAACTATGGTTCATAATTAGTTATATAATTCTGAATGCTATAGAATGATTTATCAAATAACTATTCTAAGGAATGTCTATGCTGACGTAACAACAAGCAACAATAAAAATGTTGTTTCTCTTTACAAAAGTAAGTCCATATTTGATACAAAGATCACAAATAAGTAATTGGTCTTCTTTGCATGAAATTAGATATTGTTTATATTATTTGCGATATTTAATTACTGGGCTTCTTAGTTCATGTTCATTTTAATTACATCATTCTAGGGTTGTATATGTAATATTGTTGCGCATGTATGGATTAGGAGGTTAACCTCCGAAAAAAAAAATATTAGAAGATTATAAAAGTTTTGGAAGTAGTTTTTCTTACATATTAAAAAAGTCGTATACCTATATTTGCATGAAAGTTTCATAAGACTAATCCAAACTATTATCAAAAGTTATGCTTCGAATGCTTATTGAATGAATATTCATTTAAAAAAAATGAAAATTTCATTATTTCAAGTTTTAAAACAGTATTTTTTTTTGTTGTAAATATCTAGAATTATTAGTAAATAATTTTTTGGTAATCATATCTTTAAAAAATATTGATACTTAGTACTGCGCATTTAATATTTTTTGTTACTTTTTTAATAGTTTGATGACCAATAAAATGTTGATTTTTGAAAATATATGCAACTGTAATGACAAAAAATCCCGTTCGATAATTAAATATTAAAAAAAATATTTCATATTTTTTTCACTTCTATCAAGTCCTAAAAAATATACTCAATTATTATTTTTTAATTTAAATATTTCTTTCAAATCATTATGTTTTTACAATTCCAAGTTTTGAAAAATACATAAGGGAGATCTGGATACTCATTCACGAATATGATTAGGCAATATTAAATGATGTTATAAAAATAGAGTCTATTTACTTATTTCCAACTTCTAATATGAACATGTATTTTTACTGATTTATCGTCTACATTCTTGCATTTATTTTTTAAATAAAATCAATATGAGAACAATTTATTACCATTATAAAATTCTTCTGTCATATAAAGAACTTTCAGTTAAAGATATTGATTCAATTCCTTCACTTATTTGTTTTTGAGAACGTACAAATGTCACCAATCTATAATAATAAAAGTTGTTATACCATCTTTATTTCTTAATATAATGGTATGAATGTTAGCTGCTATGGTTTTTAAGAAAAATTATATTGCTTGAAATTTATACGCATATCCTAATGTAGAGAATAAAATCATACTAGGAGATTGTTTTGCTACTTATTTGTTTATTAGTAAAAATATTTTTATTTCTATTTTTGAGGATTTTTTTTTTTTTGTTGATATATGATATTAACATAGCAGTTCATTCATACAAACTATCTTTTTATATTTCCTAAGCTAATGACAATCAAACCTACGTTTAGATGTCATCACATATATAAAGCGATCACAAAAAATAGTTTTATTGAAGGTAGAACCTGTAAATTAACAAATATATCTATTATCTCTAAACAACTATCGCCGTTTTATAAGCATTTAAGCTATAAATATTGCAATTTATAAGCAAAAAGTTAATCTATTAAACAAAATAATATATCCTTCGTTCTTATAAAAAAAAGATAGGAAAAGGGCTGTTAAGTGCATATAACCTTATATGTTTTTAAGAGGACATACTTAATTTAATGGTCCTAAGTGATAAAAAGACTTAGTAATAATATTACTCCTTGATAAATAATAATTATACACAGAAGGGATACACAGACACTGTAAAAAACTTGTATTGTATTCCAACAATACTTTTATTATAAAGAAATTTTACTCCAAACATCAACTATTTTTCATGTCCCCTTCATTGAACTACATATAAATCCATATATTATACTTAACTAATAAAATATGAATTCAAATCACGTCAAAATAAAACAACAGAACAAAAAAAACATAAAACAAAGTTTCATATGCTTAAATTCAGAGAATTATATCAATAGTTATAATTTAATGTTATGATCAACATTTAGGTTAATATCTAGGATTAATGGATTTGCCTTAAATATAGGTGCAATACATGAATAACAGCAATTTCATTATGGCTTACAATGGAACTAATGCGGCAGTTTCAACAAAATGAATGAAACATTTCATTAATTAGATGTCATTTTTTTCAATAAGATCTTACTACCAAAGAATTTATTTATGAATATATATTGTATTAACACCAAGAAACATATATTAAAGTTAAGAAAAAATATATTGATACTTTTCTCACATTTTACGACATACGATGCTTTAAAAAATATTAACTGGGGCATGATTGCTCTATAGAGAACAATTTATCCTTTCAAACATGTTATTTATCTTGTTCATATTGTGTTCTTTTATTCCTAGAAAAAACACCTTTGAATAAATTATTGTTTAAAAAAAAATTATAGTTTTTAAACTTTGATGGCATTTTTACGTATTTTTCCTTTTAAACAATTGCATGTAACAACTCATAACCGTTTGACTTCCATTGAAGGAAAAAACTTACTCCCAATATAAAACACTATAAATTGTAGAACTGAATGCCTAGCTCCATAAATGAAACCTTACTTTTGTCAGAAAACCATTTATTATATTATGAATATCATTATACAAAACAATTTTCATTCAGTTTATTTCGATAAGTCAAAGCTCATATGTATTTGGGTACTATGTTTTACCAGTTTTTCGTGTCTTTTGATTTCAAAGTAAAGGGGTAATTTTATTCGTGGGAAGTGGGGATTTAAAAGTTTTGTTCGGGGATCTTTCCGAATTCGACGGCTCCGTAGAGGACAGGGGCCTCTTGGCAGGGAAGGCGTCCTCGGGGTGGTTGCAGGTCAGGGTCTGTTGGTCGAAGAGGGTCTGGTTTCCACAGACGAAGGAGTATTGAGCAGTCTCAATGATTTGGCCCAGATCATCCTCAATGGGAGGCAGATGTGGAAGATCTAAAGAACGAATGAAAACTTACATGAAAAAGAAAGGATTGAAGGAAGTGTTGATCTTACTTGGCAGTTGTTGTCAACATCGGCGTAGTATCCGTAGGCCTGTCCGTCACAAGAGAAAGAATAGAGATGGGGGCGTCCAAGATGAACTCAGCATCAGCGGGGAGCTGGTAGCTGAGGGGCTTTGAGAAGAGACTTGGGAGGCCACCAAGAGGGCAGCGAAGGCGAGAGTGGAGAGAACGGCACGGATCATGTTGATGCTACTTGTGGGCACAAATCAAAGGATGAACTGATGGAATTCCAGTCACGCAAATATTCTTTTATACTGTTCCACATCAACAACAACAACTAAGAAAAAAGGGTATGTAAAATTTACTTCATTTAATGTTTGTTTCAACATGGCCGTATGGTTTCATTGAACGCACAAAACTTACGGATTCCTGTCTAGCAGACGCGCAACTTTCGTTTAGCATTATAAAAAGAAGCCCATTGACGGATATTCATGACTCAACTACCCTTTCAGATTCCTTCGAAAGGTCAAGTCTATTTATAGACATTTACCCCCCTGGGAACACAGCTATGTGTGTATTTTTGGTAATTCTGTTGAATGAGTATTTTGGGCCAAGTGAACCTATGGGATTTTCCTCCCTGTTTAGAACTTTTCCATGTGTATTTTTAAATCGAATATATGCACTCGCAAATTTGAGAGAAGAGAACGCTGTTGAAGGTCAGCATAACAATAATAACAATTTGAGGTGTATATGAAAAATAATGCATAGCCTTGATACATCTTTGGACGAATAATTTCCTATTCTCTTTCCTCATACCATGAAGAAATAAAGCAACAAATATCAGTTCTAAAACACACTGTTGTTTCCTATAATTTATAATATACTTATGTATATAAAAACTCCAGTAGAATAGAATAAAACTCCATGGATATGGGTTCATCGACCCTCACTGACATTTTCCTATAGACATAGGCCTACTCAGGCAAAATCTTTGAAGGGAGAAAAAGCAAGTTGAAACCCCCTGAAGGTTGGTGACCTCCCCCTTATTTCTTGAACTAAAACGTAGAGTTCAGTCGTAATACATGGGCACACAATAACAAATAAACTTCGTGACCATATTTTTCTGATATAGCTTTCCATGGCCCTGCACATCCATGAAAACAATATGAGATGATGCTTATTTTATTAGGTGCACGCGTCGTACAATGGTCATTGAAGTGAAACAATGCGTTTCTATATATTCTTATAAAGAAAAATAGGTTTTGATTATGACACTGAATATTTAATCTTACTTTTTTTTACTTGTGGGTTTTTAAGCTAAATTTATGAGGTTTTATATAAGTATTAAAGAGATATTTAGGTTAATCTAAGTTGATTTATTAATCCAAATAAAAATCATATTTCATATTATGATATTTCATTAATTACATTGTGTATTAATATAAATGATTGAATACCCAATACTAATACTTTTAAGTACTTATAGGTGACTGAGCACAATTTTCATGACGAGACGTTCAAAGTTTAGTACTATATATTTTTGTGAGCGGTAAACAAAGAAAAAGATTAAGGAAAATTGTATCAAGACTATTTATCAAGCATAAATTATGTATTTCATATTTTTACTTATTAAGCAACTAAAACTACTAGATACTTTTTAGGATGAACCAATAAATTGGTTGGCCATTTTTGTACCAATTTACATAATAACAAACAAACCCAAGACCCATATATTTAAAATTCCATTTATTGTTTTTTTTGCTACACAGTCAACAAAAAATATATCAATTCCACTAATATAGTTTTTGAATGACGTCATATAGACACTCATGTAAATAAACGTACGTTTTTAAAAAACAAAATAGATTAAGTCAATTTATATTTACGTATGTATCAAAACTGGCATACCAAGAAAGGGAACATGTCATTATTTTAAAATAGTATTAAAAAGTTGCAAACTTATGCTATATAACTCAGAAACAAGAAAATTATATATGTCTTTTTATTTCCTTATTCTATTAATAGGTAGAGACATATACTTATGATTTTATGTTCAAATATTGAATGTACAATTCCTGCATGAAGCTATATCGTAAATGAAACATTTATAAATAGATTTTTATTTGATGATCAAGTGATGATAAATGTATCTATGAGTACCTAAAAATAATTGACAGCAATTGTATTTCAACGCAAGATATATTGAAGTGTATGCCTTTAAACTGCTGGGACTTGGATAATATATATTAATTTTTAAATGGAAAGTCTAAAAACATGACAAACTTAATTTGTTGTTAATACAATGAAAGCATATTAGTATATAAGGTTTGAAGGTATTTACTTTGTTTGGAAAATGCTATATTGATTCTTACTTTCAAATAAATCAAGATATGGATCAAAACATAGTTATCATACCATTATATCAAAATCTACTTGCATAATGTGTTTTCATGTCTTGTGAATAAATAATATGATTGATGATCATTTTTATTAAATATATAAGCGAATATATTCAATATAGAAAACAAATAGTTGCATCCTGACATAAAGGAAAATATATTCAATAAGGAATAAACGAATTTAATATTTCAAATATTATGATTTCTTTGAAAGCATTTTTGATAAAAAACATGGTACTTCAGATTGTCAAATATATTTTACTTACTATTATAAAAACAAGAGTTTTTTCATGAAAAAGCTGAAAAATAACTATTGTTTTGTATTATTTGGGTATTTTTTAATATTTGTAAAAAGTCCATTTGACAATATTTATGCAATAAAAAAAGAAATTCGAACACATATTTGAACCTAAAATTTTAATATTTTTCTATTAAATATTATCAAAGACGCACCCATTTTTGACTTGAAGACTGTGCTTTTATGAGATTTAACTTCAGTTACTGAACTGGCTATGTTGACAGTTGAATTGCGCTCAAAAGTTATATTTTCATGTTTATAAATAAGGCTTTTTTAATTTCTACTAAATTGAACTGATTTGATATATTCAGTGATTGAGATAGAGTGAAGGGACAATAATAAATTAAATTTTAAATTAAAACCAATTGAAAATGCTTTATAAGTGATCACTAAAGTATTATTATTTTAGATACATACAGCGTATATACATTCTAAGAAGAATAACAATTGTGCAAAAAAGGGATTTGAAAGCTCTAATCCCATAAAAGAAATTTAAAAAGGCAGTCATTCAATTTATAAGAGTTCTATAATGAGTTCCGACGGATTATTTTTCAACCAGGTAAAGTATGTGCTAAAGGCTTAAAATGTAGTAAAATTAATACTTTATTCTTGTTAAGCAATTTTCTTTATTTGACAAGAAGTAATACCCTTTAGAGAAACTAAGTTGCTCCATATATTAGTTTAAAAATATATTTCTTTTTTAATGCCTTTACTTTTTACTTTTGATGAATTACTTGATTCTTTTTACCACATACCTAACCTTAAGATACTATCGACTCAAAACAAATAGATATTTTAACGATACATGCTGATCGCCAATTACAGTTAAAAGTTTGAAAATACTTTTATAATGGCTGAAATTTGTACAAACCGAAACCGAGGAGAGCAAGAATCGATACTATCCGCCAAAACAATAGTACACAATATTGTACATTTCGAGCGTCTCAGATGTGTATTCTTCTTCAGAGTCTTTTAATCTTAAACTCTTAACTGACATAACTGAATCTCGACTTTTTTTTCGAAATTTATATTTAGTTTGTAAGTTTAGCTTTCACAAAGTAAAGCTACTGATACCATGCTGAACTGAAGGTTTACATAGGCAGTATAATAACGGCCAATTATCCAATACACAAACTCATTGTCTAAGAAATTCATAAAAGGTTATTGTTACATATTATGATCTTTAATTCATATTTTAGGCCTATGAATCCAAAATATTATTAATGATACATTGTGAAACAAATCATTATATCCTGAAATCATTGTATAATGTGCTAAAAAAATCTATATTGAATTATTAACTGAGGTGTTTTTGGAACCCATAATTATATTAGGGAATTTATGTTTATAAATATAAATTTGCTTTGAAGTAGAACTGTTTCCTAACGTGTTTGTGTATTTTTTTTGTCTATATGGCTCGATTTAGCTGCATCTATAAAAATGTGAATATACTTCGTAGCATAATATTTTTCTAATATTTAGTTTTAAAGATATAAATATTGAACATTTTTCCGACTTTATTATATGTTAAAAATAACATTTTTATGAATATGTTTATTTTCTAAAAGAATAAATTCAAGAAACACCATCCCACTGATATGTACATAGAGATAGGCAAGAGGGCCGGCATAAAAGAACTTCCAAGGACATCGATGTCAATTCAATTCATTATTATTTACTACATCGTGGTACTATTTGAGTGACAGGGGCCTTAAAAGAGTGAGGAAGGGTCTATATATAAAATTATATTATATATAAATATTAAATGAGTGAGAAAAGGAGGTTCTGACATATAAATTCACACAAACAAAACCATCAACACATATTTGCCCCCTGCGGGCATCTCAATACCTTTGAGACAAATATTGAAAAACTTGAAGAGCTGCTTTTCTTAACATACGACATTTCTTCATATAGTATTCTATTAAATAAATAGTTCATTACAATATTTTTGAAAATTATAGAATCAACATCTTCAGAGGCAACTCTTTCCTCTGAAATTTATTTTGAAGTTTCAACGATTCAGTATTTGTAAAATAGGCCATTGTAACTTGTACAAATGTCGTTCGCCTTACAGCTGCGCATTTTATCCATAATGTAATGAAAAGTGCAAAACAAAATCTATGGAAAAACTAGAGGCATATATACACTCAGAGAGTGCAAACCTCCGCCGTCACGGGGTCCTTATGAGCCTTCCGAGGCGGATTTTTCACGACTGGGGAAGCGTAGAGGGACGAAGGAGGATTCCCCTCGACGGAAATTCCGAGAGGAAGACGCTCCCGGCACCCGATTTTACAGCACAGCGCCATCTATTGGCAGATTAGGCTAACTTGAAATATTTATTAGTATTTAGCTCATTTTGCATCTTAATTTTGCACTAGAGATGCCAAAATTTAATCAGTTGTTACTTTTGGCATTTCCAACAACTTTACAAAGTTTCATCCGAATCCGTTACGTACTTTTTGAGTTATCCTGCTGACAAACAAACCAACAAACCAACGCCAGTGAAAACTAGAGGCATATATACACTCAGAGAGTGTGTACCTCCGCCGATCCCCACAACATTCCTATTCAAACATTCTCCCTTTCACACGCCCGATTTTCTATCTCTAATCATTGTTTCCTCTCTGTTAGCTCATTTTGCATATGTGATGTATTTTCTTAAAATGACGCTTGAGAAAAAAGGAGAAGAAGAGAAAAACGCCTTTTTCTGTTTCTAGCTATTTTTACTTCATAAAAAATGACCATATAGATATTATTCCTCGAAATTTGACCTCTTATCAACAACTGACAAAGTGAATCACAACACCGTACTATAAAAAGTGCTTATATTTTCATATTAACCCTTTGAATAATGACAAAAAGCTTCAGAAAATGCGCAATTGGCCCCTAAAGTTGTGAAATATTGTATTTAGCCTTATATGATGAGCATTTACTGATGTTGGTAACCGTACATATCAACTGGTTCTGGTCTGTGATGTTTTTCTTTTTACTCAGAAAGAAGAAAATTATCTCTTTAAGTTACTGTCATCCCTCTTTTTTTCGACTCTCATCCCTGCAATGAGTATAATGACTAGAACCACGGGACTTCGACGGAATCCAATGTGCAACACCTGATCAACCCATGTTTCCCAACCTGCTCTTTTCAACCTCTTTGGCGTAAAGTCAATCCTCAGGAGTTCCTCTTCAGACTCATCATCTCCTACAGCTTTGATCCAAAGAACTCTTCCAGTCTTCTCTCTATAGTCCACGGGGACCCACAGGATTCAACCGAGGGCGTCTTCACGCACTGCCAAGGTCGGCCGGGAAGAAGGAAGACCTCCATGACAAGCCATTCGACGGACTTTGGCTGAAGGTACTGGGAGCCCGTTCCCCCGAGTATCAACTGTGATTGAAAGAGACAGCAAATCAGATGTGTCCTTGGGAACTCCGGATGAATAAACTTTAGCTGAATGCCCTTCGCGATCTGCTAAGGTTGAGATGGAAGAAGTCATCCGTGGCAGGCCATTCCAGAAGGCCTGTCTCTTAGATAAGCGACGAATACATCCATTTCTTCGTGGGTGACGTGGAGTTTCAGGTGGACCTGACCAAGAAGGGGCCGTATAAGTGCAGGACTAAGCTCTTCCGTCGTGAAGCATTGTTACTGTGCCTCACGATTTCAGCCTGAGACGGTCTCCGTGAGGACTGAGAGGTCGTTGAGGAATGGAAGGAAGTCATATAAGGATTTTAACGAGCGAATCCTTCTAATACTAAATGATTTTTGGAAACCTAATCATTACACGCAAATATTTTTTGAGCTACCTTCCGAATAGCACATCATGAGTTGCCAATTTTAAAATATAATTAATGTAGATAAACGAATTGTCCCTTGGCCCAACTTTTACCCACTCCTTTTCAAAGTTTATATTTTATATTGTATAAAAAAGACAATATCGACAGTGTAACAAACACCCTCTTTTTCTATACATTTGTTCTTTTTTTAATAGAAAAATTGTATAGAAAGAGGGTTTTGCCATTTTTCGAGGATACGGCACAAATGAAAAGTATATATCAACCTATTTTACGTTAGTAATTTATGTATATCAAATCATTATAAATAGAGTTAACATTATTTTAACTATATTTTTCTGATTCTCTTATCACTGATAAAACTTAACGAATGGTTCATTGTTACGGTGTAACTTCTACAGAAAATATCTATATTTGCCAAAAAGTTTTTATTCGATTGATAATTGTTTTGAATTATTTTTTGCTACATTTTTTAATTTCTAGTTTTCTGTTTTATGTCTACATATATCCTTATAGAAATCAATAAAGTATCGCCTTATGGCCAAAAAAACTACAACTATAAATTGTAATATATATTATATGTATGAAATATAATTATTCCTGAAGATCTATAACGTATAGCACAATTATTTGAATGAGGAATCTTATATAATGAAGAATTACTTATATAATTTTTGGTAGATTAATATATTTTTCACGCAATTACTAGTTAATAAAAATGTTCAAATATTTTTAAAATAATAGCTAGCATGAATTCGTCATAAATTTATCTATGTATGAAATATAATTATTCCTGAAGACCTATAACGTATGGCACAATTATTTAAATGAGGAATTTTATAAATTGAAGAATTAATTATATAGTTTTTGGTGGATTAATATATTTTTCACGCAATTACCAATTAATAAAAGTGTTCAAATATTTTAAAATAATAGCTAGCATGAATTCGTCATAAATTTATTTACGTTCTAAAATACATATAAGTAAAAATATATGTATTTAAACTTAATACAAATAAAAATAGTTTCAAGTTATCCCTCGAAAACGAACATACGAATATAAATACTATAACACAATAACGGATATTAAAGGAAATCACTTAAGTAAGTAGAAAAATAAAATATTTTTTCGGTATTTTAGAGAAACCAATGCGTAATAAACATCTTTTTGTTATGAAAATATAGAGATCATCTGTATTAATTATTATAATTTTGGACTGTAAATATTTTTTTAGAAATGAGTTTTCGTAGACATAAATAGATTTAAAAATAGGTCTTTGGAGGAAACTACTGTATTAGAGTATAAGTAGTTCCCCCCAAACATGTAAGTTAAAAGGTTGCTCGCCATAGGGTTTATCCTTTATGGCCTTTTGGAAGGAATCAAGACTATTCCTTTTTTAATTGTTAAATTTCACAGGCTATATAAGCAAATGTTGAAGCATATCCACTTGAATAAAAAATATTTATTTTCATCTTAATGGTATGAAGGAAAAATACATAATAGATTTTCAAATATTTAACAAAAATATATTCCGTTGAATGACATACTCTTAGGATTTTTCAATATGAGCCATACTGAATAAAACTATGAGCAGTAGTCATTCCGGAATCAGAAGCCATTTTATGAAGTGGACCTGGACGGTATCCAGATTTATTTAGCAGCATGTAAGCCTCCTTGAAAAGCTTATGGTGTGGATGTTCAGGTTCCGAGGTTCGACGAATGGTAGTTTAAGTTCCTCCTTAAGGAATCTCTTAGAAATTCCTCTCTCTGTCTGACATGGGAAGGCTCGAAGTTCAGATTCAATTGTGGCTCCTCCGTGATTGTAATTCAGACTAGGAGACGTCCTTGCTCAGAGTGGACAATATTTATTATGTCAGTCGAATTTTAGTAATTAAGGCTGCAATAGAGTCCCTTTTCGTTTCCTCCAAGAGGCCTGATGAAATGGATTCGTTCCTTCGACTTTTCCAGGAGTGAGCAATGATCCTATCCATCTTTACAATGGAATTTCCAATTGTCCCATTCCTTTACTGAGAGTGCATTAAAAATTAATTTTCACAAGAGGAGGCATATAGACAGGCGATTCATTACTTACTATAGGAGTCTTCGCATCCTTTTTCTATTGTGTTCTCGTCATCTTTCTCCATCTCGGACTAAGGGCTAAGAAGACATCAAATCGATCACTGGATGATGGTTTTCAAATAAAGATTAGACGACGACTTATTCCTCCAGAGTCAGAACATTTTTACAATATATATTCATTTTAACACCATCTCATAATATTTATGTTTACATTTGTGTATGAAATGCTTCAGCTATGGGTACCAACTAATGAAGCTAGATATATTTATAAGGCATGATTTAAAGACCATTAATTGTTGAAAAGCGCATTTTCTTGTGACTTAATCGAAAACATGCAATAATAAAAAATGAAGTACATCTTCCATAGAATAACAAACGCTTATTTTTGGTACTTAGTAAAGAATGCCTATGCTTTAGTTTAAAAAACTCAGCTCCATTACATTATTCCTGTAAATTCTACCTTTTATCATCAACTGACAAAATCTATCATAACGACAAACTATTAAAATAGATATATATTTTAATATTAAACTTTTGAGTAATTACAAAAAGATCCTAAAAATGTGCTATGAGTCTATGAAGATATTGAATTCTCTACTTAGTCGTGAGATGATCAAATGTTACTGTTGGTAACTCTAGCATATCAACCGGTTCTTATCAAACATCTTCATACTGTTATCCAAAGAAAACAATATTTTCTTTGCCCCTCCTTTTATTCTTCATATTTTTTTGTGTATGAAATGCTTAAGCTAAGGATACCAACTATTGTAGCTAGATTTATTTTTAACGGGATTTTTAAGGATGATTAAATGTTCGAAAGCGCATTTTCCAGTGAATTAATCGAAAAGTTGAAATCATAAAAAATGTAGAGCATCTCTCATAGAATAGCAAACGCTTATTTTTCGTATTTTCTAAAAAATTGCCCATGCTTCATTTTAAGAAAATACATCACATATATAAAAAAGCACTCAGAGATGGGGAAACGGAAGACAGTTTTTAAGCTACGTCACTGGGTTAAAATAGTCCTGAGCTGATATATGAAAAATACTACGTCAATGAATATTTTTTTAGCGTTTGTTCTTTCCTACTCCTGAATAGAGACCCCATTTCATTAGTATTTTGCTCATTTTGCATATTAAAAAAGCACTCAGAGATGGAAGACGGAAGAAGTTTAAGCTACGTCACTGGGTTAACATAGTCCTGAGCTGATATATGAACAATAATACGTCAATGAATATTTTTTTAGCGTTTGTTCTTTCCTACTCCCTGAATAGAGACCCCATTTCATTAGTATTTTGCTCATTTTGCATATTAAAAAAGAACTTAGAGATGCCAAAATTTAATCACTTGTTCCTTTGGCATTTCCAACAACTCCACAAAGTTTCATTCGAATCCGTTTAGTACTTTTAGAGTTATCCTGCTGACAAACAAAACCAACAAACGCCAGTGAAAACAATACCTCCTTCGGCAGAGGTAACAATACCTCCTTCGGTGGAGGTAACTAATCACGGACATTCTCTATTCGCTACAAAAACTCCACAGAATTACAAAATTATTAAGGCATTCCAAAGAGGCAGAGTCGAAAATCGACAAACAGTTCCGAGGAAAATCAGATACACGTACGAATAAAAACTTTAAATAATCAAAATCTATTGAAATAAAGGAATATTTTCATAACTGCTTCCAGGAGTAGTAAAATTGAACAACTAATATTTCCATTAAAAAGGCTATTGTAGATGTAGGATACTCCTAGCTTCTTCTCTGAAAGTAGAAAAGGTCATTCAGAAGGATCAATTATGGCTCTCAGCTCTTTTTCATAAGAGATATGAATTAAAGAGAATAAAGTCTATTTATAAGTGGAGGAATATCCGTTTTTATTCATTATATTCCTGAAATTTATATAAAATATTTTATCGATTTAACCAAGAATCCAGGAAAGGAATGAAAAAGAGCTATCACCCATAGTAATTTATATTTCAGGCTTTATTCACTACCATTTTAAGTAATAAGACAACAGCGGTCCAACGTATAATTTGAAAGTGAAGTTCGGTGTACAGTGGTTAAAGTTTAATTCATCAAAACGTAAGCAATAACATTTTTATTTAGAAATTTAGATTTACTTTAGGATGACTCATTGCACTTATAATTTAAATTCCAAAATGTACTTTGATTTCTATGAGGATGGAAGATTCCAATATCATATTCAAGTTACATTACTAGGATGTCGTATCTATGAAATCTCAAAATGACGCCTCCCTATTTGAGGAATTTTGAAGCACTTCAATATGGGAGATAAATTCAACTTTTGTTATGAAATGTTGGCTATTTAACGTATCTGGCTTGTAAAAAAGCCTTTTACACATGACCGATCAAAGATGGAGAGGTCTATTAAAAAAGACTGGCTCCCATTTCTCCATGATACTATTTACTTAGACTAAACTTTGTGTTCCATCCAGAATTACTGCAAACATAAAGTCCCGTTAGGATAATGAAAAGGACGACTTCCAAGGAATGGCAAGCCTTTATAGGTAAGTAGTTTAATTTAATATATTTTTTTTACCTATTTTAGTGAATTTATGTTTTACAAATATGTTTTTAAAAGAAATAAAACCAACATAAGTTGTGATTATATGAAGTTGTTCCTCTTTGGACTATCAGTAGCTGTCTCTGCGTGTTTAAGACAATACAGTCGCTCCAAATGTGAACACACAATTTTTTTAAATAACTCCAGTCAAACAATTGGAGAGCCTGATCCTATACCCAGTAACTGGGGATCTAATAATTATTTTATCGGTTGATTTTTATTTTTAGACATCTTTTTTACCAGTTCTCTATTTTATCATCGTTTTCATCATGTCCTGTATTTCTTATGTTTAATTTAATGACAGTAAGAAAAATGTCAGTTTGTATAAATTCCAGTTGATATGTATGTTTATGCATATTTGTGTATAAAGAAGCCTACTTATGTCCCCATTGGTTATATATCTATATTGATTACATATCTGTGTTTTAGTCGATTTACTGATAACTATAATATTCTTAGAGAACTTAAATAAATGATTTAAAAAAAATAACTCCAGTCATTTAATAAAAAAAGTAACTAAAGGAAATCATGATGAAAGATTTAACAGAACTGTGTATTATTGCTCTAAAAGTATACCCCCATTTATTTTTTTTGCTTGGTTTGTTCTCAGAATAAACTACAATATAATAGAAGATGTTAATTCGAAATTCCACAAGGCAAATATGTTCTTTGACAGCAGTTTTTGTTCAATTAAACAATTTAAAAACTGTGTTCGTCAATATCGTGTATTTTTAAAGGTCGAAAAATAATGCCAGACACAAAGAAGTAATTGCCACAGTTCGATCATTGTGATACTCATTTAATATTTTTAGTTAGTTTATTGGAATAAACATTTGTGATGAGTAGTCTATTGGGATAAGTATGACCACCATCAAACCTTATTTAAATACATGAAGCTGTATCATATTCTAACTAATTTTATCTTCTATTATGATATGCATGATGTCCCATGAAAGCTCTAAGTCTTCTTTATGAACGTCCGTCAAAAATAAGTTATTTAGACTTCATAACTTACAACTATCAGAGTCGAAATGAAGTATTTTATTGTTCACATTTAATATCGTTATATATAGATTAATATTTCCTTAAAAATATATATAATTATTTGTAATAGGTTTGGCCCTACATATATGAATCAAAATATATATTTGCAATTCTGTTTATAACTATAATGTTTTTATATATACTGTTAATAACAGGAAGTGTAGAGTGGGTAAGATTAAATTATTCAACTATGGAGGATAAATAGCTTTTCTTTTCTCTCAATACATTTAATTCAATATTTTATCAATGATACCATAAGTTGCTGCAATTTGTAGCATTTAAATTAAAGATACAATGTTATTATTACCATAAAATAAAAACAATATTTTTACTCTCTGTGTCATTGGATAAACTCTATCCGAATTGACAATTGTCGACCAAAAATAACTACAGATATAACCAACATTCTGACATTACTCATGGATTCCTAAATGTTTTTACATTAAACACTGGTGTTAAATTAGAAAAACTGTGCGTCCAAAATACATTTTTTAAATGCTATATTTTCAATTTATTACAATATTTTGGTAAATATGAATTTAGTGACACAGATAACAAATAAAATGAAAAATATATAATTTTATCAACAATTTTTTTATTAATTCAAATAATTATGGTGAATGACGCTTAATTCCTTCTAAAAGAAATATCCTAATGAAGAAGCATCTTGAATTGCATAAATGATCTCAATAATTAACTAAATTTAATGTCATAATTGAAATGAACAAATAATCGAAGTCATGATTTAAAAAATAAATCCTATGTAGACCAACAGGGCATTTTGAAATTCCATAAACATATTTCACATATACATCACTTGTTGACTTATTACATAAGACTCCCTCACAAGTCCAACTTGTCAAAACAAAAAATAAATGTAATACCAGATGCTAAGGCCAGACTCATAATACAAACTCACGATTGACCTTATTCTCCTTCTTTTTTTAAGTAGAACATTCCTTACCCAGCAGGACCTTAGTCGGATAAGGACACAGATTTAAAAACTCTTGAGATATCTTAGCTTATATATGATAATATTAAGTTTATTACAACATTATTATAAAATAAAAATATCATATTCATAGAAAAAAGTTGTATTTTTAAGTATCATCAGGAATAAAAGTATATTTGATTACGTCAGTAGGCCTGTTCCATTACTAAAGCAACATTTTATTTGTTAGACCCATTTGTAAGTAAAAGTTGAATTCTTATATTTTGAAAAGGGGTTTCTTCGTTTTGTCTTATTATATAATGGTTTGCATATTTATACTTATGCTTCAATATTATTATGTATTGTATCCTCATAAGTATATGAAAAGGCATTGCTATATTAACTCAGAAACTAATCATTGACTAATCACAGATGATATCTCTGGCGAAAGACTGACGACACACTTCTCAAAATCATTGTCATACTACAGCTCTGATATAATGAACAAGGTGGATATTCCTAGTGCAATGTTACCAGCAATGTATCCGAAGATTAATTCTACGTCCATATCATATTAATTTGGGTTTATCAAAAAAAAAATCTAGAGAACATCCATTGCTTGGTGGGAAATAAAAAACATTGTCAAATGTACGTCTTGAATTTTATTTTTTAGAATAACAAGATGAAGGCATCTCGTCCGGGT
The DNA here is from genome assembly GCA_013387185.1 of Caligus rogercresseyi. Lineage (NCBI taxonomy): Eukaryota > Metazoa > Arthropoda > Copepoda > Siphonostomatoida > Caligidae > Caligus > Caligus rogercresseyi. The sequence continues at coordinate 23,977,810 of CP045892.1, forward strand.
AATATCCATCAGCTGTATCGTCACACAAAAAACGCTCAAATCTAGCATAAAAATATATTTTCCTACCGTGAAGTTTCTTAGTGTCTATTGTTTGTATGTACAATTGTAATCGCAATAAATTTCTAACTAATACCGTGAAGTTTTTTACGTTAAGTTTAAATGGGAGATCAGATCTTAGTCATTCATAATATAAATTATTTTAAAACAATCATAAATTTAGTTTGTATTGCTTTAATTTCAAGTTTTTTCAAATAATCATAAAACATATGATATAACATCATCACTCCATATAACTTCTCATTTATTATTTTGATCAAGTATAAACCCCGATATTTATCACTTTAGGGAGACTTCAGAGTCTTGTGTGTTATATATTTTTGCTTGAAAAGACAATATGCAATTAAAACTGGATTTTGAATTGCATTCATATATTCAAGGTTAAGCAGTAACTGCGTAGGGACGTTTTTTTTAACACTGAAATAGTAATATTAGAGACCACAAACGACATAAACAGCAATCTGGCAACCAACACAGCAATGAAATACGGATTACACATTGTAGTTGATAATTATTGCTTGGTTTCTATTGTTCAATAAAAGCTTTCATAAAAATGAGGGTTTTATATATTTAAAAATAATAATATGATTGTTAAAAAGTAATATCATTCATACAAAATGAATCAAATGATTCAATAAATAGTAACAGTTTGGCACACATTTTTTTGTAAATCTATAAATTGCTCAATTTGTTATAGTATGGATCAAAGATATAGGATATTAAATCATTTGTTGGTCTCTTCGTTTTAATTTGTGATATGTTATTTATATATATATATATATATCTTCAATTTAATACATAAGAAGAGCCAAATATAAGATATTGTAAGAGCATCTGGTTCGTATTTTTTTGTCTCATCAATATTAGTTTCATCCATTCTTAACCAAAGTGTCTACATTATATATTATTGTCAACGTAATTTAGTTCCTATATAAAGTTATCCAACCATTACACAAAAAATCTACTCATATTTTATGCGCATAAATAAATGATTTAGGTATATTAGCTGTGATATGTAAATTTGACGGCAGCAAAGGTAAAGGGAATGCCACAAAAG
>CP045892.1:23979023-23989944 GCA_013387185.1 Caligus rogercresseyi
TATATTATATATATATATATATATATAAGGGTTGTTCTTATTTTCAAATGTTTGAAATGTTAGAACATTGTGATTTTCTGTTTTTTGTGATAAAAGAAGACGACATACAAAGTTTGAACAAAATCGGTCACCATTACGAGGTCGCGCAACGAGGTCAAAGTTTTAAAAATTTAGTAAAAATATAGTTTCCGCAAATTTCTTCAAATGGTGGACGTACAGACTTCAATAATAATTATTAATTTAAAGGAAATTCAATTACCACCAGACGTATGTTGATGTTTTTTAATAAAACAAAGTTTTCAGTAAAAACAAGAAAAAAATGGAGTGTGTATTGATAGCTTATTTCATAGCTTTTTTGTGTCAATTAACTTATACGATTACCATCTGGTAACTCTGTTAGTGTAACCTGGATAGGAAGAAAAAAAGAAGGGAGAGAAGTGAGGCAAAATACTCCCTCCCTTCTCTTTCTCTTTCTATCCAGGTAACACTAACAGTATTACCAGATGGTAATCGTATATCTCATATCAAAAGATCAATTTTTGGGGGAGAGTACGTATTTGCTTATATCTCTTAAAGTATAGCGATTTTTAGAACACAAAATATATCAAATGAAAGCTTGGATAACCAGCTTTAATATTTTGGTATATTAAATCATGTCAATTTAATAAGTAGAGAGTTATATGTACATTAAAAAAGCCTATCTCGCGTACAAAATGACGCATATAATGGATTATAAATGCGTCAGAGACAAAGTAAAATTTTGAGAGGATACCTTGACGCACATCTAAGAAACACATTATGATTTATTTTCATGGTAATATCATATCTAACTTGTTTGGTTTGTCTATGTATTCAAATGAATTTTTGTTGCTCTAAATTCATCCAATTGTGAATGATAATTATCATTTACACTGAATGTTTATGATGAAAAGGTCTGCAGCATTTCCCTAAAATTCCTCTTGCTCCTTTCTTTTTTTAATTTTACCCTGAAAATTGTGCTTCTTAAGTGATAAGCTTGGGGAGCGTTTCCACAAATTCATTACAATGATGGAAATGAGACACCAAGGAAAATGGAGTCCATCCATGCTTGAGGTCTTATGTTAGATGTTGAGGCGAGATGCGAATTCAAATGAATACAAAAGACAAGCAAAAAACATAAAAATTGTAGTTAGGGTTATGAATCATCCAAGTGTATTCATGTGTTTTGGTGAGGATGCCTTTTGATGCCTTCTGATGTTTGAAAGCCTGTTAATAAATCAATACTATTATTACCGGCAAGTGAAAAAGTCGATTATATAAAATAAACGTATCAAAAATGAGAGCCAATATTTTTTTTGATGTGATAAGTGAAAACTTAAAAGGAATAAACTGATACGGTTCTTGAAGAAAATAACTTTTGACAATGGTTGTCAAATCTGATTGGATTTACAGTTAGATCAATTTAAAAGAATATAATAAAACACATACATTTAAAAAAATTGTTTATTTTGAATGTTATATTCAAAAAAATTTTCAGTTTATTTCGATATATCAAAGCTCATATTTATTTTGGTAAATAGTTTACCAGTTTTTCGTGTCTTTTGATTTAGAACTAAAGGGGGAGATTGTGGGAGTGGGGAATTTAAAGGTTTCCTTCGGGGATCTTTCCGAATTCGACGGCTCCGTAGAGGCCAGGGGCCTCTTGGCAGGGGAAGGCATCCTCGGGGTGGTTGCAGGTGAGGGTTTGTTGGTCGAAGACGGTCTGGTTTCCGCAGACGAAGGAGTATTGAGCAGTCTCAATGATTTGGCCCAGATCGTCCTCAATGGGGAGGCAGACATGGAAAACCTGAGAAAGAATATTATAAACAGTTACATATAATCATTGTTTTGAGTAGGATGTATCTTACTTGGCAGTTGTTGTCAACATCGGCGTAGTATCCGTAGGCCTGTCCGTCACAAGAGAAAGAAGTGGAGATGGGGGCGTCCAAGATGAGATCAGCATCAGCTGGAAGTTGATAGGCTGAGGGGCTCTGGGAAGACACTTGGGAGGCCACGAAAAGGGCAGCGAAGGCAAGAGTGGAGAGGACGGCACGGATCATGTTGATGCTACGAGTGGGCACAAATCAAAAGATGAACTGATGGTATTCCAGACACACAAAGATACTTTTATACTCTTCATCATTTATGAGGGTATGTGTAATTTGGCTTCTTTTATGTTTATTTAAAGATGACCGCATAGTTTAAACGCAAAAAAGACTTACGGATTACTGTCTAGCAGACGCGCAACAATGATTTAAAAAAAAAAACCTGTTGATGGGCACATTGGATATCCGTTGTAGAGCATGTATTTAGCAAAACATTTAAGTTAAATCGGTGATCATTTTTATTAAGTCTATATATATATTTTTTTTTTAAATTTGGTTATCCATAAAATATTATCATTTTTATGATTTAAAACAATGCGTTGGGAAACTTTCAAATAAAAATATCATTGTTAATTTTTGATTTCTCAAATAAAAATTGTGAATCTTATTATTTTGTAACAAACTCAAAGAAAAAATTACTCCAATAGTGGTTAATGTTTTTCATTGCTTATATAGAATTATTGCACTTTATAAATTATATTGTACCTGGACAAAAAGTATATATCTATAAGTAAATAAAGAAAATTAGGATTCTTTATTTATTTGAGCAGACATAACAGACATATATACCTTGAAGTGATGTAGAATTTCGTGGATATAATTTTTTATCATTACTTCCATTGAATACTCTAGAGTACACGTTTTAACCTGACTTTGTTGTATTATGCTGTGCAAATACTTTATCTTAGAAGCTTATCTTTAAATAAAATTGATAGATTTACGTATCAATAACATTCTTTATTTTTCTCCATGTACCGAAAATTTAATCAGTTTGTTAAAATAGTCAAAGAATAAAGTCAATGTTTCAAAATGAAAAAATCTGTGCTCCCATCAAGTTCAATTAAAAAAAACGTAAATATTGTCTCACTTTTGATTTTTTCCCTTTAATTACTGAAAAATATAGCTCCAATTGTTTCTCAATGAAAAAAAGTTGTAATTTTAGTTTTTGTGTTCAAAATTACTTTGTAGATTTTGAACGTACTTTAAAGTACGCGATGGAAGATGACCTGAAAATTTGTGTTTGTTTTTTATATATATTTTCATATTTATAAAAATATTTTTGGACATTGTGTTGAAGGCTGCTAAGAAATTATTACCTCGAAGTTTTTTTAATCCAGTCAGAGCTCTTTTGTGGAATGGTTCGTCTACAATTTCGTTAAATGGGGCGGAGGGTAGACGGATTGTTTTAAAAAGAAGCTGCAGACAAGGATGTCCCTCAGCGCCTTTGTTATTTATCATGGCTATCGAGGATCTTTTACTTCAGTTAAATAAAAAATATAAAGGATTTGGGATCAAGTTTTATGATGAACTTCATCTAGTTGATGCTTATGCAGATGACGTGACAATGTTTGTAGAGGCAAATTCCGAATCTCAGTTGTGTAGGAGGGTCAGTGTCATTTTGAACTTCTTCCGTAAATATGGAAAGAGATCCGGACTTCAAATTAATGAAAATAAAACATTTGTTTTGCCTATTGGGTGTTGGAAGCCGGAAGAAGGAAAAAGAGTAGGCAACTGTATTTGCAAAAGTAGAGTGGAAATTCTTGGCATTGTCTGGGAGAGACAAGGAATGCACGAAATCAATTGGCGGAAAATCAATGCTACTATCTACAAAAATATTAGTGTCTGGCGAAATTGGAACTTACAGAAGAGGATTGACGCTTACAACTCACAAGTTGTACCTTTAGTACTATATAAGGCAGTTGCTTCTTCTGTATTTGCTGAAAAAGCCGTCACTGAGGAAGAAAAGTGGCTCAATAAACTCTTCCACAGATCGTATTTAGAGACCATAAAAAGGCCCCGCAATCTTCTTGGGGGTGGGATTGCCCGTTTATGTAAAATAATCCCCAAAATATATATAAAGATCTTCATTGATTTGTCTTCCAACCCTCATCAGGAGTGGAGGAGACTCCCTGCTTCTAATCCCCTTTATAATAGACTGATGATGGGGACAGTCTTAACTAATGACAAAACCTCTTGCTTGTCTTCAGAGTGGGGAGCTGCACAAAGATTAATCTGGAATGCTTCTCCAATCTTTAAAAACGACTCCGTGATGGATATCATTTTGCAAAATGAAAAAAAGCCTTTCTTTTTTCGCAACCTGTTCCCTCCGGCTTCTTTGGAAGAGAAGGCTCTTGGAGAAGAAATTTTTTGTTTTCACGACCTAAGGAGAGATTCAGTTTTTAGAGATGGTAGATTTTATTTTCCTCTTAACAGATCCGCTAAGAATTTTGTATCCCCGATGCCTTGGCATCTTAAAATGAATTTTACGATTTTAAAAAACGAAGTACATGGAATTTTATTGGAATATATGAGAGAGCTTAATCTCCCCCAAAAATGGCGTTTTAGAATTTTAGACTCATTAAAAAATATAGTAGATGGTAGGAAATTTACTGCACAGCTTCAGATTTCTGGGAGGTGTATAAAATTCTTTCGACCGTGCAAAGACTGTGGTAAGGTATACAATGATATCGTACATGCTTTTACTGGTTGCCAGGCTATCTCCATCTTAAGAACTTTTATAAAAATCAACGTTCCTGGAATGGAAAATGGTCCAAAAATATTATTCAAGCCATTCTTCTGTTTGGTTTGGCCGGCAGGAAAAAACAATCATCGCTGGAGTCGAAGGCGATTGAATTCGCCATCCTAAATTCAAAAGCTCTGATTGCCAAAAGGCTATCCACTTACACGGAATTAAAACCAAATGAAATTAGAGCTATTATACTGGCCGCAGCTGCCAGGTATACAGCTTTAAATTGAAGATACCACAGGAAGACAATACCAATTGGACGCTCGCCATCAACCAAATCAAATATCTCCCAACAACGGCGCTGCAACATAAAAAGTTTTAATACAAATAATCAATCACTTCAAAAAAAGTATTAAAAATTACATGATGATTAATTTTATTTGTTTATACTTCTAAGTATAGTGTATTAGTACTTTGTATATTATTGTTTGTTGATAATTTAATTGTATAACCGTATTTGTTTATTGCTGTGCATAGTTTTATATGGATCATGTGGTTGATTTTCAGCAAGCAATAATTTTAAACTATAATGTTTATTTATGTATCTTTTACGCAATTGCTTGTCTGGAATAAAAATACTATGAACGACATTCAGAGCTTTTGGACTAAGCACGATTGAAATTTTGGATCTACTTGAAGACTATCCCCAAACAATCCAACGGATATAGTGGTTTTCCCTCCTCTAGAGAAAAACGATGTAAGTGATAAGGATGATTAAGTGGAAGAAATTGGTGGAGTCGTTGATGTAAATTTGGTTGGTAAGAAAATCCATGTCAGCCAGCAGAACTGCAAAGTTCTATACCAGTTAATGAAGATGAGGAAGACGAAAAATCTCATGATGATGACAAACCATTTAATTTTACTGGAACTATAAAAAGAAGAAAGAAAGACGTAAAAAAATCCTCAAAATCTTTGAAGGACCAATTACCTCGTGTTAAAACTCAGATAGGATACAATCCACTAAAAAGAATCAGATTGGTTCGAAGATTAAATTCGATTCAAACCTTCAATCGAATTTTGAAAGTATTCCTGTAGACTTAGATGAGCTAAAGAATCCTTTTGATTTTCTTAAGCTTTTCATTACGGACGAAATATGTGATAATATATTAGAAGAAACGAAAAAAGTGGCAATGAAAAACAATGACATCGATTTTGCTCTCTCTATAGACATCAATATGATTAGGGCAAGTCATGCCTGGGCCTTTTTGAGTGGCTATGTGACAGGATCTTCCAAAAGAATGTATTGGGAAACGAGGGAAGATACATGCAACAACTTTGTAAAAATTGTATCTCCAGATCGAACCATGAAAAACTAATGCGATATACCCATTTCGAAAGTATGCAAAATCCTAAAAATCCATTTTGGAAAGTGCAACCTTTGATGGACTGCATAAATTAAACTGCAAAAATATATGTTCAAAGAACTGAGTATATTTCGATCGATGAGTCAATGGTGAAATACTTTGGACCTCACCCCCTCAAACCATTTTTGCGTGGAAAACCAGTACACTTCGGTTTCAAGATCTGGTGTGCATGTACTCCATTTGGAGAGCTCCTCTATTGTCTTCCCTATGGGGGGGGGGGGATAAAAAGATTACACCAAGAGGACAGGTTCCAGATGTGGTCGTTGAAATGGTAGAGCAACTTGATCTAAAAGAAGGTCATAAGATTGTTTGTGATAATTTATTTACTTCTCTTGACCTTATGGATTATTTGGGATCTATAGACCTTGGAATAGTTGGAACTATTAGGCAAACAAGGATCAACAAACTGAATCTACTAACCAAAAAAATCAATGAACAAGACGAACAAAGGTTTTATGAAATCTGTATATATTGACAACGATTTGTGCGTTACAGCGTGGGAAGATTTAAGGTCAGTTTTCTTAGGGTAAAACTTTTTAGATTCAGACCTAATTGGGTATGTGAACAAATACAATAAAGAACAACGGAAGAAGATACCCACAGCATGCACCAATCCATCTATCGTTATAGTCAAAATACGGGTGGAGCTGACTTGCCGGATAACTCAGTCTCAAATTATTGAATTGCTTTGCGGACTAAAAAAATGATATAGTGCATTATACAACTGGTTTCTGAATGGGAGACATATTAGTTAATTAATTTTAAATAATCAACAAAAAATAACCATAAATTATACAAAGACTAAAAGGAAAAAGACATGTAATATTAAAACATGCTTAAAAAACCATGGCTTATAAAAATTATAATGTAAATGTATCTCTAAAAATGTTTCCAGAGATATTAAATTCTTTTAAAGCCACCTCCACTATCCTTGGGGATTTTTTTTGGTTCTTGAACCTGGTCCTCGCCAGTATAGATTTTCGATGCTAGTCTCAATTTAGGGTCTGACTTAGAAAGCCATATAGGATCTCGTTTGGGCTCAAATCCATGCCTATTTTATCCTTTATACCTTCTTTTATAATTTTCATAATATGGACGAGATCCGTGCAATGTCGGAACTGATGTGCAACAGTTTTGCGGCTTTCACACATGGAACATATCGCCCCCTCATTTTGTAACTAGACCACTCGTAAAATATATCACAGAGGATATTCTGTACTTTAAATACTATTCCCTTGGAGTTAACATGGGGTCCCATATTCCTGAGATTATGTCCAGGAAATATGACGCGTTCTTTGTTGAGGGTTTACAGCATCGATTTTTTTTTGAAGTGGGAAGTGATAAGTAGGTAGTTTTTCTTGATAATTTGGGGAGATACTTGATAAATATTCTCCTTTGTTTTTATTACGACGCCGTCTGCAAAGATTTTTAAAGGGAAGTCTTTAGGATAGCAACGGAGGGATAGTCTACGTTTTTCAGGTTAAGGACATCGTTAATCGTCCAGAGACCTCTTTTTTAGAGAATGGGCCATGGAACCTCAACTTTGACTATTGGATTCCCTACTAGAGGCCTGCCTACACCGACCCCCTACCAATAGGCTTCAAGGAGCTCTTGTGGGAATTCCCAAAGCTCGTTACATGGTATGTGGAGTGGTGGGTTGAGGCCCCTTTACTTCTTTGTATAGTAGAGGCGCTTTTCCCCCACATTGTTAGATATGTTGACAAGATCTTCACCCATATTCTTCCATCTGCTTGTTACGTCTTTTATTTTAGGTGTACATATAAGTATCTGGTTTACACGAGGCAGGGCCACCGTGTTCCAGTATTAGATTTTGCTCATCAGAGAGTCTATGTCTTCCCAACTCCACGACAGAGGATTCTAGGGACCTTTGAGGAGCTCGGACATTTTCTTCTGATCCTAAGTCGAGGGAGATGGAATTACCCAAGACAATGGCACTGTCCACTGCCATACAGGTTTTGGTGGGGCCCGTCAGTATTGGTAAGAACTTGAGTTTTGTTTAAATTGATTTTAAGCCCTGACTTTAACTCGAAAACTTTTAGGACTTTCAACATCCCTTTCCACTCCGCCCAAATTTTATCTCTTTTAAGCAAAAAAGCCCCGTCATCTGCAACATCTTCGTCCAACATCTTCTGAAGATGACTTACGGCAACTAGAAAGAGGGTAGGAGACAGGGGGTCTCCTTATTACACTCTACGCGTAAGCTGTACTCTGGGGTACCCGTCCACATCGATAACGGACTTAGAGTCCTTGAGGACATTATGAATTGCTCGAACGAAGACCTCTGGGAACCCCAGAGAATGTAATTCACCGATATTGTGGCATCTTTTTATATGGTTTAGATCCTTTATGTATTCTTTTGAAATTAAATCAAATATGAATGTAACTTGTAAAAACTTATGATTTGTTACCATATAAAAATATTTAGTATATATATATATATATATATATATATACATGACTGAATATATTTAAATCATGGTGCAAAACTTTTTAAAAGCTTTTTTGATTTTTTAATTTACTTTAGTATTTTTTTAAATTAAATGTGGAAAGTGGTTTATCAACTATTAATGATTTATTTTCTATTTAAAACTTAGAACTTTTAGAGTCATTATGAAAAAAACTTGTATTGAAAATAAATTCCAACCAAAAATATTCAAAGGCACACTATGTAGTATGAATTCGGTATATCTTAATGCTATATTCAGAGTAATATTTCAACTATCTCAATATCTTTGAGTATCAAGCCAAATGACATAAATATAAGTTAGAACATATTCCACTCGAAATTCAACACGTTTTGTTTATTTCAATACTAGCTAATCTACCGTACTTTGTTCCGGCATAATCGTGACAGGGATGTATACCCATTATATCTATTGGTACTTCATATGAAATACAAGTATCTATAACCTAATTATCAATAGTATCCAATTATAATTGTTTTACATTTTTAAATACTTTTTCTTATGGCAAAAATATTCGTCTTTTTTAAGTGTACTCATGTTTATGTTTAGACTGCTATTAACACATCTAAGATATAACTGATATATAAAATAAGTTTTCTACAATTTTGATTTTATATACAGATTGATAGGAGGCTTCCCTCATTTCTAAATAGGCTCTCTTACCATTGTCTTGGCCTCATGTGACGTAATCAGATCAACACACTTTACTCCACAAAACGCTTGTTGGCTATTAAGGATGCTTCATATCAGTTTTCAACCATATTAGTTAAGTCATATGGCCTTACATATAGGACAGACAAAGAAAATTATAAACATATCATTTCTGCCTCTGATGTCACATTAGAGGTTGTACACACCCATTTAGGAGGGTTAGTGCAGCTTTGATTTCATTAAGGAGACCTGGTACATGGCGAAGATGGTACTGTAACATTTGTTGTGGTCGCCAATGACATAAGCAGAACTGCAGAGGTTATATGGCTCACAAAAAAGACTCTTATGTGATGAAAATATTTATCCAACCTTATTTTCATATCTATTGCATAAGTAATTTTTATTTTATTAAGTATTGAAATGAGCTTAATGTGTCTGGGCTTTGGACAGCCAGTGACATTACTTTTAATATCATACCGGTCATTATTATTGGCCATTGTTCTATAATTTTTACATTATGAAAGAAGATTGATAGATGGCCTCCTTCATTGCTGGATTGCCAATCCTATTTATTTTTTGAGTCTCCACTGATGACATAAGGTTTTTATAGTGTCCATATATATATATATATATATATATAATATCGGGTGCCGGCTGTTTTTTGAGCGTCCCGGCCCGGTGTCCGGTTTTTTTAGACACCGGGCCGGGACATCAATATTTTCTTTCGTTTGTCTTTCATAAATTTATTTAGAAAAGAAATTAAGAGAAAAAGTGAGGACGTTTTATTTTTAGAAAGGAATTTTCGAAATACGAAACGTCGTCACTTTTTGGAAATTATTTTCTTAGAAAAACGTCTTCACTTTTTTGGAGATTCTTTTCTAAAAAAGTCATCACTTTTTTGGAGATTTTTCTAAAAAAAAGTTATCACTTTTTTGGAATTCTTCACTTCAGAATGTCGAAGGAACGAAAACCTATATTATGTCCCGGCCCGGTTTTGCCCGGCCCGGCATGAAAATTTAAGTCCCGGCTTGGGTCCTGGAGAAAAAAGGTGTGTTTATATGTATATATATATATATATATATATAAGTTGAACTTGCAAGTTCAAGGGATATACATTCATTAGAATAAGAAAATAATTATTGTATTATATTTAGTCCATGTAACATATACTATTCTAAATGAGATAGATCCAAATTGAACTTTCCTCTATTAAAGGTTGAATTTTTATCTTTAACATTTTGACATATATGTTCAGTTTGTTAATTTTTTCAAACAATGATTATGTTAAACTGTTTAAGAATTATTTTTTTACCATATTTACCATAGTTTAATTAAACTTCATGGTAATATCATATGTTACTTGTTTGGTTTGTCTATGTATTCAAATGAATATTTTTGTTGCTCTAAATTCATCAAACACTTTTTTTTCAAATTTGAATGATAATTATCATTTACACTGAATGTTTATGATGAACAGGTCTGCAGCATTTCCCTAAAATTCCTCTTGCTCCATCTTTTTTTACTTTTACCCTGAAATTGTGCTTCTTAAGTGATGAGCTTGGGGAGCGTTTCCACAAATTCATTACAATTATGGAAATGAGACACCAAGGAAAATGGAGTTCATCCATGCTTGAGGTCTTATGTTAGACGTTGAGGCGAGATGCGAATTCAAATGGATACAAAAGACAAGCAAAAAACATAAAAAGTTGTAGGTAGGGCTATGAATCATCCAAGTGTATTCATGTGTTTTGGTGAGGATGCCTTTGATGC
>CP045892.1:23990044-24003750 GCA_013387185.1 Caligus rogercresseyi
TACGAAAGTATATTATTTAAATGAATGAACTTATATTTAAATGCCCTGCATTATAATGAACAATATTTAATAAGACACATTTTGAGGAAAAAAACTATCATTGCAGAAATTCGCCGATGCCGACATCGACTCATTACTTTCTATTTAAGGTAGCGTGCCAATGGCACACATGGAGAGTCCACTTCTATTTCCCCTTACTTTTGTTAATCTCCTCAGTGGATGCTTTGGGAGAGATCCCCCGGGATGAGTAGAGACACTCCATGAGACGCAAAGGAAATATTTATACTGATTCAATAATGACAAAAAAATAAAGAAAATACTCTTGTTGCTTTTTTTTGTTGAAAAAGGCTCTTTTTGTCATACATCTACTACCATTTTTTTCTGCTACTCACCTTGAAATGGGGGAAGCATATTATGAGAAGAGGATTGGGGGAAAATACTATATGAACTGCTTCCACTGAATTGCTTCAGCAGAAGGAGGAAAGAGAGAAGAAGAGAAGAAAAAGTACGCGAAGGGGGCTCTTGAAAAAAAATGAGGGGATCCCTCCTGTGTTCACTCTTCAATTCCTGGAAAGAAGCATAGAGCTATAAAGATATAGGGGTTATTTAGTCATAGAAGGTCTTCAATGATTAGTATGATCAAATTTAATATTGATCATATAATATCAGGAATATATTTTTGTTGAGGTTGCGTTAACTATATAATTGTGATTTGTTACGAAGAAAAAACATATTTGCCTTTTTATTTTAATGTAATTCTGTACAACTTTCTTAAATAATCTGAATATTTGGAGAGTTACTGTGATTTGGAAAATGGATTCAAATATTTGTATCAAACTATTTAGGAACTTGCAATAAAAGGCAAACCGTTTTTTTTCTTCTTCGTAACAATCACAATTATAGTTAACGCAATCACACGAAAATGTATATTTTTACGGTAAGGGTAACTACCAAGAAGTAAGAGCTTCGAACTAGTAGGAAATGGAGTACTAAATCTATAACAGATACCGTCCTCCTCTTAAGTAGTACCGTATTATTTTAATCTTTTAATAATATAAGGTTCTCAAATATCTCCCTTGCACTTTTTTGCTCTTTATATTACTAAGTATATTAAAGACATCATAAAGTTCTTACATTCTATCTTTTAAAATGAAGCAATATATTGGTTTAAATGATGAATTTATAGCTGTACTTAAACTAATTAAAAGTTCATTGGCATTATCATGTATATTATTTATTTTTCCATAAATAGATTTAAAATATGTTTTATTAAAATTATACATAAATTTTAAATATGTAATTAATACTTTATTTAACATTTAAAAAATTGTCAGAGGATCTATAAGTGTAGTTTGATGTTATTTCTTAACTCTAATTATAGTCATATAATCTATTGAAAGCAAGGAGAAGAGAAAATCGTGGATTGCAAAAAGTTTAGTTCACCACATGCCTCAGAATATTCACGAATTCCAATATGTAATCTATCTGGTTTAACTAAACATCATTGGACAAATTATTTTACAAACCTTTAGTTTATAATTATCGTGTCTAGTACCAAAGAAATATTTTTTATGTTTAAAATTTCGAATTCCCATAAATTACCGCTCTCATATATAAAGAGTTTCTCAATAGGGACGTTGACATTTTACGTTGATAGGCTACGAAACGACGCCATATTTGTCAATGTTTATTGACAGCTGTACTCAGAAATTTGTAGTCCCATCATGGAGGGATATCAGGCAACACTTGCAAATTGTTATATATGATCACAAAAAAGATGAACCTTTAATACAAACTTTAAGAGCGTTAACGCCAATTTGTGGTCAACGTTATCATCTTAAAAATCAGACTTAACGTTTGATGAACAAATATAAATCTAAAACACGCTACATAATGTTCCAAGAAATGAATGAAGGGTAATAAATATTGCTGCTGTAAGTTTATCAATTAAAGATGACCTAAATTTGTCTCATACGTAAATATATATATATATATATTATATATATATATATACAGACTTGTTGACATTCGAGAAAAACTGTCGTTCGTCGTTCGTTTGTCGTTCACCAAACGTTTCTTTCATCGTTATTTTAAAATTGAATCGTTTCGTCGTAATCTGAAAAAAGTTGACGATGTTTTTTTAGAAAGGAATTTTTTCTCGCCTCTCTGAAAAAAGTGATGACGTTTTTTAATAAAGGAAATTTTCCCCCACGGAAATGAAAAAATCATGGTCTTTTTGTGTGCCAAAAAAACGACGAACGATAAGGAATTTTCCCTATCGTTCGTCAAAAACTTTGTCGTTCATCGTTCGTGAACGACAAAAAATGAACGATAAATCAACAAGTCTGGTATATATATTGTTTTCCTGGATCCGTTTGATCAACTTATCTATTACAGCATCATTGATTATATTGGCTCTATACAGAAAAAATGATGAAGAAATAATTGAATGACGACCTTATAAAACAGAATCTTAGTTGTGGCATTACCAAGGAGAATATAAATTGGGAATTACTTACTCAGCTTATATGAGAAATAGTGTGGGCACAATATTTAGATGTATTCCACTCAAAATAGGACGTACCCTCATGTATTTCGTCCCTTTTTCCGAGAGCCATCATTTTCCTATTTTTCTTTCTTGGGTCATTTCTTCCTGGTCCATTTCAGTTTCCCATTTATTTTGTTCTCAACATATTCAAACAAACCAAATATAACAAAAACCTCTCTCTATCATTATATACCGAGGTTGGTGAGTAAAACCAACAACAACAAAACAGTCGTTTGATGATGTCACTGGATTGCTTATTCCCCTCTTTGATCTTGTGCTATCAATATTTATATATATTTTATATATGTATTCTGAGGGAGTAAGTTTTTTGAATGTGTAGCAGCATGTTGAGTGTTTGCCTGGGATGGGAGAAGATGAAAAAAGAAAGGCTCTACAGGTTTTTGTACGCAAAGGCAACAACCATCATGGACGTGAAGCAGAGCTGTAAGGCTCTCCTTCAATGGTAGGAGAAAGAACTCGTGTCTTGTTTTACTCCTTGTAAATAGTAATAAAAGAGTAGAAGATATATATATATATATGTCTAAAGATCCTTTTTAGTACATTAGACGTGGATATTATTTTGTTAGGATGGATAAATGTATCTTTTTCTTTCTTTCTTTCTTCTTTAAAAATAAGGCAAGGTAATCATACTCTATTTAACAAGTTAGACGGCAGGTGGAGTGAAGTTGGGATTAATCATAGGGATACGAGAATATGGAGAGGCCTTATCAGGGGAATAATTGAAAAGCGTACATGAATGAACAATGACGACTTACAGAAAGTAAGGGAATCTAAACATAGATAAACATTCACTCATATTTGCTCCAGATACGTGTGATGAAGCTATGCCAGTTGGTGCACTCACGTCATCAGTAATATTAACAGACTCTCTGACGTCATCAGGGGGATGTTTGTAAAACAGAGTAATGACGTCAGTGCCTCAATAGAGATAAACAAAAAATTATAAACAAAGTATTTTGTACTACGTCATCGTAAGCTGATCATACAGATATAATCTATCTCTATGATCAGCTTACGATGACTTATACAAATTACTTTGTTTTCTATTGGACACACAGAATACAGCTGAACGACGATGTTTCTTTGCTATTGAAGGGAATCAGCTCTCATATCTTTATATGTCCATGCTCAACCCACGTCCCTGGAAACTGTTAATAACACTGGGGAACAGTGAAAAGTTTCTTGGGATATATCAACTGATTTGAATACCTAATGGGTCCCTGATAACTAAATTAAAAATCATTTTGCTCAATCAGGTCAGAATTTTTTGAAATTTTGAGTTTTGTGTTTTCAATTTTCGACTTTTAGACAAAATCACAACTTTTTAGTTTATTGAGCTACAAAAATGGTATGGGTGTTTTTGGAAATGGCATGGTCATACTAGTGGAGGTGGATACTAGTTCAAGTTGAAAAAATTATCAGTGAGGCCCAAAACAGCCCAAAAACATTTTGACCATTTAAGCGATTTTTGTAACTTTTGTTTATAGAGCTACAAAATTAGTATAGATGTTTTTGGAAATGGCATACTTATGTTAGTGGGGGCGGAGATAGGTTTTGAGAGGATACATTAAAGATAAATGAACATAAATTTCTTTAAACAGTTTTTGCTAAATTGCTTCTAATATTTAAAACTGTGTCTCCTAAAGAATGATAAAAGAGTGGGTCCCTCCCATTGTGTGTGTTAGTTGCATTACACAACTTAGAGAATGGTCTAAAGGTAAGAAGAAGAACTTAAGTTTTTGTGTACCTATGGTGTGGAGAGAACCAAGAAAAACACTCAGATTGCCATTTTTGCGCTTTACACCTTATAGGTATAAATAGAAAAAAAGAAAGATTTTAAAGTATCCAAACTTGGATTCTGCTAACAGACCAGTGCCCCACAGTGAAGATGTTCCAATTCCAGTGTTCGAGTCACTTCCAGATGTTACAGATGTTGAGAGTGGGACTGAGCACAATCATGATGATTTACATTTTGAAGGTACAACATCACAGCCAAAGCACTTCAACCAGTGTGAATTAAATGACCTTGTGAGAGACTTCAACTTGTGCAAAAAATATGCAGAACTTTTGGCCTCTAAATTAAGTTCGAATAATCTGCTTCAAAGTGGTACAACAATATCCTTCTACAAAACAAGAGATTCAGAGTTTGTTCCTTTCTTCTCTGAGAAAGATGGACTTTTTTACTGTAAGGACATTCCTGATCTCCTGGATAAGTTAGGTATAAGTAACTACAATCCTCAAGAGTGGAGACTTGTCATTGACAGTTCTAAATACAGTCTCAAAGTGGTTGTGCCCCATAATGGAAATAAATATGGATCCATTCCAGTTGCCCATGCCACCAAACTAAAATAAACCGAATTCCTTTACTTTCTCTGTCAGTGGGATAGTAGGGCAAGGGAGGAACACTGGACGAGGAAGGAGTGGCCAGAGAAGACTCATATGACTGTTGGAGAGAAAAATGTTATTAATGAGCCTCTGGTGGACAGATCAAAGATCCTTCTCCCTCCTCTTCACATTAAGGATTAATGAAACAATTTGTCAAAGCCCTAGACAAAGATGGAGACTATCTTAAATACATTTGTGATGCTTTCGCTGGACTGAGTAAAAAAAGAAGGCTGGATTTTTTTTTTACGGTTATAATTTTTTTTATTTTCCACAGATCAGAAAGCTAATGAAAGATCATCTGTTTGTTTTTATTATGAACCAGATTGTGTATAATGGTTGGAGTGTCTTGGTTGTGGATATTTTTTGGAAACAACAAGTCAAGCAATTATGTGAAGCTTGAAAACAGTATGCTTGTGAGCTATAAGCAGCTAAATGCATATATGAGCATCAAACTTAATTTCCTTTTCTGTTACCTGGAGAAATTTCCTGAAAATCTTGGAATAGTTCTTGATAAGTAGGGTGAGAGGCTTCACCAGGACATGAGGGACATGTAGAAGGGGTACCAAGGAATATGGGATAGCCACATGATGGCTGACTATTGCTGGAGCATAGCTCTTGACTATCCTAATTTGCAGCACAAGAGAAGATCTTTAGAGAGAAGTTTTATACGGCTAGTAATTCCATGCATTTTCAATTTGAATGTTTTTTTGTATTTAAGAAATAAAAAGTTTCAAAAATCATTTTTGTTTACTTAAGTAGTTGTAATATACATAATATGTATACTGAAAAATATGCAAAATTTGGTCATTTTACCAAAAATATGTAATTTTTTGTGCCTCTATGATTATTTTTTAACTTAAACTAGTCTCCGCCCCCACTAATATGACCATGCCATTTCCAAAAACACTCATACCATTTTTGTAGCTCAATAAACAAAAAGTTGTGATTTTGTCTAAAAGTCAAAAATGAAAACACAAAACTCAAAATTTCGAAAAATTCTGACCTCATTGAGCCAAATGATTTTAATTTAGTTATCAGGGACCCATTAGGTATTCAAATCAGTTGATATATCCCCAGAAACTTTAATAATTTTATTTGTTGCCCTGTGTAATTAGAGATAAGAAAAAGGTGTTTTTTAACCGTGATTGGATGAAAGAAAAGGAAAATAAATAATAATGAACATTGGGTCAATATGTATCACTTCACTGCTGCCCTTTGAGGAGGCAATATCAATTCGGAGAGAAGGAATGTATCCTTAATAATGAGTATAAATCCTTGTCTCTTCTCATGGCTCAATGTCATGTGCATGTCCTTTGAATGGGCTCCTATTGCATCATACATATTATTATTTAGTAAATTACGAAATATTTATAATTTTGTTTCATCGTTTATGTCGATAAATGGATCATGTCTATGACTATCGGACATAGACAATTTTTCTAATTGAAAAATCATGTTTATAGATGAGTTTGCAAAAACAATCCTAATCGTAATATGTTGAAATAAAAGACATAAGATATCGGGTGCAGTGTAAGTTAAGGGATGTTCATCTAAAATTATACATCTAGCTACAGAAGAAGTCCATTATTGATGTAAGTAGATGGGAACCTTGAGGTAAAAGTTGAAGCTTTCGAAAAAGACGTTACGCTAACTTATCCTGGTGATCAGCAAGAAATTGAAAACCTCAATTAAAGACAATCTCTATATTTTGTACAACAGAATGGCGCTTGTCGAGCTAACAAATAAATTGTAAAAAGACACAAATAAATTCTACCACTAAACTTGAAAATATTCCACCTCAACGAGCTCACAACATTGAAAGTGTCAGGCTTCTTTTTATCCCTGGACGCTTTTGGATCTTATTGGAAATGAAACGAAAATCAAGAGTGCTTTAAACAAGTATATACTGAACTCTACACATCATTAATGGAGAAATAATGTAGTACCATATCATTAAATGAAATGTTCCTATCAACCTCACTAGAAGTTGCATACAAGGATGACCATTGCTCCTCTACTCTTTGTAGCAGCAGTTGACGACTTAGTTACAGTGATAATGAAGAAATATAGGGATTTGGTGTAGACATCAAGGGCTCTAAGCAATTAATAGACCTTTATGCAGACGATGTGACACTTATGATAAAGGGACACTCTGAACTTCAACTAAGTTAGAGAGTTGTGATATTTCTGATTTTTTTGCAAATAACGAGAAAAATATATATATATATATTGAAAAAAAAACAGAAATGACGTATATATATATTATATATATAAATATATATATATATATATAATATATATAATTATATAGGAACGTATCTCCCTTTATCAATTACTGTATGAAATTTTTATGTCCACTTCCCTGACACCTCGATTTAGAAGCTTTTTATTAACACTTATATTTCTTTCAGAGTGACTCGATGGCTTTCCAATGCTAGAATCCTTTCAGGAAGATTAATTGAGGAACAGTTTGGACTTGATTTTTAAATTATATGGGAATAAGGAGTTATTTATGGGCAGATTGGTTTAAACTAAGAAAATGCAGAGTAGGCTTCAAATCTCTCAAAGCATCCCTCTCCCTTTCTCTCTATCATCTAGGTTTTCTCCACTAACAATATCCCAGTATATTGTTCAATATCATCTAATGTTTTGCTGTTTTTTGTGTGTAAATATGGTTATCCACATGATCACCATTAAATATGAATTTTTTGAAATTGGCATTCCAATAGTTGGTATAAATTGAAAGTTAGTTTTAAGGTACCGTGAGGCCTCAACTTGTTCGTCAAGATATAACAAGCTTATTTTTTACTAGTCACTAAATTATGAAAAATACTTTAGTCGAAAAGAAATATCAAATAATTCTATTTATTTCAATGCCAATTTCATTTCCTATTCAATTAATTCAATGATGTCACTGATTTTTTTAGTCTCTACTGTTATTTATTCTTGTGTAACACCTTTATTTAGTAATCTTGAACAATTTATAGACTCGCATATTTGGCCGCCTACGGCGCCCAATGTTCATTACACCAGTTTCTTAAATTTGTAACATGGATTTTGTTTGTAAAAATATCCCTCATAAAAAGTTTGACTTTGTACCAAGAAGTATGTTTAAGTCACATGAGATGCTTTTTTCTTTTTCCTCTCGTTACCTGAAAAGTAGGTAGTAAAATCAGACAAGGTCTAAATTTTTTTCATTTCTGGTCCCATCACTTTGCAAATATTTTATTAGGTCTGTCTTGAACCAAGAATTCCATAGGTACCTTCAAAGTTCAATCTGACCATAAATGTGGGAGGAGGATATAGCGTGCGGACATAAAACGGACGTTAGAGATTGGTGAATTATTATATAGATTTATGGTTATATAAAATAATCATATATGAATAAAAATGTGATATTTATTTGTTTAATATCTAATCATATTGTTTCTATCAATGTTCTTATTTGTGCGTCAATTCCCTCCCTTTTATTATTGTACAGTCTTTAAATTTATCTAAAATGGCACCACATCAGCAGCATCCGGAAAAGAAGGCAAGTTTGAAATCAAGCACAATATAATAAAATCAAAGTATAATTACTATCACTTTGTTAATTTTAACATAAATATAAAATAAATACAAAATGGAGGTTCCAACTTAAAATAAGGACATTTTAATTAAATCTAAAGAAGCAAATAAAAATATCCTTTAACAGAAAGTTTTTTTCTTCTTCTGAATCATTAGCATCATAACAAAACAACTTGTAACCGTATCAACAAACCTATAACCTGGCTTTTTAGATCTTCATAGTTATTAAATTCTGATGTTATATTAATAGATCAATTCTTAATTTCTTTCAATATATTATATATATATATCGCTTGGTAACCACTGTTACCTGCACAAAGAGAAAGAAAAAGAGGAGCGAGAGAGTATTTTGCCTTAATTCTCTCGCTTCTCTTTTTTCTTTCTCTTTCTATCCAGGTAACTCTAATACCAATTGTATATTCTCATATCAAAAGATCATTTTTTTGGGAGAGTACGTGCAAAAATGTATTTCCTTATTTCTCTTAAAGTATAGCGATTTTTGAACACCCAAACATATCAAATGAAAGCTTGTAACCAGCTTTAATATTTTGGTATACTTAAGCATGTCCATTTAATAAATGGAGAGTTATATGCACATTAAAAAATATATCTCGCGTACAAAATGACGCATATAATGGATTATAAATGCGTCAGAGACAAAGTAAAATTTTGTGAGGATACCTGACACAAATCTAAAAAACACATTTTTATTTAATTTTTCATAATCGATTTCTTAAAGGTCAATACAAGCTCTGAATCATATGATGTAAACTCAGATTGTACTGAATTCTGAATTGATAGAATGCAACCAAGGTCATTTTTGGATTTATCATCCAAAGGTTTACTAACTTAAAAATACTATTTTACTCTGAAGCGAACAAGTCATCTTCTACAGGCGAGGGAAGTTAATTGATACAAAAAAGCTATGAAATATGTTAACATTACACACTCCATTTTTCTTTGTTTTTACTGAAAACTTTGTTTTATCAAAAAACATCAAATATACGTCTGGTAGTAAATTAGATTCCTTTAAATTAATATTATTATTGAAGTCAGTAACGTCCACCATTTGGAAGAAATTTGCGGAAACTATATTTTTACTAATTTTTTTTTTCTTGGCCAACAGGCATAATTTTATATTTCAAACAAAACAACAAACAATAGACATATTAATTTAAAAAAAAAAAAAAAAAAAAAAAAAACGAAAGAACATTTGGGTAAAACCTCATTTTTTACGACATGTATCCTTAAAACTTTAATGTGGAGTTTAACCATTGATAAAATCCCCGAAATATCGGTGCATGATGCACTTCTCCTTGCAATATAACATGCTGTGTTTTGTAATTATAGAATTTATAAAGTTCATCGAGTCCAACATAAAAGGCTATAAAGTCACTTCTCTTAGGTTGATAAAAACTTAAATTGTCGATTAAAAGATCTGAAACAGATTTATATAAAGGACCAAGATATGTGCAGTCATATAAAAGTGGTCACTGGACTCACTCTCCGTACGGCAAAAAGAACATTTACTATGATCTTGCGTAAAAAATTTGTCTCGCACTTTGAGTGTACCAGAGAGAACACGGTATTTAAACCACTTTTCTGATGACGACAGCATATCACTTTTTATCACACATATAGCTTTAGCCACTGGAACATTTATACAACGTCTTCTTAAATAATTAATGAAAGGTTCCATTGTAGGCTTCAAACAAATTTTCCGCAGTTGGGAGGAAGAGGTTTCAGCCAGACGCATCTGATTGGTACTGCAGGTCTGTCTACAGACTCGTACAAGCCAAAAATAGACTGAAATTGCTTGAAAGCCATTTTATTTAGAAGCAAGGGGGAATCTGCCGTTTCTGCAGCAAAGTCAAGTCCGACTGTATTTATTCCTTTGAAATTTATGGAGCCTCTTGTAGGAAGCTCTCATCTAAGGCTCTTTTCATACGATTAATTGTGCTGGTGGCTCCTTTTATGTCTTCTCAATCGTCCAGAAAACTCCGATAATCTTTGCAGCACTCCTCAGTCCGAAAATATGCTCTCTCAGTATATTTTCCTCAAAATTTGTGAGAGATAATGACTCAGTGGTTCCTTCTCTGTCCCATATTTCGAACCCAGTACGTATTTAAAGATTTTCATAAATTTTCAAAATCTAAACAGATGATAGGCTTGGCAGTGTGAGACACTTTTTCTAGAAAAGGTTAATTGTTTATATATTAGGAGTGGTTTAGGGTAAGTTCGACCCGAGGAACTCGAATCTGAAGTCGGATTTCCGGTCCGAGGTCGCATTTCCGGTTTGCTGAAAACACCATCAAACGCATTTAAATAGCTTTTTTGAAGGGTTTTAAAGTCTTCTAGACATTTTTAACCACGCTTATCGTGATCAGCGACCCCGAAAACCCCTAAATAGACCCCCCATGAAGATTTTTGAAAAAAAAAAAATTGCCTCGGGGACCCAGGAACCATAATCGCCGTTTTGGCCGCTAGTATATAAGGGGGTGAGCTTGCCCCAAGGAGTTTGCCCACGGACTCTTGTCTGTTGTCTCTGGTGAGACGCTGCTTCGAGGAATCGACGAGCCACAGTGCGTACCTTCGGGTATGAGCCAAAAGTAAAACTGTACCAGCCTTTGGGCAGCCTTGCGCGGTGCAGCCGGATCGAATTTCACAAGCTAGTGTAGACGAGCAACCTATATACTGTACAAGCTGAAGAACCGCGCTACGCGCGGTCTCCAGCTTGATAAGGGGGCTGCGCCCCCTTATGATCCCCCGCCTCGGGCCTTCGGCCTGACATTGAGTAAAGTTACATTTTGACTCTTATGCTATATATATAGCATATGTACTTATGAAATAATGCTAAATAATAAAACTTTTTTGTTTTTCGTCCAATTTTAAAAATTTCTTCACATTTGCATTATTCTCCCCAATTGGGAACATTTATATTAACAATTTACAAATTAAAAAAAAATGCCAAAAATCATGGGTACCCCCTTAAGTTTTTTGAAAAAATCAGATTTTTGGGTTTTCTGAAAAAATAGAAACACTTGAGAATGATTTATTTTAAAGTTTGTTGTCAGGCTCTTTAAGCTCCTTCTTATGAACTCAAGTTGAAATCTGTGAGTTACCCAGGAGTGGAGAAAAAACACTTTTCCATTTCCCAGTTTTTATGCCAAAACTCAAAAAGTTAATAACTAAAATAAATTTTTTATCCGACACGAACTTATTAGAAATGTCACACTCTATAGATACTATTTTATAACTTGATGCGATCATTTCAACAGACAACCCACAGAAGGCCCCCCAAAATTTAGGATTTCAAAAATATTCCGCTTCGTCCATGAAATAGGACCTAATATTCAATCCCGGATTTGAGGGTCTTAACGACCTCAGATTCGGATACTGAATACATCAAAGTTGCTCCCTTTTGGAAGCTGAATATGATATGCAAAAATAAATTGCGAAAAACTGCAACTTTAAAAAAATCCGGATCCCGGCCCAAATATGTCCCGGAGGCCGGACATTGACTTAACCAGCCTAGGCTTATTTTTAAACCATAAAGACATCGAATTAAACCTTTTTTTGAAAATCTAGAATTAATCGTCAATTAGACACTTTTTTTTCGGTAAATCTGAAAATTTTCTATTTGCTGAATCACGCTGAGTCTTGAAACTTCGCATACTTATGTGAAATTGTACTGCGCGTCTTTTAAACATACTTTCAGCGTTCAGCGAGCATCAGCTCGTGTACTTCCGGTTCGATTTCCGGTTAAAAGTCACTTTTTGAACTTTTTTTTTTCCATTTTTGAAATCAGCGGGAAAAACTATCTTATAAACCACCCCAATAATGGAAAATCTTACTTCGTCTAGAAAATAAAAATTCTCACACTGCCAAGCCACAAGTAGACCACCGTATCGTAGAGGATTGTAAGTCTTTTCATCGATATGTTTTTCTTTTTATCTATATTAGGAATGGTCATTGCATATACTTAACATAGCAGGCAGTTTCTTCATCGTAAGGTGTAACCTTAAAAGATGGATTACTTTGAGACGATATATATGTTCCAAACTGTATTTTCTCTCATACATTAAGCCTGAGTCCAGGAAGAAGCCACACCATCGAACTTTACCCTTTATGTCTTGAAGATCATAGCCGTAACTTGTTTCCAATCCAAGACCTAAAATATGTAATATTTCCCGAAAAATTTTAAAATATTTTTTTACTAAATTTTTAAAACTTTGACCTCGTTGCACGACCTCGAATGTTGACCGATTTTGTTCAACTTTGTATTTCGTCTTATTTTATAACCAAGAAACAGAAAATCCACAATGTTGCTAACATTTCAAACATTGGAAAATAAGAACAGCCCTTATATATATTTAAAAAAAAAATAAATATATATATATATATTCAGGAAACGACTTCATCTTAATATAATGTCCCGGTCTTTAGGCACCGAGCCGGAACTTAAATAATTCTTTCGTTGTCATTCATAAGTTTTTATAAAGGAATTTTCGAAATATTATTTTCTAAAAAAAACGGCATCATTTTTGTTAAATTCTTTTCTTTCAGATTGTCGAAGGAACGAAATATATATTATGTCCCGGCCCAGCCCGGATTGAAATTTTTTATTCCCAGTCTGGGTCCCGGCGAAAAAGGTGTCCCGGTCGCTTCTAAATATATATATAATCCATTACACAAATACTTCAATTATATTCTGCCACTACGTTGAGATATTTGTTTATTGTCTCTTTCTCGTTTTTAAAGAAAAATAAACTTCTTAACATATACTTTGCACAATTGATGATCTATATTCTTTACAAACTATTTTTTGTTCCTTTTTCAAATTACTTAACAAACAAAATAATATTAAATAATGTATAAATGCTGGAACGCTAAGCTGTTATTCCTCTATGATTTTTGTCTAGCTGTAACTTTTTTTTAGGAGGATCCTTTAATGGCAAGTTTATTAGCTTTCTACAAAAACCAATGTGCTTTCTCCCTAAAGAGTCCATATTAAAACTTTTACCATGCGTATAATCTTTGGCATTATCAGGCTTGTTGATCGGAGTTTTTTTTCTGATCGAGCCTATGGAGAAGTCGTTATTTTGGAACTCATAGGCTATGAGAAATCCATTGCCATATAAAGATGAATACTTAAAAAGGTGTGACTGTATATACTTTAAATTTT
>CP045892.1:24003850-24027369 GCA_013387185.1 Caligus rogercresseyi
TGGGGTCTTTTTGGGCGCGATGTTTCCTATTAGTTTATACTAACAACAAGCTGAAAACTAGCCTGCCACAGATCTTTTCGTGTAAAAAATCCAATTTTTACTTGCCCCACTTTAAAACTGCCAAATTTGCTCGTAAAAAAGCGGCTCAATACTTGCACTTAATTTCTCATTTTTTAGTCTGAATTCTTCTACATAGTGGTTATTTTTCTACCTCTTTACCCAAGTCTAGTAGATATTTTCAGTCATAAAAGGTTCTTATAATTCATAAATTTTTTCTCCAAGCATGTAAATAGTGACTTGTTACATATTGTTACATAGAAAATTACCGTTTATCTGTAGTCAAAACCGAGTATATTCGAGTAAAAATCCAGTTTTTCTAGTCTTTTTTTTTCTCGTAACTTGAGGGCAACTATTTTTTAATGATAGTTAAAAGTAATAAAGACAAAATTTGGTTTCATTTGGTCTGAATGTGAAGCACCTCTTAACTAATGTTCTATGCAAATTACGAGGGGAACCCTGTTCGTGGAACACAGGGTGTAGTCTATTACCCTCTTCCCCCTCCAGGGGGCGTCTTACCTTTCAAAAACAGGCCCTTTAATGCTTCTGTCCTAATTCTCCAAAAGTCTCTGAACCATTTGAAGAGTATGACTTTCCAGAACTTTCAAGATCCAACAGACCTAAGCCACAGAACCTTTTTGGAGTTTTGATACGTCTCCATGATTTTATTCTAGGGCAGCCCTCCGAAAATAAAAACTCTTTGCACAAGTCATCATTTTTTATGAAATCTGAGGAAAAGTTGTGAGTCTTAAAATATGAATCGTTTTCGATAAAATATTGGTTTTAATACAGAGTACTTACAAACACATAGACATTGGTAGCATATATGGGACTACAGCGGAGAAAGATTGTACTTTTTTGCAGGGATTCCTTGAGGCATCAAAGTATTTTGTATTAGAGTGCAGATAAGTACAAAAGTTTTTAGAATATCTTCAATTATATTTGATTATTATTTAAAACATGCAATTGCGAAGTAAATATTTTATTCACTTTAATACTGGAACGTACCAGAAGAAATTAAGTTTATTACTCCTAAAACTCCATATTTTATTTATAAAATGAGATCTACAAGACTCCCTCTTCCTTAAAAAAATATATCTTTAATTGAGTATATTGTTAATAACGCGCCGTTTTAATGCATTTTTGTGAATATTATATTTTATAATATTATATGAATAAAGTTATACTTTGGTATAAAAAAGAAAACACTCATTTTGTGGCCATAGTCCCGAAGCTTTCTAACATATTTCGTAGACTGTGACAAAGTAGCTCCTCTAATGAGATCGACAACAGATCACAGATATTTGGAGAAATATTACGAGTAGACGAATGGTTCAATCTTATCTCACTGTTAGGGAAACATCAGTTTCCAGATGGAAAAAGTTGTCCGTAAGGTTTTATATATCTTATACGCAGCACGCACAAAGAAAATGGGTATTCTTTTGGACCTGGACAAACTTCTAGGCAGGATTTTATATATGCAATTGAGATTGGAGAAAGATGAGAGTGGAAAAGATATACATAGTGGTCGATTCCATCCTCTGGAATTGCTATGAAGTCTTGGATACCTCTGCGACCATTCAATTTAACCTCTGCAGCGAACGAATCAAAAACCAGTTGATTTTCTTATAATAATATTTCTGGTGTTTTATGTGATTTTATATATTTACTAATTTATTTATTTGCCTGTGTATCTTGTGATCCATTTTAATTACTTTAAAAAAGTTAAATATTTATATATCAAAATAGAATTGTTAGTAAGTAAGAGAATATTCAAAATAACTAATAAACAAATACAAAGTTACATTTCTTCCCGAAAAAAATATTTGTGCATTAGTTATTTATTGGTATATATACATAAATTGCTATTTCATTTATGTCTATTTATGCTTCTGATTTGCCAAATGAATAAAATGAGCATTTATTATTTGATCAACCAATTATAAAACATTAATGTTCACGCTTCTATAAACACACATTAGTTATGCAATATTTTAAACTATGAGTAACCTAATTCAGCGGGTATATTAGAGACAGAAAACCATCTGCCTTATTTATTATATATTCTTAAATATATTTCAAATATATGGATTCAATAGCAACAACTTCAAATATAGTATGAAATCATCATAACGAAACCATATATTTAGGAAGTATTATTTTTACTTCAAAGACATACTCAGCAAGATATGAAATGTAGTATTTTTAAGCTTTTTGTACCCACTGCCAAAAAAGATGTTTTTCATTTGACTAATTTAGTTTATATAAAAATTGATATCATTCATTTAAATGTACTTAATTTTTTTTACAAATTATCAATAATAAAAGCTTTAAAAAATATGGGATATGGTTGTTCAAAAAAATTATATGAAGTTTGGCCATGTTTTAACCACGAAAGGAATTTGTTTTATTTACAATGGCCCTGATAGCACGGAAATAAATTTTATTGTGACTAAAATACAGATTTTACTTTATAAATTAAGAAGCACAAAATCCCCCCTATCGAAAAATGTTTTTAAATATGTAAATATAACTGTTGATGATGTTTGATTTTGTTTTGTTTAATATTAGTTGTGTAAAATTTTATGTTTGTACGTGTAATGAATAAGTTTTTTGATGTTTGGTAACATTCAAGAATAAATGTTGTACGAAAGGTACAAAAAAAAAAGCTTTTAAACTATTACAGTCAAATAAAAAAATGGACGAAGCTAAGAGGTATGATTGAAAAGTATATTAGAAATGTAAGATGCTCCTTGTCCCTTTTTTCTTTAATGGGTCATTTATTTAAAAATCATACATAATAAAATATATAGAATAATAATGGATGATACTAACAGATGCATAAAAGTGCAAATAATAACAAATTGCTATGCAATCTTAATAAAATAATAATGAATGTAATATTTTTAAGCTGCTGGATATAAGAACAAGAATGATTTTTTGATAAATGAACGAGTTTCACTCTCGATTGATATTCCACAACCCCTATTAAAATGTATCACTTCAGTTCTTTCGATCTTAAACACATAACAGTTTTGTATATTAATGGATAACAAAAGGAAATACGTTTAATTATAATTCATTCCTAACATTTCAATTGAATTGCCCTTCCTAGATGTTTTCAAAAAATATTCGATATGATGGAAATATTTCACAAGCTCTTTATAATTTGTGCGTACAATTAAGTTGAATATCGTCGATAAAAGGAGTTTAGTAAAGTTTCTGTACAAAAACTTTTTATCATTTCATAAGAAAACTATCCAATAGCTATCACCTAAACGATAGTTCAAAATGTAGCTAAAACTGTTAAATAAAAATGAACGATTAGTTACATTGGTATACAATGTATAAAAAATCATTGATTGTTCAGTTAACTTTGGGTGATAAAAAACAATTTATTGTTATTTGTGTATCACTATGTAGTAGTTTAATAACCATATACGGTATATATTGTGCAATAAGTCATGAAATATGCTAACAATACACACTCCATTTTTTTCTTTGTTTTTACTGAAAACTTTGTTTTATTAAAAAACATCAAACATACGTCTGGTAGTAAATTAGATTTCCTTTAAATTAACTATATTATTGAAGTCTGTAACGTCTACCATTTTGAAGAAATTTGCGGAAAACTATATTTTTACTAAATTTTTAAAACTTTGACCTCGTTGCGCGACCTCGTAATGTTGACCGATTTTGTTCCAACTTTGTATGTCGTCTTCTTTTATCACCAAGAAACAGAAAATCCACAATGTTGCTAACATTTCAAACATTTGAAAAATAAGAACAACCCTAATGAGTAGGTTTTAGAGCTAGTTTGTGAGTGAAACAGACCTTAAGAATATAAGAGAGGACAGAGAAAATAATTTTCTGTTTTGTACAAACATTCCTCATAAAAAGTTTGAGTTTGAACAAAGAATATGTTTTAAGTCACATTAGATGCTTCTTTCTGTTTCTATTTCTCTAACTCCTCCTCCTTTTCTTTTCTTTTTTCCTCTCTTTACCTTGAAAAGTAGGTAGTTCAAATCAGACAAGGTCTATTTTTTTCTTCATTCTGGTCCCATCACTTTGCATATAGTTTTATAAGGTCCGTCTTGAACCAAGGATTCCATAAGTACCTTCAAAGTTCAAATCTGACCATAAATTGGGAGGAGATAGCGTGCTTCAGACGGACAGAGATTGGTGAATTAATATATAGATTCATTGTCTTTGTAGATTTGCGTAGAGATGTTACCTAATATAATTTTTTGATTGTTTTCTAATCACTTTTTGGAGCACTAGATAAATAAATGATATTGATTTATCAACTTTATAGTTTTTTCTTTTATTACAAGTTATTAAGTTTAAAATTATTTAACTTATCAACAATATTAGGAAATATGACGAGGTTTTTATTATTTTATTATAAAATAAATTTTATATAGCACTAACGGAAGCAAAACCACTATTTTAAACACAGTGTTTAATTATACTAAAAATAAAATTATTTTAAGATGGCGTTTACATTTAAATACATTTGAATTTGGACATTTACATTGAAATCTATTAATATGGTAGTTTGCTATAGCCTTAAGGAAGCAACAGGTTTTTTGGTGGAGGAATTTATTGTCATTTGAAATAATTATGAAAAATAAACAAATATATCAAACCATTCAATATATATTGCCAAAAACTTGTTGTGCTGTTCGATATTCTATTCAAATATTATTATATTGATTCTAAAAGTTATTATTATGAAAGTCCTAGATGAAATATAAATATATAGTTATTGTACAATTGTATATAGTGTTTATTTTCAAATTAAAATTATTGATATTCGATGGAAACAACTAAAGCATTGGTGAAAAAGTATCAAAGTTAAGAAGTTTAAGAAAATAAGGAAATAATATAAAATATACATTAATAGGATTTTTAAAAAGTGTTTTCTGTCGAGTTTTTAATTGACTTAGTAAAATACTTTTGGTAAATAAAAATGGTTGTTATTAAAAATATAGTATTTGCATTTCGATAGACTATTCAATTTGATTTCTTTGTTTTATAGGCTAAGGAAAACAATAAAACAATGCAACTAATACAGATATATTTCAAAATGTATCACCTAACTGGATATTTACCTACAATACGATTGTAATCCTTAGACACAACTAAAATCAAAGAATCATTCCATTTTTATCATAAGGAAGATATGAGATATGCATTTTCAAATTCATTATTAAAAACAACTGAGTTTCAGAAGCTTCAGTTGAAATCTTTATAACAAGCCTGAACCTTGAGTTTGTGAAATTTGAGAGGCCATAAATATACATGAACTTCATTTGATATGCGGAAGCAATGTTTTAAGTTTTTTATGTTTGACTCGAAAAGAAATCCTTGACTTTAACATTCATATACATATATATGGTTTGCAGATTTGATCACACACATAAATATTATTTGGTCTTAAGATAAATGCATATTAAATGGCATTGCCGGTCTGAGCGTTTCACTGTTTTTTATTACATACTGTCTTGCTTGATATATTCCAGCTAAAAGATATTTTTTGCAAAAATTTGGTTCGATAGAATTGCATCTATATGGATATGCATAATCATTATAGCGTTAAAATTAGTCTATCGAACCAAGGATTAACTTTACTCTAATACTACAAAAAATATCGTTCTATTATGGGCTGGCGATATAATAAAATATGTGCCTGAAAGATCGAAGCTCTACATAAGCACTATCAAAAGAATTTTAAGAAGACATCGTGCATTTTTAAACCAATCTAATAAATGATTTGTCCTTTAATATAAGGTTATTCTTCACGGCAGTAAATATGAACTAAATGTTCATTTATGTATTTTCGCAAATACCCTGAATATTTTTACTCTGTTTCTGTATATATTTTAGTGTGCTTTATTTTACACTGAATAAAATTTTGCAGTTAACTGAATAATATGTTTTTAACCAAAAAAAATTATATATACATAAATATCGGGCTATGACATTTACTGTTTATGAAATGACATAAATTAAAAGCCCATAAAACTCATATATTTCTATAGATAAAATGTAATAAGTTCATGTATATATAAATAAAATGAATGACAAATAGAATATTTTAGTTGATAAAATTGATCTAAATTGCCCAACAAAATATAAAAAAATGCTTTCAAGTTCTTATCCTGGATATTATTATTAAATCGAATGTTTGAAAATACTTCAATCGACGATTTTGAGCCGCCAGTTAAAAAAATAATAATTGATTTATTAGTCCAATTTAATAGTTATTTAACTTTTTACATTATAATCATGTGTACAACCGTTGAAAACCCTGTTGTATATTGTTCTCTTAAAAGAGGCCATTCACTGCTATAAATATCATAAAGGTATTTGCTTCGAATATCTTTACTTTCAAATTAAATACTCTTAGCTTTTTTGGTGCCATATCATATTGAATTATGTTATGTTTCCATTACAACTTCTAAAAATGTTTCAATGACAATAAGGTCCATTCACTAAAATAATTATTTAGTAGAAATGCAGGATTGCCTTACATTAGCAATTGCAATACTAAAAGCATAATTATTGATACATATTGATTCTATGTAAGAAAATATGTATAAAAATGCAACTCTTCATATGTCCTTGCATTGTTGAGTTCTCATTTATATATCTAGATTTTTTTTATGAGCTCCTTAATGTTGGATTTGTAATAAAAAGAAACTTATTGTTCAAATTATATAAATTGGGAAGATTTGTAATTATATGTTTACTTATTCATAGACTTGTGACAAGTCAGCTAGAAAAGACATTGATAAGTATTCATTAATTAGCAATAGTTTCCTACCACTTTTTAATGTACCAACTATAATTACTTCTACATAGTTCAATGATTTCATATTTGTAGTCCAAACGTAAACAATTCATATGGTATTGAATTAATTGATTATATAAACACTCTATGCTATTTGTTATCCACAAAGGACGTAACTAAGTCGGCCCACTTAATAACAAAAATCACAAGATCGATTTCGTTCACAAGACATGAGCTAGGTTCCTTGGATCAGTTAAACTAGTATTTTAAACTACACTATTTAAACAAATCTGTTACAAGGTCGAACATATCATATCAACTGTACAATAAAATATATTTATTTAATCATTCTTTTCATCCATGTTCAATTTTTTTTTCAAAAACCATAATTATTCATATTCGATAGAAACAACAAAAACCTTATCACGGCAGAAAAACAATTGTAGCACTGGGATCCTTTACCCCACTAACTGGGGTTCTGAATAACTATTTTATTCACTACTTTTTTTTGAGACATCCAAATCTCACTAGAAAACCTCTTCAAGATCAAAACTTCTGAGGAATATATTCTGACGTTCACAATTATTGTGATTTGTTACGAAGAAAAAAATCATGTTGGCCTTTTTATTTGCAAGTTTTTTAAATATTTGAATATTTGGAGAGTTACTGTGGTTTGGAAAATGGGATTTTGATTATTTAAGAAACTCTTAGAGAATTCCATTAAGGAACTTGCAATAAAAAGGCAAACATGTTTTTTTCTTTGTAACGAATCACAATAATAGGGGTAACGCAACCTCATTATTTATTATTCATATAATTGATCAATACTTGTTCGTACTAAATTGATATTTTCTTTACTTTCATCCCAGATATCGAAATTATAAAAACTGTTCTGATATGCATTGACATATACAAAAAACATATTATATATAAATTATAGTCAATAAACTTGAAACAAAAAAAATATAGCCGCTTAAATAGAACACTAAAATAATGATCAACTTTTTGAAATATAAAGCCTATTTTTTCGAATAGTACGAACGATATTTAAAATATAAAAATGATTTGAAATGTATTGACATACTAGAAAATAAGTACTACTGATATTTGTGGTTATTCTTACTTTGCACGAAGATAACTGGGCGTGAACCATTAGATATGATGAAAATCATGATTTTCAAAAAAAGGCCATAAAGTCCAAACCTTTTTTCGGACGATATTTTGAGTGGCATTTTTGGAATCTACGTAAAAAATGGGACTCAAAGAATTTCAGTCCAGGGGCAAAAAAAGACTTTAATTTTGTTACATAGTGTAATTTACTCATATTTATTTTTCAAAAATAAAATTGACTTTTAGTGTACAAGACACATATTTACCTATTTCTTACCTTGTCTCGGCCTCTTCGTGTTTAACCCCACTTATACCAACAACAGCAGAAACAATAGTGTATGTGTAATACTCTGATGATGTAATACTATATGTCTGCATCTTGCATGACACAAGTCCTTCTTTCTACAAAATATTAATTATAGATAATTGTTCAAGAATATATTTACAAAGGGGCCTAATAAGATAATAATGCTCCATGCACAATTATTATATTGAGAAGGCTACATTATATAAACTGTCTTTACTTGCTAGTGTCTTTTTCCATGATACTTTTCTAAGAGTGCTATGTGTTTATTTTGGCAAAAAAACATTATTTTGGATGTAAAAATATAGTAGACACACCTTATTTGATAATTATTTTTATCAAAAAAATTATCATTATATATATATAAATGGTACCAATAATTTATTGTTTGTTTAGCTCCTAGATCAGCCCCACCACACCGGAACTTTCTGCTATGGAGGGAGAGAAATGCATTTTTGTGTCCAAAATACAGCTGACGATGTTTCTCTGCTAATTGGAGGGAATAAGCTCCCTATTTTCTATGACTAGGAACTACTAATTTTAGTTTTAAACAAATTAAATTTGAACAAATAATCATAACTATTTAAAAGAAGTTCCTCCAGCGTCTTCTTCCTCTTTCTGGTTTCAAATGCAAGTTCGTCCTTTCCAATCCGTGTCCTTGGACAATCGTAGATTAGATGAATTGAAGTTTCATCTTCCTCCTCGCAGGGTTGGAGTTTCCGACTTTCCCATTCGGAGAATATGTCCATTTAGGCTGAATGAATATTATTATTTGTGTTGAGTATTGTTACTACATAATTGATTAAAAAATGTTTTATGGGCAGTTTTTTTAGAAATTGGATATTTTGTTTGTATCTACATTATATTTTCACTAGTCGAGTTTTAGCAATCACTATATATAGGCTAGATTTTTATTTGGGTACTTTTTATATACTAAAAATAAATAATATAAAATAAATTAAATATGTTTTATAAATGGAACGCGATAGACTAATTTTAATTCTATAATGCTTATTTATATCCGGTTGGATGCAATTCTATCAAACCAAATAGGCAAAAATGAATATGCATTTAAATAAGTGAAAAGATAATAGGATTCTCCAAATTTTAAATTATTCTCAATGTAAATGAAGTATCATTTTAAAAAAATTGTAGTTTTACCCATTATACTCATCATAACAATAATAAAATTATATCATAATTATTTATTGCGTTATTTGTATCTCCAACCCCCCCCCTCCCCCCCAAACATAAATGACATGATTATCCTTATTTTCAATAAAATTAAAGATACTTTTATTATTTCGTATCTTCCCTTTTTTACCAAAACACTCCCGAATTTTAATATGATTAAAAAAAATCTTTTGATTTTTAATTCTCTTCTATTTTAAATACCAAACTAGTTTTTTTTCCATTCTTTACATAATGAATTATTATATTTTATCAGTAGAGCACAAATATCAATGCAGATCCCATTATTTGCTGAAAAACATTTACTATGTGTCGTGTATGTCTTGTGGTTATAGTTTGCTGGTTTACATTTTTTCTATTCGATTGTTGTTGTTTTGATATCTAATAGAAAACTTCTTGTATTTAAATTTAAATTATGTTCGTTGGACCACAACTTTTGTATTAAATAGTTGTGTAGTTAATTATAACAAAACATATACTTATATTATGAACTCTTTCTTTTGAGATAATAAATATTATCTAAAGTTATTTAAAAAATGAAGCAAAACACTAAATTTACAAAATTGCTTAGTTTTAGACGGCTATGCCTACTACCTAAAAGTGGATAAAAATGCAGCATTAGTAAAATTATTATCATACACAGCTATATATATGTATATACTAGCGGATGTTACCGGCGCTGCCCGGATTTTCCAACTTGACAATAGTCTTAAGAATAGAAAAAGATTATACGATAATTTTTGTGATGTCATCACATGTGATTTTTCATATTAAAATAAATTCCTTAAAAAGTCGTCTTTGGGTCTTCATTGCCATTTTCCCCCTTTTGTACTCCTTACGGCTGGGTATTTAAACATGGCACAAGAAGAAATCACACGAATAATTTCATTGAAACCATAGCATGTGCTTTTCATATTAAAATCAGTTCCTTAAAAGTTGTCTTTGGGTGTTATTCCTTACGACTGAGTATTTAAACATCGTAAAAAAGAAGAAATCATACTAATAATTTCAGTGATAGCATCACACTTTTCATTATAAAATCAGTTTTTTAAATAGTTATCATTGGGTATTCTTTGCCATTTTTTCCGTTTTATATTCCTTAAGGCTGGGTATTTAAATATAATAAAAATAAATCATTTTTTGGATCATTTCATAGGGAAGATAGATTGCCTAATATATGTATGGTAGCGCTGAATATCAGAGTATTTGTTTTCTTTGCCATTTTTTCCGTTTTGTATTTCTTTAGTCTGGGCATTTAAATATCATAAAAAGAAGTCATTTTTTGAATCATTGCATAGAGAACATAGATTGCCTAACATATGTATGGTAGCGCTGAATATCAGAGTATTTTTTAAATCTCCGTTGATGGGGAAAAACAGCAAAAAACTTAAGAAAGAGTACGACTTCATATATTTATCAAGAAAAGTTGTGAGTGGTTGACATCACCCTCTATCTCTAGGCAATATTAAAATTTGATTAGCGCGATGTTAGTTATAAAAAAGTTGTTATTTTTCCAAAAAAACCTAAATTGGAGGGAAAAACAGGGATAGGAAAAAACTTATTTTTAACAAATCATGTAAAAACGATTTTTCCGGTAAACACTGAATAAAACTAAAACATTCTTACTGCTAGACATCCTCCACAGAAATTTAGTCAAAATCTAACTTGGCAATAAAAAAATGACAAAAACGTTTTGGCGAATAAAATAAGCAGTCGATGACAAATTTTCCGGAATTGGCAATTCCACTAAAACACTCTCTGAGCTCTCAAAACTATTCACTGAAAATTTCGTCAAGATCTAATGACCCGTTCGGGAGAACGAACGAACAAACGAACGAACAGAATTCTTTTTTTATTAGTATAGATATACAGTCAACTTCGCCTAAGTCGATTCTCTCGGGACTGTGCAAAAACAATCGACTTAGGCGAAATTCGAATTACAAATTTTGATTGCTAAGTCGAAGAAAAATTTGATATACAGGTAGGCGTGTGTGTGTATGCTCGCTCACATGCAGTCCCAAATCATCGGCGAGGCAGCAGGTGGGCGAGGGCACAATTTTTTTTCTATTTTAATTTTACCTCGCTTGGAGGGAGGAACATACCTTTTATTTTCTCAATTTTATATTCTCATTTGGGAATGATCACTCACACACTTGGTAGGTGTAAAATAATTTATAGACGCCCCCTCCGAAGGTTAATTATCAGATTGGATTACCTTTCAACAAAAATCATATTGGGACATGAAAAATTATCTGTCAAAGCAACTTTTACCATCAAAAACATCCAAAATCGGGTAATATCACTCTCTAACAGCTAGGAAGTAAGTGATGATGAAGCACTTTGATGAGTAAGGTTCCAACAGTTGTTTCTTCCTTTTTTTACTCCCTCCTCTCAGTCAATCAAATTCTTAAGTGTTCAATATTTTTCTCCACTCTAACCCTCTGTGTCTGCTTTCTTGTATTACACAGTGTGAAAGGCAGGCGCAGTGCATGCGGCTGTGTTTTGGAAAGTGAGCGCCCTCTTCGACTTATGCGAAGTTATTTTCTTGTTTATGTATGTGTTACAGTTAAAATATCTGTTCGACTTAGGCGAAATATCGACTTACAAAAATCGACTTGTACGATTTTTATTACACACATGTCAATGGAAAAAATGGGACTTTGATTATATTCGAGTCAGGCGACTTTTCGACTTATGCAATTTGACTTAGACGAAGTTGACTTTATACAATAATACTAATAATAATATGAGTAAAAAGCTCTTAATCAATAAATTGATCAATTACTCCTTCATCCAGAAAAGTATTGGTGTATATTTTATCCACTTATAGGACACAAAAGTTTTTCTCTCAAACTTACAATTTATCTTTTATATTTAATAATATATGATTAAGATATCTTTATATCGCAACAGCTTCAAGTGCATTGTTGCTTTATTGCATTATGTCGACTGCTCTTTTATTTTTCCCTTTACTTTTCTTTCAAGTACTCCAGTGACAGGAAAAAATATTTATATATATATAATGTTATAAAAACAATCAACTGATTGAGATTCATTAGGCATATTAACATAAATACTCTAAAAATGAGGATTATATATATATATATATATATATATATTTACGGCCTTTTTATGAATATATAGTTTCCAATCCCCTGATCAATAGTGTTGATAAAGTAGTCCTGGAAAACTATTTATGCATACTTTATACCCTTATATCATGATAGAAAACTTATTTATAAGAAGAGCGTTTTGTAACATGGTTGAGGTCCTTTTTCCCTTGGTTTTTTCATCATCTACTTGCCTTTTCATAATGATGATGATGATGTTCATAGAATAGAAGAATGTGTCCTTAAGAGTAAGTGCCTTAAAAGAGTAGTTGGAGGAAAGCCCTATCTAGGTACATCATCCTCGCTTATATCTTTTTCGTTTCATTTTTATCGGAGCCGTTAGAGAGAGAGAGAGAGAGAGCATAAAACCATATAAATATATATACAGGGGTGTGCAGGCGAATCTAGACTTTTTTTAGCACGGAAACAAGTTACTCATATCCAAGAACAAGACCTTTTAATTGACTTTTTTCATATCACACAAATTTAAATTACTTTTCTCTTAATGTTCATTCAATCCAACTTCCTCCTTTCACAATAACAGCCTCCACACGGTGCCTGAACCTCCAACGGCATGAACCACCTGTTCCCTGGACAAGTTGGCCACTTCTGGATGATGGCAGCTTTCAAGGAGTCCACAGTGTTGTGAGCACGCTTGTTAGTGTCCCTCTCAAGGACGCCCCACAAGTAGTAGTCGCAGGGGTTGAGGTCAGGGCTGCTGAGGGGCCAGAACTCCTTTGACCAGAAGGATCAATGAAGTCGGCGCTCCTCTTCCTGACTTGGGATCGGTCTGGAGTCTTTCTTTCCGGTGTTAAGAATCCTTCCTCGATGTCCTCCGACTCCTTGAAGGACTACGCAATGCTGTAAACAGTAGCTTTGGGGAATTTGAAGAATTCGATGATCTCCTTGGGCGCACGTCCGCAACGGAGCGCCACAATAATGGCCGTCCTGCGCTCAAGTTCCGAGGACATTTTCAATCTTTTTGTTATTGAACAAAGCTCATAGGATATAGTAACCAATTCATACATTTTTAAGCTTCTACCTTAACTGGTTTCTGAGATACAAGTTCTCAACGTTAGTCTAGATTCGCCTGCACACCCCTGTAAATATATATATCGGGAAACGATCAGGAATCTTTTTTCGCCGGGACCAGGGCCGGGACACTTAATATATATATTCTCGTTCCTTCACCATTCTGAAGTGACGACGTTCTTTTTAGAAAAGAATTTCCAGAAAAACAAATCTCAAAAAAGTGATGACGTTTTTTTAGAAAATAAATTTCGAAAATTCCTTATAAAAACGTCGTCACTTTATGAATGACAAACGAAGGAAATATTTAAGTCCTGGGACGCTCAAAAAACAGCCGGGACCCGGGCCGGGTACCCGGTCGTTTCCTGATATATATATATATATATATATATATATAATATATATATTATATATATATATGTTCCAATTAAAGAAAATTAGAAATGACAAATAGAAATTGAAATTACGTATTTAGATAATAGATTAGATATAGTCATGAGGTACCAATTAAATATTCATATTTCCTGATATATATATATATATATATATATATATATATATATATTGTTCAATCAATTACGAAAAAGCAAAATTAGAAATGACAAATGGAAATTTAAATTACGTATTTAGATCATTTAGACTGATGTGTATTGAGGTACCAATTAAATATTCATCTGTTTTTGATTACTTAACTACAAATATTGTACTCTAAAAGACCCTTTTTGGTAGTTTTCGAAAATTCAACGAAAGGCATATATTCTTTCATTTGATGATTGAATTTCTTTTTTCTAAAGTCTTATAGGAAGAGTTATGAGATGTTTATTGTCATGAATGAAACTATATTTCTGATGGATGTGAACTCCTTGAGAAAAGTGACTTTTGTGTTCTAGAGGATAATATTCTTAGCTCCTTTACAGCAACGAGTGATGCGTAATTTCATAAGATCAAGTGTTTTTTATTATTTAATATTATGTATATTTTTTATATATAAAGAATAGCGTAAAACTAAAATTCAAAAGTGTGTGTCCTATATAGTTGCTTATTAACCATCTAATCCAGTTCATTATAAATTCATATTTGGACGCCTACGGCGCCCATATGATCGCTCTTCGGGTATGGGTAGGTTTTGGAGCTAGTTTGTGAGTGAAACAGACCTTAAAGAATATAAGAGAGGAGAGAGAAAATAATTTTCTGTTTTGTACAAATATTCCTAATAAAAAGTTTGACTTTGTACAAAGAATATGTTTTAAGTCACATGAGATGCTTTTTTCGTTTTCTATTGCTCTAGCTCCTCCTCCTCCTTTTCTTTTCTTTTTCCCTCTCTTTACCTTAAAAATAGGTAGTAAAATCAGAAAAGGTAATTTTTCTGGTATATTTCTGGTTCCATCACTTTGCAAATAGTTTTATTTGGTCCGTCTTGACCCAAGGATTCCATAGGTACCTTCAAAGTTCAAATCTGGCCATTTATTTGGGAGGAGATAGCGTGCGGACATACAGACGGACAGAGATTGGTTAATTATTATAAAGATTTAACCAATAATATTTGCATAATTCTTCGAAACATTATTGTTATGCTATTATATAGGTTATACGTTTAATGCCTTTGATCTATAATATCATTAATTATTCGGATTATGAAGGGGGGGGAGATGAAAAACATTATTTTTAATATTGTATGAATTCATTCCATATTAAGCTAAATATTGATGGCTTAATTTTTTTTGTAAAGGATAGTTTGGGAACAATACGAGTGTGTATCATTAAGACTAACATTAGCATGGTTCGATTTTTCCTCGCGAAATGATGTTCTCAGATCATTTAAACGATATGAGGTTTAAACAAAATCCTGTTACCGTTACCATAATTAGAAACATATTTTTACTTTTGTGGTCGGCTATAACAAACTATAACTACGTGCATTACGTTGTTATTTTTCAGGAGATCTTATCTTAATGGCCATTGGGGAACCCTTATCAATAATATAAACGACTCAACATAATATATGCATTTGGTTTCGAATACAAAAATATATATGACCAATGGTCACTTCCTTACTAAAATACGAGTTGCTCAATTCATTAATGTAAATAACATAATTCTATTTTGAACAATTCTATTTACCACATCGAATTACCTAGCAAAAAAAGACTTTTAATTTGTTTTGAAAA
Organism: Caligus rogercresseyi; assembly: GCA_013387185.1. NCBI lineage: Eukaryota > Metazoa > Arthropoda > Copepoda > Siphonostomatoida > Caligidae > Caligus > Caligus rogercresseyi. The sequence continues at coordinate 24,019,616 of CP045892.1, forward strand.
TAAAGATATAAAGCCTTCATTTATATAATATGACTATTTTTATATTCCTGAGTGTATAAACAAAAACAAGCTCGTAAAAGAACACTCTTATCTTTTTATTTACTCAATCATGATGTGTTGATTATTTTTAATGTACCTTCATAATAAAGCTTGCTTCATTTCTAGCCATGAATATATGCTTTGAAGTACCTTCTTTAACAACAATAGAAAAGCTGTTATTATAGTGTGTGTGCCAAAAAAAATCATAGAACCAAGAAATATAAAAAAAACTTTTTTTTTCCGAGAAATGAAAAGCCATCCATCGAGGATTCGTTCTTTCAAACATTTAAAAAACCTTAAAAATCATAAATAAATTATGGAATCCTATCAAATCATTCATCTAGAGGAAACTTCTTTTTGATCAGCCGGACCAATTGGGGTTTTAAACAATACTCTATTTATATAGAAACACATTATGAATGGAATTTCTATATAGGCATTTTAATATTTATTCTTTAAATGTGTTATGAATAATTGTTACGTTGTTGTCTGACGTATGTGTGACGTGTTTTTTAAATAGTTATTATGTTATTGTCTGACGTATGTGTGACGTGTTTTTTGTTTATATTAATTGTCTGTATATTGCAATGTCATCCTATATTAAGTAACTAAAAGCTAAGGAGTGATTCCCCCTTCCTAAGTTATGAAATATATTAATCACCACATGTTTTTTAATTCATAGAAACAAACTATTTATTTTGTAGTGTTGGTAATATATGAACATAAGATAAAAATAAGTTGCACGCACAAAAAAAAATACTTTCTTAACGATAGATAATAATGCCATAATAAGAAAGCATGTGTTAAATGATGTCACAATTAACAAGATGTACGACAAATTCATTGCAGAGCGGGTATTGAACTGCCAGTTATTTTTTTATCATTTGGTGTATTTATTATTTTAGTAAAAAAAATTCGTACGTGAAGTTAATTTTGTTAAAAATCAAGGGCTTACATAGCATTTAGTTAACACAAATGTAGATTAATCAAGACACCCACAGCTATCTGAGTCCCAATTGTTATAACATCAAGATCTGCTAAAATTACTATTACCGTATTGGCCCGAATATAAGACGACCCCCCCCCCCCCTTTCAGGCTCATGTTTGGGGGAAACAAATCATGCAAAAAAATCATATAGCAATGTATTTATTTGAAAAATATTTTGCCCAAGAAAACTGCAATAAGAAAGAAAATGTAGCATAACAACAACCACTAAGTACACAGATCTTCTGCATCGCTGTCACTCTCACTATCGTCGTCACTTTCTTGTTGCTACACTAGTCCCTCCCACAGTACGTCGTCGTCAGATCCATCTAAGGCATTGGAAATGCAGCACTTCTTGAACCCGTGAGCGATGCTCTCTGGCGAAAAAGAAACGCCATGCCTGGAGGATCTACTCATAAAACAGACGCACCGCAGGCTTCTGAATTTTTCCAGTTGGTGTGAGTGCGTGGTTATCTGACAGTAGCCACTCCGTATATCTCTTGCGTAGATTATCTTTAAATGGTTTGTTGACAACAACGTCCAGCACCTGTAGTTGGCTGGTCATCCCTCCCGGGATGATCACAAGGTCTCCATTCATACTCTGCACCAGCTGTTTCACTGGCTCCGTCAGATGGCCACGGAAAGCATCCAGGAAAAGTATGTTGCGTTTTTTATCAGGGCACCAGGTCGCCTCCCCCACACAACTTTTAGCCAGTCAACCACTAATTCCGTGTCCATCCAGCCCCTCTCCTGTGCACGCACAATAATGCCAGCTGGCATGGGCTCCTTGGGGATAGTTTTTCTCTTCAGAATCAGGTAGGGCGTGAGTTTAGTGCCGTCTGCCAGACATGTCAGCATGACAGTGACCCTGCTCTTCTCATTTCCCGTCGAGCGCACAATAACTGATTTTTCACATCGTTTATTCACGGTGACGGAAGATGGCATGTCAAAAAAGACTGAGGTTTGATCTGCATTACCGATTTGGTCGAAGGGGTATTTGTGTGTCTCCCGTAGATTAATGACATGCCGCTGAAAAGTCAACAGTTTCTCCTCAAAGTCTGAGGGCAGGCGCTGGGCCAGGCTTGTTCTTCGCCTCAGTGATAGTCCATTGCGTCTCATCATTCTTTTGACCCACCCGAGACTGGCTTTGAACTCGTTTGCGGGGATATTCAGCTCCTTGGCTATCTCCAAAGCTTTTAACTGCATTATCGCTCGGGTTACGGGCATTGCCTCTTGCCGTTTTTTCCGTCACATATTGAAAGACTCGGCTGTGAATCTCTTGAAAGCGGCCGCATTGAGGTCCTCGGAAAAAATTTATTTGGCTATTAGCATTCTTAAGGCGCTCTTTTTGTGCTCGCCACCGCCGTACATTGCACTCGGTGACTCCATATTTTGTGGCTGCTCGACAATTATTTGATGACTCTGCCTCGTTCACCACTAAGATTTTAAAATTGGCATCATAACTCTGTCGAAGCCTTTGGTTAATTAGTCCAGATTTCGAACCACTTTGTTCAAGACAGTCTCTTGTCTTCTCCATTTTTTATTTTTGTTGTGAGGGACGTTGGCCGATTCATAGTTTGTTGTTATTTTAGGTCCAAACGATCGTTGTGAAATGATACGGACAAAACGATCACTACACCTCTCCATTATTGAGTGTTTTGGTGTTGTGAAGGATAGCCTAATGACCGCATTCAGGTTAACTTAAAAAATATGAAATTATGTTTTTTGTCTAGTCCGCAAAAATAAGACGACCCCCATTTTTAAAGTACTATTTTTAGAACAAAACCCCATCTTATATTCGGGCCTATACGGTATATCTATTACGGAAAATATATAAATTATTAATCTTGTTAGCGATTATAGACTAGAGTAATTTTCTTACCATCAATATGTTTTGCTGTGATTGTAGTAATTTGTATGGTAATTTACATAAGTGTGGTATTGTTAATTCACTTATTCAAGAACTTTTGTAATTGTGCTCATCAAACCGATATTTCCTTTTTATAATGTATAAACTTATGGCAATCATAACTAATATGCCTTAAGTTTCACATTTCTGATATTTCGTTAATTAATACTATATATCGTAATCAAAATACACCTTCCAAAGAATAAAGATAGGCCCATTTTCAGTTATCATCATTATACGACAACATAAAACTATAGGCGAAAAAACAGATAATAAAATTTTCGCCACAATGGTGTTCTTTAACTTATTATATAAGTTATTTTTTTTGATGTTTATTAATAAACCCTATAATCAGGAATATTGTATGTGATCCAGGTAGTATATTCAGAGTAAGAATCAATTTATTGTTTTTTTTGTAATATTTTTTTTAAATGAGTTTCAAAGTATGTAAAAACATTTTCACAATTTTTAAAGAAAATAATGATTATTAAAATTATTGAAACAAAGAGAGGGAGCGATAGAAAGACACTCATATCGCTGGGCGAGAATGTGTATTTGGAGATAGATAGAGGTATTGGTTGGTTGTGTGAAACAACAAAATTAATTATATTAACATCATAAACGGAAATCATGAAGGCCTTAGTTTTTGATAGCTCGAAAGGTTATTTTCAGATTTATAACCCATAAGTCTATTTCAAACCTCCGAATTACACAGATCCCGAGAGAGAATAAGTTTAATGTTCGAAAAAATTGGTTTTCAACTAAAGGCTCTGATCACTTGAAGAATCAAAATAAAAGTATATAGCTTTATCAATTCCTTAAAATTAATTTGTTATTCGTGCAAATTCATGTAAATGTAAAGAAATATATTTGGCACTAATAACGTTCACATTTTGACACTAAACACTTAGTTTTGATCAGTTTTATTTCTAGTGTAAAAATATTTATATATTAAAAATCCAATTTAAAACGGATAAACTTTAGTTATCTTTTTTTTCATACTATAAAATTAGAAGTGGTTTCATTCTTAAATAAACACAAGGAAAGTTATCTCCTTGACCATAAGAGATTTTTAAGACCTCTTATAAGATGAAGTATGTTTTCTTCTCATAGTCGTAGAACAAGCAATAACAAAAAATAGATATTTCTAGACTCGTTTTAAGGCCTCACACCAGTATTCATATATTTAATTATTTATAGAATATCAAAATATGATATGGAAAATAATCAAAAATATATGTTTTTCTTATAATAACAGTTCACAAAAAAATATTATGATGACAACTTATTGTCTTTAAAAAAGCCAATGCTTACCGAAAAGAACTTCTTTGGAAACATCGATACTCTGTCTTTTCACGTAATGAGTTGTTTAATACATCATAATTCATTATAATTATAACTATAAGCTTTTTGTATATTGATCATTAATTTAAAAAATATTTTTAGCTATCAAGCATAATAATGCACTTTAACGTTAATTTACTCAATTCGTGCAAAAAGGTACATTTTTTTTCCTGTAAATTATAGTATTTAATATGGGAAAATTTATGGTGAAATTTGACATAAAAACAATTCATAATAAGTTGCGACCTCGAAAAACAAATGGGACTCTTGATAGGGGGAGGCCATTATAGATTAACCTTATTAAATGATATAATGTTTGAAGGAAAAAATTTCATGCATTAATACTTATTTATATATGTAGAGATACAATTCCATAAAAAGCTATACAAATTAAGTAAACAATATAAAACGAGTCACTAAAATATATATTAAATATTAAAGACATTATTACAGTTAAAACAATTATATTATCCTTAGTTGGACCTTTTTTAAATAATAAACCAGTTCGTTATCAAGCATTAATAAAGAATTCCTTTTATCATACCGACAGCCTTTTCTTCTTTTCAGCATAATTACTTTCATTAATGTTTCCTCATCTTACCATCATCTATTCTTTTGGAAAACGCTATTTTGTTTTTATTACACAGATTTTTAATGAATAAAATGACTATTCGGCGCACGATAATGGTATCAAAGACAAAACAGTTCTTTAGAATCAAATCATTTCCCTTTGTTTTGCTCCCCTGTGCTAATTGGCTTAATATTGAAAGCTGCAAATGAGTTAAAGAGATGGAATTAACTACGCCATAATTTAACAGGATATTCATAAATAACAAAGTTTAATATAATATATATGTCTTCTGCAAAAATAAAGGTCCTGTTAAGTAGAAAGGTTTAATTACTTTTAAGGATTTTTTAATTGATGCAAGATAATTGATTATCATTTTTATATTGATGAAATTCAGTTTTCTTACGTCATGCATTTATCTTGTATATCTTTGATATGATATTTGGATACAAAAATTTCCGAACCAGAATTGGTAGCGCTGAATACCGAGGAGAATTATTATGATCGCTATTTATTGGGAAAGACAGCTACACAAAAAAACTAAAGAAAGAGTTTTTTTAAATATAAAACAGGAAGAGGGGTGTAACATCACTAATCCCATTGCACAACCGTACAGAACATAAAGTACCAAAGTCCCGTATGGTACCGCTGAATATCGGGTATTTCTTCGCTCACCGCTGAAAAAACAACAAAGTGATGTCTCGTCATTTTGCATGATAAAAAATATGAAGTCTAAATCTATCTTTAATTATTTTTCTCAATAAGTTTCCCCCAACAACAGAGAACAAACCAATATCACTACCATAAGTGACTTCAACACTCTATGTTCTCTATCACATTTCCAATTTCATGAAAAATAATATATAGATATATATGTATGTATAAGATATATAATATACAATTTTCAACGCAAGCCATATGTTGCTCCGTTACTTTATATGTATCTGATTTATATTGTAGTGACACATATTATCCAACTTCTTTTATATAAAATAACTAAATACATATATATTTAAGACAAAGGTTTTCAATCTTCCAATTGTATAAGATCAAAGCCCTGCCAAACGATAAAAATATCTGTTAGATTTTGAATAACAAAAATATAAGTTAAGTATAACATGGTATGAAGTGTTTTAATATTATTATGAGAATCAATTTAGATATATAAAATAGTTTAATAATGAATATTATTAATAACAACACTAGTTTGGTTTAATTATCACTCATGGAAAAAATTAGATAAATATTTTCTGTGATCTTATTCTACTAAAGAAGGTTTCAAATATCTTGATTAGAGTCATCTTTAATTGAAAGAAAATATTTCGTATAAATGGATGAATATAGTTTTGCTTCTGGGTTATAAAATTATCTTAATTTATACTGCAAAGTCCTTTAAGAGTCGAACATCTCATAATTTAGTCACAATGTAATTTCATACACATATGTTGATTTAAAGAAATGAATTAAATTACATATGTGGAAATGAAGAATACAAAACACCGTTAAAATATGCATTTTTCGACACTTTCCAGATGACTGGGATTTTAAAAACTTTCTATATTCTTATGTATGTTTCCTTTAAAGAACATTCTGGTCACGCATTTCCATTCTCAAATTTTTCAAAGCACCACACCATCAGCATGAGTACATAAGTCAAGTTTCAAAATAGGACAGTGGGCTTGGCTGAATATTTAGCTAAACGTTAGTATTTTTAAAATGAAAAATAAAATGTTTATTAATGTTATGTATTTTTACACAATTTTCCTATTTTATATTCAGTTTCATGTTTATTGTTACCTCCGCCGAAGGAGGTATTGTTTTCACTGGTGTTGGTTTGTGGTTGTTGGTTGTTTTGTCAGCAGGATAACTCAAAAAGTACGGAACGGATTCGAATGAAACTTTGTGGAGTTGTTGGAAATGCCAAAAGGAACAAGTAATTAAATTTTGGCATCTCTGAGTGCAGAATTAAGATGCAAAATGAGCTAAATACTAATAAATATTTCAAGTTAGCCTGCTCTGCCAATAGATGCGCTTTGATGTGAAATCGGGTGCCGGGAGTGTCTTCCTCTCGGAATTTCCGTCGAGGGAACCCTCCCCCGTCCCTCTACACCGCTCCAGTCGTGAAAAAATCCGCCTCGGGAGGCTCATAAGGACCCCCTGACGGCGGAGGTTTGCACTCTCTGAGTGTATATATGCCTCTAGTTTTTATATATACATTCAAGCTGAATAAAGATCTTACGTTGGAGTAAAAAAAAAACCACCATATAATAGCTATTTTAAAAAAATACAAATAACCAAAAGCGACTATTTTAATAAATCATGTATAAACGTTAAGTAATGTAAAAACATGATATTAAATAAAAATAATAATTTTTGTACTTGCACACACATTTAGTTTTATTATATTTATTAGCATTGAATTATACGTTTGGCCTTTCTCATTTAATATCCGTATTGATATGAATAAACGAACCAACATACCATATCTTAAATAATTACATTACTCGCATGAGCCAATATCGATTTTCGAAGTAACTTTTGTTTCACATTGAAGCTTTGTTATCTGGAGCATGATTACCCTAAAGGAATCAATAAGGCTTTGCTGTTAGATGTAGAAAGGGGAATACTTTATAGGCATTCATTACTAAACAATTAGGATCAATTAGATGTAATTTTGTACCCATATAGCTATATATCCTCTCATTCACTCCCCCCCCCCCCCTCCCCCCCTTTTAAACAATTAGTATCAAAGTGTACATGAAAGGCTTGAGTTCCTTCCTCTTCATATCCCTGTATTAATGTTGAGGTATTAATTAAGGGCTCATATGAATATAACCTTATGAATGCAATACAGTTGACTGCATTGAAGGAATTTAGAAGCCTCTGAGGCTGCTTCTAATGACAACTAA
>CP045892.1:24027469-24042289 GCA_013387185.1 Caligus rogercresseyi
AAAGATTCGTTTCCCTGTATCTTCCGAACGATTCATTAGATCTTGAAAATATTTTCAGTGAATATTTTTGAGAGCTCAGGGTGTAGTTAGTGGGGTTGTATACTCCCTGGAAATTCGTCATCGACATGCTTATTTTACCTGCCCAAACTCTTTTTGACGATATTTTTTATATTTGCTAAGTTAAATTTTAACGAATACTCTGTGAATGATTTTGAGGTAGTAACATGGGTTTTTGGGGATGTTAACTGGACAATTGGTTTTCCCATGATTACTATTAAATAATTTATTTCTGTCCTTGTCTCCCCCCCCAATTTACGTTGTGAAAATAACAACTTTTTGTAACGTCAAACGTGCGCTAATCCACACTTTAATAATACCTTAAGATGGAGAGTGATGTCCAATCACTCCCAACTTTTTCTCATAAGGATTTAAAGTCGACTCTCTCTTGAGATTTTAGTTTTGCTGTTTTCCCTCATCAACGGAGACCGAACAATACTCTGATATTCAGCGCTACCATACATATCTTCGGCACTCTATGTTTCTTTGAAATAACTTAAAAATAACTTCTTTTTATGATGTTTAAATACCCCACTTTAAGGAATAGAAAATGGAAGAAATTGCAATGAAGACGCAGTGACGATTTTTAAGGAACTTTTTAATATAAAAAATCACATATGATGGCATCACTAAAATTATTCGTATTATTTTTTGTATTCCAAAGACCATTTTCAAGTTGGAAAATCCTGAAATCGCCGGATACCATCCTCTTGTATTCAGAATAAAACAAACCAATATTCATAATTCGATGTGATCATATAGATTTATTGAAAGTTCGTATGACGTTGATAGAGTGGGATATTACCTATATGGTTTCATGTGTAAGACCAACCATGGAACCGATCCTTAAAGTTCTTATTGATGGAGTCAGATATGGAGCTGAAGCATCGATGTTAACCCATCGGAACTCCTCCTTATAAATATGTTGGTATTTTTCTTTTACTTAAAACTTATCACATGAATATCGATACATGTTTATCAAATAGCCTCAGAGGCTTTTTATGTTATTAATCAGTTAACAATGCATAGAAATCAAGAAACCAATATATCTGTTTTAGAAGGATCGCCCATGTCATTGATGCATTGTAAACAATTGTATAAATGCATACAAATTTTATTTTTTGCCGGTAAAGTACACATATACATTTTGTCTTATAGAGACGAACAAAACTATATCTTATTTTCGATAGTATATTTTTGATAATTATTTAAAGGTCCTTCAAAAACAAAATAAAGGTTAAAAGGTCTATATATAAACCTATTCTATTTCATTATGCTCAGGTCAAAATAACGATATATAAAAATATTTATGGTTCATTGTTAGGTATACCTACACTACAAATGTTCAAAGATAATAACCCATGCATCACGTATCCCGTATGAACTGCAGAAGTTTATTATTGAAAACCGGTTATCATGAATGGTAATATATTTTGCCGACTCCACATTTAATTGCATTTTTTGAGGGCCTTAATCATAAAATAAGGATATCAAAAACCTAGAGCCTCATAAATATATTTTTGGTAAGTGTTTGGGTAACTTTTATACATATAAATGTATGTACAGTTTGTTGTGCTTTGCTTGAAAAATATATGCGGTGATAAAAAAAAATGACCCAAGGTCAGGTCAAATAGAAGATGGCCCTCTTTGTTGTTGTTGTGACGATCACAAGCAAAGGCACAAACATGTACAAAAGATGTATATCATTTACATCTTGGATACATAAAACTAAGATACAAATGACTACAAAAAGAAGAATTTGTTTATCAGGATATTATTTACTATGTACCATACAACAAATATAAACTTTTATTACATGACAAAAACAAACAAACAAAAAGAAGAGGAATTTGGTTTTATGAGTGGGCATCCCTTTGATAAATCCTGTGACTGAATATTTGTGTATAAAATACAATAAAACATAATATTAAAAAATGCATTCGACTCTAATGTTTATTACGTGCATTACAAAATAATACTGAGAGGAAAGTTTAAGCAAATGGAATTCACTCAATATTTTGTGTCCCTGGAAAAATAAATGATCTTTAAATGGTTTGATAAAGGTCAAACCTTGTTTTATTATCAAATGAAGTCGCAAAGGGTTCCGTTACTAATGGTCAATGTTTATTGTTTGGATATTATTTGTGGATAACGACAAAGGCATACCATTGTTTGAGAGTAGGATCCCAAAGTACGAATTAAACTGAAATCGATGATCAAAGGTGAAATTGTTTGATTAATATATTTGTTCATTCTCTTTAACAAACAACAACTTTTACCGTGTTGGCATTTCATTCTACTATGAAAAGCCCAACAACAACTGCTTTAATAATATTTCTTTGGACCTTTCCATTCCTTGTACGTTCAAAACAATGAATCGTTTAAGAACGGAGACAAAAGGACAGTCTACAAAAGCGTGTAGCGTGTTATTATTCAATTTGTCACAGTATTTGCAGTGTGATTTGAATATTATACAGTTGGAAGAGATCTGCAGTTGAGCTGTGAAATTTCTTCCAAAATGTATTCACATGAGAGACCGTGCTATTCTCAATACCCACCTGTCCGGGAGTTTGAGCAGTCTCATATAATATTCCGTTATTTTCTTAAGGTCATCGTGACTACTCGGGAACGTCCTTTTTAAATGCCAGAGACATGGCATCAAATGCATTTTTGCTGCCCCTAACCCATTAGAGCCGAAAGTTAAATAATGATTGTAGAACAATGAAACTTCTATGGCTATTTTATCTTGACACATAGAACATTTGTTCAAAATTTCAACCAAATTGAACTAGTCACTGCTGAGAATTTGAACGTCGAAAAATCGACGCTCAGACTCTACAGGCAAAGATTTTATTAATTAAAAAGAATAAACGGTACTATACATTTTTCCGTTTATATTTTTCTTTTCTCTTTTAATTCTTACATATATATAGATAGATGGATACACAATAAACATAATAACATTATTTTTATTTAAAATAACTTATTGACAATTTTTTATAGATTTTAAATATTATTGCTTTACAAACGTAGTGGTATTCTTTGAAGCACCTGTGGTGAAGGCCTGCATTGCATTTACAACAAATGAACGAAGGTTTTCCTTTACAGTGTCAACATACGTTAGTACCTTCACAATGTATGATCCAATGGACTTTTTCATCATATCTCGATACATAATTAATTTTCGAAGTATTTTGCTCCCTTGAATCTATTTTAACCAAATTATTTACAATAACACATTGCCGGATATTTGATGAAATTGTGTGAAACGCTATTTTTTTCCTTGTGTTTCAGCAATTGGCATGTATGTTGACTGTGACACTAATTACATAAAAACTATTGGCCACCACCACTTTCGTTGTCCTTCATGAGGGAAATACTGGTGAAGAAATTGTCGAAATATATTTGAGTCCATCTTATGGTGGAATCTTTGCCGTTTTGATCGAATTTATCGCTGTGTTCCCTGCAATGGGTTTTTTTGAATAATTTTTCTGGAGTTAATTTTTGCCACAATAAGATTCAAATAATTCCAGTATCCACATTTGGAGCATGATTCCTACATTTTGAATCAAAACCCAATGGGTTTTCTTCGGATAAAATGTTTTGTGTAATGCTTTCCAATGTACAGGATCATGATTTCGTCCACATATATAATTTTTTTCAAACTTCTGATCTAATTTTGAAGCATGGTCATTTGTAGAAATACAGTTTTGGAAATGAAAAAAAACTCCAAAAAGTCTTGTGGATTCTTTGCTATCATATCGTTTTCAGATGGAGATTTTTGGAAAAAGATTGTAATATTTGAACATTTCTCAGATTTATTTCTCCAAATAATAGATGATTTACCCTCTTGCTTCTTCACAGGTTGCACTTTTTAATTTTCAAAAAGATTAAAATGAGCAGAGGTTTCCAATAAAAGTCGACTTATTCATTCTGAAATGCCTTCTGCCTTGTCATCTGACCTATCGCTATCCTCGTCAGAGAGTTGCCTAGGTTTCTGAAAGGCCTATAAAACATCCGCAGACTCATCCATGTCTTCCAGAAGAGAAAATATCTCCTCAGTAACCTATCTAAAAAGAGCTATTTACAAAAAAAAAAATAAGCCAATTAATATTTTTTAATAATCAAACAATATTACATATAAAAACGTAGAACTACAAATCGTAATATAGACTTGTTTGCATTTCCCTTTGAAAAATTTGTCTGTAGAGCCTGAGCGTCGATTTTTCGACGTTAGAAAATAAAATCGTTTTTTCTAGAAATTGAGATGCCAAATTCAATATAATATGTAAACAACATTTAAAGAATAATGTTTAATAAATTATTTAATCACCTATTACTTATTGGAAGTACTTGACAACAAAGAAAAATATCAAAGAAGACAATACTTTGGAGTGGATAACTTTGAGGCACAACCGTCGCTGTAAAATTCTTTGTCTAGACTGATAAAAAAATGCCACCAACATAAACAATGGATCTTACCATGTAAAATACTTTAAAACGATATCCATATTCATACAGTGTCATTTTTGCACATATTATGACTTTTTCTCAACTTTTATAACACGTCGAAAAATCGACGCTCAGGTTCTAATGGGTTGGGGTATTTAAATCTCCCACCTTTGAAAGAGTGTGCATGATGAGAAAAATTTATAGACAAAGTGTCGTTAGCAATGGCCCAATCCTCAAGTTTATCTGGACTCTCAATATTCTTGAAGAAGAATGGCCTTTGGGCATTTTGGCTTATGATGTCCACAGTTGAGTCACTGTTATAAATAGGGACACAATTCCAAACAATTATTTGAGCCGCTGCCCATACTTCAGAGAATGTCCTGGTAAACTTATTTGTAAGGTATGTACCAAACAATAATTTATTAAATAGATAAATATGTGAGACCCAATTCCTTCATTCTTTTCAGGAAACTTTGCCAAGTGATAAATATTTATATATATTTTTGGGTAAAACTTTCGAAAGTTTTGTTAATCCTCCCCAATAAGGAACGTCGGCCGCTTTATAACTTCAATGTATCTCTTATGAAAGAAATAGAGAGCCATTTTTTTTCTTCTTGAATAGCATTTTCAACTATCCAGGGGATACAGTGGCTTTATGTACAAAACAATTGGGACGTCCTGATATTGTAAAGGTCAGTCCTTTTTTGTAGATTAAACCCCAGCCATAAATAAAACTAGTTACACTCACTAATGAGAACTTTGCTAGACATTGACCAGTGATAATTAACGAATGACGTCATACTAACAATAGTAAGATGATGATAAGTTTGACAATAATTCATTCATGAAAACAAAAAAACGTACCTTTTTTCTTTGTATGAAATAATGATTAAAAAATATGTAGGCATACTCAATGATTATATATTTTTCTTTCTTGGCCATTTGGATTAATTTGATTATTCAAGGTATATAACAGGGCAGTGCACACATAAAACAAACCCAGAAAAAACTCAAGCTCTGAACATAGTTTTGTCCAGCATTCGTAGTAATATTTCGAACAGAATGACGGAAAATGAAATAGTCACACATGAAGACATCAAACAATTATATTTCTAAGTCAGCACGATACAACGCTTTCTAAATGTGGATTCCTGGTACCCACAACGTTCCTTGGAAGTATGTGGGAGATCTGGTCCGTTTCTATCCCTCCAATTCCAAAGGGCATGTACAATTTCTTACTTAAATTTTACGGATATATTTATAGAAACAATAGTGTGAAAAAATTATCATCATTAATTGTTAATTGAATTATTTTTAGCTATTTTAACTAAATGGTTTAACCATATTTGTGGAAATTTGAGTGTGTTAGAGATTTTTCTTTTGTAATGGTGGATGATTGAGTGACTTTAGATTCGAGATTAAATTTTAAAGTATAAGGTATATTTTTATATTTTTAATGAATATTATCAATTAATAAGTCTTTAAGAATGATATTTGTAAGGTCCATTTAAAAAATTAAGTATTTGTTATGTTTACTGAGTCATAGTGTTAATCATATCTTTTATAAACATATTTCAAAGTATCTCCACTTAATTTATATAAAAAATTATTAGATAATTTTAAAGCTAAAATTATAATCAATTTCACCTTTTATCATTGATTCCAGTTTAATTCGTACTTTGAGATCCTACTTTCAAACAAAATGATATACCTTTGTCGTTATCCTTCAATAACATTAAAAAATAAACACTGTTCATTAACAACATTTAACAATTTGATGTGAAATCAAACACTTAGTTGACTGGTATATGGCTTTATTTAACGAATTGTTGACTGAGCATTTGAGACAACACTGAAGCGTATCATTCTCCCCGCTCAATTCGCTAGAGTTTGTGGTCCCTTCCTGACCTCCATAGTGCCGTTGATAGGCTTTCAGATTTCTCCTCCGATGAATCCGCTCCAGGGAGCTCATTGATCTAAATTTCACATTACATTTTATGTTGAACGTTTGTTTTTAGACAATAATAGTTTTTTGTGGTAGGATGTAAAGCATAGGGGAAAGAACCAAAGATGATAGTCATGAAAAAACTTAGTTGAGTAAACGGATTGACGACCAAGGTCTTTCTTTATATTTAACCTTTATCACCTCTTTGCATAATTACAGCAACAACAACAAAAAACTGCAAGATATGTAAGGATGTATGTATACTTAATAGGTATAGACGACCTCAAGTAAAAACTCTTTAAAAGGGAATTAAAGAATAGGACTACATTAGCCATTCATCCTCTATTTTGAATTCCTTTTGAAACCAGCAGACCCATAGGTTTATTTTTGTTCAAATCTTTGATAATAGAATTAATTGGCTTTGTAGAATTAACTTATAGATGGACACTTGATAGATATGACTGGAGGTCCATGCCGATTTTTAAGTCAATAGGTCATTAATTTAGTTTGAAATAGAAAACAACAATAAACGGTTTATTTTCATATGTTTTATTGCAAAAGCCAATAAAAGGCATATTTAAGTTATGAAAGTTATGATTGAATCAGTAAAGTCTATAAAATGTATATCTAAGATTTAATAAGTTATAGGTAAGTCTATGAAGGTTATACTTAAGTTTATATAACTTATACAGAGTCTATAAAAGTTATATTCAGTCTATTGAAGTTATATTCGAGTTTATAAAAGTCATACTCAAGTTTATAAAAGTTATACTCAACCCCCCGCCATTCATAATGTATAAACTAGGTTCCGAAATATTTTTCGTGTGACGTCACGTCTGGCAGAAAACATAAACAAATAACTTTTACTATATATCATCACTACTCAAATTATCATTAGTGCATCGTACTCTTACAAAAATGGCTTCAATTAATAAAAAAGAAGAAAAGACAGAGTGCAGTTGCTGTTTGTCCTTCATTGGATCCCAATGCTCACAATGTATTGTAACACTTGTTTCCAAACCAACATCAAACAGAGAAAAGCTTGGACCATCGCATGCAAAAGAGGAGATTCGAATCGACATTTCAGCCTGCATCATCCTTTATGTATAGTCTGCACTTCACTGAAGAAGACTATGAGAGAGATCTAATGCATGAGCTTCTTAACCTTCCTATTATAAATAAACTCAAGAAAGGAGTAGTTCCGACACTTAATTTAAATGAAAAAATTGGAACAAACTTGTCGGAATATACGCCCATGGAACCATCTTCCAAAAGGAATGATAGAATATTAAAACGAAATTATCGTCAGATTACTCAAGAATGCTTAGATAAATATGAATCTTCTAATTCATCGTTACCTCCTCCTTCAAAGCAACCTCCAAGTCCACAAGTATTACTTCCAAGTTCATCAGAAAGATAATTGTCATGACAAAAGAGTTTCTAAATCAATGTCTAAGGTGCCGTCAGTTCCATTGGAAGCTCTTATAAATTTGCTCAAATTCGTGTATTTCTCCAAATAAAATTGAAAAAACCGCCTTCAAGAGCAAAAAGCTAGACATAGAAAAAGTTTAAGAGAGAAGCGAAAAATGAAACGTGGATTAATTAAATGCTCCATTAAATTATTTACTTTTTCCTAAATATGTATTTCTAATAATATTTATATAATATATGATTATAAACAGTATTTTGTTTTGTAATAATTTATAATTATATATTTTTTTCTTAAATGTATTTCTAATAATATTTTATAATATATGATTATAACCATATTTTGTTTTATGTATTAATTCATAAATTATATACTTTTGTCTAAATATGTCTTTGTAATAATATATGATTATAAAAGTATTTTGTTATAATTTATTTGTTGTTTTTATGTGCTTTAACATATAATGATTGAAGAGTTTGCTTTTCATGAATTTTTTTGGGATTATTTCAGCAACTTTAAATCATCAAAAAATTATGATTACTCACAAAATTTAATATTTTCCGTTTTCTAATAGAATTGTGGTAATTAATTCTTCTATGATCTAATTAAAGGCTAAATTCGATTATATTTAACATATTTTACTTATACAATTACCCCTCTTTTGCCATATGTGACGTCATGCTCATGAGGTAGGTTGCGTGGCGGTGTATTTTTTTACTTTAATTGGTGTAAAATGGCTCTACCTTACTTTTAACTACCTTGGTTATACTAGAATTTAGTAGAGTTAAACTTAAGTCAAATTAAAGTATAGAAAGTTCTTTGCAATCTTTGTTGCATTTACCTAATACATATATTACCATTTGTCTCAAGAATTACTTTTTATCCAATCGCTTCTTGTATACATTCTACCTTTATAGGAGCTAAACGACGTTTATAATTTATTTTATGATTAATGTAATAATATATTGATACTTTTTATTTTAGTTTGAATCCCTCTCATGTATGCCAAGCATTTATTACAGCTTTTTTGTTATTCAAGGGCCCTCGCTGTTTATATGTTTGAGGCAAAACCTTATAAGTCAAACAAGGAATGGAATTAGGGTTCTCATCGCTCTGTGGCCCCCCCCCTAATGATCCTCTACAACTCTTTTATACATAAAGAGATGGAAGTTGAAGCATAATTAGGAGATTTAAAAAATACCCTTATTAGAGCTCATTATTGAAAAAGAACATACTAATTTTAAAAGGGGATAGAAAGAACACCGTAGTTGTCGAACGTATTGAGTAAAAAAATGAAGAATTCGATAAAGATTCTGAGCCGGCATGGTTTTTTTTCTATAACACTTTACTGCCATATTGGCATTGATTCAATATTTAAAACGTATTTATACATATTTAAGTCACAGGTTCCTTCTTGTAAAATCGTTATCATGTCCTCGTTCAGCTATATCGGGACACAATGACGTATTCTCTGACGAGTCCAATAAGCTCTCTATATCTGTATATCTCTATGGAATATAGATATTTTGTATGCCATAAATCATAACAAATCGATAATGTGACGTCATGTGTGACGTTTTCAGTTTTATATTTTCTAATCAGAGGAATCTAAACATGCATTCTGCGCATCCTTCTTTTATCTATTATCTTTGCTCAAGCGCGAAAATACTTTATTAAAAATGTAAAATTATGACTTTCATAGCCTAAAAAAAACTTCAAATATCCCAATAAACACATTTAGACACGTCAGTAATATTTGATTTATGATATTGGATAAAGTTAAACCCTCAATCTCAATTTGGAAAGTTTGATGAAGATTATATTTTTCGTAAAATATTAATTACCTGAGTTTTACTTTCAACAACCTACACTTTTTGATTTCAGTGATTCAACACTAACATTTAAATCCACGAAACTTTACAGAGTCACTCGCTTCTATTATATGTCACCCTCTCACTAGGGATCTCACAAACGAATGGGTTGCGATACAAATACATCCCAGAACAACTATGATAAAAACTAACTTCAGAAAACTTTCGTACCATCGCGTTCAATTCATTTCTTTTATAAATTTCCGGCGTTTTTTTAAGAAGAATCATTATCTTTTTTATTGGGTCACTTTTGAACTGTAATTTGAACTAAATGTTCATTTAAGTTTGGTTTTATACACCTGTTCCATGAGTTTTTATTGTCTTTATATATGAAAGAGAAACGGGTTGTATGTGTGTATTTTGATTTGAATGATCATCACGGCTAAACCAATGACCAATCGAGTTGAAATTCGGCATGAAAATGTATTTTTAATGTCTTTATAATGTTATAATATATTTATATATTATATATATTATAACAGGGTCTGTGATAAGTCCGAGACTAACACATAGATGACACCAGGGATTTGTTTTCATATGACTGTCAGCTAGTACTAACTTCAAAACATACATGCATAAATATAACAGCTGTCTGACAACTAGTTTGTGAGATATTGCGTTTTAATTGAAGCGACTTTTGTTAATGTGAAAAAAATGGAGCTCGATAGCCATGCGTGTAAGGCGTGTTCAACTCTCAATTCGGGGCGCAGGTTCAAATCCCGAGAGGGGATGGTCATTTTTTGTTACCTCATTGATAAGATCCTAGGTTATAGACTAATTTAATGCTATGAAGGCTTATTTATATCCTATCAGATGCAATTCTATCGAACCATAAAAGCAAAAAAAATTGGAAAAAGACGAATTTTCGTGTGTTAATAAAACATTATTTTTTATAGGAAAAAATACCGTCGAAACTAAAACTTGGCTTGAAGAATTTTATCCGGACTCTTGCTCCATCGAAAAGCAACCATATGTCGATGGTTTGCTGAATTCAAACGTGGTCGTGTGAGCACAAATGATGATAAACGCAGTGGACGCCCCAAAAGTGGTATTTACACCAGAAAACATAAAAATAATCCACAAAAGGATTCTAATTACCGTAAAGTGAAGTTGATCCAGATAGCTGAGACTCTGAAAATATCGAAAGAGCGCCGTTAGACATATCGTGCATGAATATTTGGGCATGCAAAGCTCTGTGCAAAGTGGGTTCCGCGAGAGCTCACAATCGACCAAAGGCAACAACGAATTGATGATCTGAGCAGAATCTGAAATTTTGATTCTGAAATTGAAGAAATCGCTATAATTGCTGTATCGCCCTCGAAGGCAGCTATGTTTAATAATAAAAACCGAATTTTGTTAAGAAAAGGTTTTCTTCTTAGTTAGTCTCGGACTTATCAGCCGAAGAAAAACCCTATTTATATAGTAATATTATTAATATTTATAATATATATATATATTATAGATATATATATATCTATATATATATATATATAAGATATTATATATATATATATATATATATATTTAGTTATTTATTACTTCATTTTTTTTTTTTTTTTTTTATATACCTATCGGTACAAATATATTTCAATTTATCATGTCATTTAATAGAGTTTTTAATTTTGTGTACAAATTTTAATTATATTTTTATAAATAGGGACAACATTTTCTGGGAGGGGGGATTTAGAACATCTAAATTTATATAAAATAAATTGCAATCTTGTAACAATAAAATTTATTTCATTCTGGTGTGGGCCTATATAAATATAAACAAATTCTTTAGACCTCAAGCTCAAGTTAAAATCTTCGAAAAACTCATTTTTTAAAAGATCCAGAAATTTTACCACAATAGGACATTCAAGTAAAAAATGTCTTGACTTTTCAAGAGACGACTTGCAGAAAAAACACATTCTTTCATCTGGCGTCCTGCCAAATATACTACCCAACGGAAGTGTGTTGGTAACTATTCTGTATTTGAGCCAGTAGAGTTCAAAGGTAAGATTATTGGCTCTGAGACAATTTAAAATCTTGGGAACTGAAGCCATTATGCCATACTCTTCCTTCTTCCTTTTTATTTGGTTAAAATAATTGTCTTTGTTGGACTTATCAATTAGAGATGCCCTCAATTCTGCATTCCTCAAATGACTTAAAAAATTGTAAAAGCTATCCCTTGGCCCTATAATTCTCTTTTTAAAACGTATTTTAGTTAAAATTCTTTCTCTCTCTAAAATTTCATTTAATGTGAAGTTGTTTTCTTTATTAAAAATCTCTCCCAAAAACTCAATATTTTTCTTTATTGATGTGCAAGACATAAAGCATAAGCGTTTGTTCTCCTTAACTGGTTCTTGCCACCCCATTCTTTCCAATGCTTTGTATGATAATTCCTTATTCACTTCAAAATTTTCCTCCCAGAATGGACTTATTTTGGTAGATTCTTCTAAAATATTACTGGGACCATTTCCTTTAACCTCCACTAATTCATTGCTGATATCGACGTTCATTTTATTTTTTAAATATCGTTCCAAACTGTTGAATCTTCAACGATTCGCTTAAACCACGTAAAAACTATTGTCTTCCAGAAATCCTCAAAAATTATTAGCCCAAGACCGCCCATTTTGCAGGGAGTAGTTATTCTTTTCCAAGTAATTGTTCTATTATAACTATCTGGCATAATAAATTTCTTACATATTTCTTGGACGTCCCTACATATGGAGCTTGACAAAGACGTTTGTTTCAAAATGTGGGTGGTTTGGGGGAGAATAATAGAATTCCATATCTTTATTCTTGCTGGAATATTATTTTTTAACAAAAATGAAAAGAAACCCGCCGATTTCTCAATTTTATTTAAAATTAATCTACAATTTTCCTCTGTGTGACTCATGTCTAAGGATATAAAAGAACCAAGAACTTTTATCAAATTACATGTTTTTAAACCCCCCAAGTCAAACGGTATTTTAAAATTGGCTAAAATATTGGATTTATTAAAATTTATATAAAGGCCGGAGCTTTTCCCGTTACTTTTTAGTGTGTTTAAAACCTCATTAAAAGATGTTTCAATAACTTTTTATTTCCAGACAAGAGAATACTCATATCATCTGCAAAGGCTTCAACTTTTTTCTCCTTTTCTCCTATCTTTATACCCCTAATATTTTCGTTTGCCTGAATGCTCTCTATAAGGGGGTTGATTGCAAAGGCGAATAAAATTGGAGAAACGGGATCACCTTGGCGGCATCCTCTATCTATTTGAAAAGTGTTGTTTTTTCTCCCATAATAATTTTGAACACTACAAAGACTCACTGCTATCCTCCGGATTATGTTTTCCCCTAAGCCGTGTGACTTAAGGCATTTCACAATCCACTCATGCGATATGGTGTCAAAGGCTTTTTGAAAATCTAATGCAACGATTGCAAAACAACTTTGTTGCTTTTTAACCTCTGCAATTGAATCATTTATACCCCTACCAACATCTTCCATAACTCTTCCGGGTACAAAGCCTTTCTGAGAAACGTGAAGAAGTTTAGGGGCAACTTTTTTTAACCTCTCAGCCAAAATTCCACTATGGATTTTAAAAGCACTATTTAACATTGTTAAAGGCCGATAATTTTCTACTTTTCTGGGGTCCCTGTCTGCTTTTGGGATAATTATGAGCTTGCCTACTGAAATATGATGTTCAAAATAGCCTTTGAGCTCCGCCTCTTTAAACACCTTTTGTAGTAATGGTGACAATAGAGCACAGTATTTCTTGTAGAATTCTATTGGGAATCCGTCTGGGCCCGGTGATTTATTTGATTTCTTATAATTCAATATATATTCTTGTATTTCTCCGTACTGGATATCTTTTTCTAAAAGATCCTTGTCACATTTTTTGATTTTTTTAATATTTTTAATATTTTCATCTTGAATTTTATTTACAAAATCAGCAGAATTAAAAAGGCATTTCATACAACGCCTAGAAGACTTTGGATTGCAGTCATTGCAGGTAAAAATATCTCTAAAGTGCTTGGTTATAGCTTTACAGATTTTTGTTGGTTCAGAGATGATCTCATTGTCTTTGTTTACTATAACTTTTAAATCTCTTTTAGACCTAGAATTTTCTTCTATTTTCTTAATTCTTTTATATAGTACTTGTTCCTTTGAAATCGATTTGCAGCCTGACCTGATTAGGTGTCCCTGAGAGAGAGTATGGATAATTTTTTCTGATTCTTCGTCTGAAGACACGGGTTTATTTCCATTTTCCGCTTCCTCTACCAGTTTTGTATGTTTTATTTTCCTCTCGTCAGCCAATCGAACTCCAAGTTTTATATATTCTTTTTTTGAACTAGTTAAAATTGATTTTAACGCAAATGAAGGAGACCATATTTGTTGTTTGATAATCTGGACAAAACATCTACGATAAGGTTATATATTTTATCGTGTGTAGCTGCATCTTCCAGTAAGCACGTATTTAGATGCCACTGTTGTCTAAAATAATTCCTTTGGTGAGATAAGGAGAGAGTAATAGCTTTATGGTCAGACATAAAAGGAAGTAATGCTTGATAATCATAAGTGTATGGTAAAAGTTCATCAGTCATAAAAAGTAGTCAAGTCTAGAGCTCTTCACAAATTCATTCCCTTCTTTACATGAAAGGTATGTTCAGGGCATGAATCAAATTTTAAAGCAGCATCTTTTAATTTGTTTTGCTTCATTAGTCTTGATAATTCCTTCTTTGCTTGTGCATTATTTATACTCTTGTAGTTTAATGTGTCTCTTTTTTGGTTTATTGCTATATTGAAATCCCCATAAATATGTAAGATTCTTGTTTGGCTTCCCCATCGGATAAAAAAAGGAGTTAAAAGATTTATAAATTTAGGGTCATCTCTATTTGGTCCGTAAACGGACACTATTTTAATAATTTTACCTCCCCAGTCAAATGATATTGCAGAATAGTTACCCCCCACGTCACCCATTAGGTGTTTTGGTTTTAACTTACATTTTACCAAAATTAAATTCCCTCTCGACGGATGTTGGAAAGTTTATTAACAGCCGGGACATAAAATATCTCGTATCCGTTATAATGGTGTTCTTT
>CP045892.1:24050791-24076395 GCA_013387185.1 Caligus rogercresseyi
AATAAAGGAGCAGTATGTAGAGTTAAAGGGACAGTGCGTAGAGGGTTTGAAATGACAAACAGACCAAGTGATTCATTGGTCTGGGGATCGGCGGAAGTTTGCACTCTCTGAGTCCTCTAGTAATTTTTACAATAACTTAATTATGAACACGTTGTTTGAAAGCAAATACGTCATCACGGGGTTCATGGTAAATATAAACCCTTTAAGAATACTAATAAATATTTCTCTTTTTACTTCTCTATTTATGTCAGTCTGTCAACACACGTATAATAACCATACAATTTGTTTTTGAAAAAATAAGCTCAATGTTTCTTCTCATTAAAGTTATCAGTACATATTGAACAAAAAAACAATGTACAAAGGACTTTCAAGTTCAAAAAAAAGAATTAAATGAACGCCTAAGCTTAATGTTCGACTTCCAATGTTGAGGGAGCAGGTTCGACACCCGAGAGGAAATGTCAATTTCTATAGACAGGCATGTTCTATCCAAACAGGTGCAATTTGTGTCGAATCAATAGGTAAAAAAGAGATTAATCAATATAATTATGACGACTTCTCCCAGTACAGTCGAAAGAGACAATATGAAGTTTCTAGGAACAATAATTATTTTAAGATTGATTAAGAGTCTGCCATAAATTTTTTTTCTTCTTTAATGTCAATAATAATATTATAATACATTCTTCAGATATTTAAATGACAACAGAGAGAAACCCTTATTTCAATATGACAAAGTGATGAAAGTACTTGAAAAAAATAGAAATATCGTGTAAAGAATCGTTGGTAATGAAAAAAATTAAAGTATTTTTATAGGTATTTAGTCTTCTTAGTAAGCATAGTTGTTTTTCTAATTTGTAAAAAAATGTTATACACTTTTTTGTCTTCCATAGATGGTCAAAAAAATATTAATTTTTAAGTGAAAACAATTATATATATAAAATACAGATATTTGTTTACAGAAATTGAAAACATACATCGCATATTCTTGAAAAACGAGGAATTAAACACAAAGTTTTCCCATGATGTAATACACTTGTGCAATGTTTTCAAATAGCTTTTATATTTTGTTCTAAAAAATGTTGTAAGTTATTTCTTGGATTTATTATTATAAGTATGGTTTAATGCCATTTTAAAATTGTTTAGGCAGCATTACAACATTTATACTTTGGCCAATGAAGATGAATAAATTTTATATTGTTAAATTTCGATAATACATTTTATAGCGAAGGTTTATTAAAGTCCATTGGGTCTAAAAGACGATTATTATAATATATATGCAAGTAAATATCATGGATATATTTTGATATGCACTTTATATATTTTTATTTGATTGAAATAATGTATCGTCATGTCTTGATGTAAATTAAAGAATATTGACTGTTTTGTTCCGCCAGTATGCTTAACACAAACTTTTGGGATCTAAAACTATGGTAATTGGTTATATTTTTTTTTGTAGGCATATATATCCATTTTTTTTTCCCAAAGTCCAACTTTTATGCAATGTATTAATGCATACAAATAAAGAATTGATTTTCAAAGCCAAGTAAATTGTCAAGATATCGGTATTGAAATTACAAACTTTTATCGGCTGGTGACATCAAATCATAGAGATTAAAAGATATAGAGAGCGTATTCCCTCATCTGTATTTTTGTGTCCAATATAAACAAAGTAATTTATACTATCATCCTAAGTTATCATAGAGATAGAAACCATTTTTATGATCAGCTTACGATGACGTAGTACAAATTACTTTGTTCATTGGACACACAGAATACAGCTGAACGTGTTTATCTGCTATTGAAGGGAATATCTCTCCATATCTTTATATCTCTATGCATCAAATAAGAAAATACACATGGAGCCTGATCTGTCTAATAAGTGACTGCAGAGCTATAGACATAGAGTTTTATTTGAAAATGAAATATCTAACTATAATGACACTTTTCCTTCCCAATAGTTTATCTAATGTAATTTTTCACGGGGCTCGTGATTGTTACTCATGTTGGCTCATAGTTAATTTCCTATGTCAGAATAAACTGTCTTAAATGAAGGAAGCCCTTCTTTTGATGATGAACCTTGACTAAAGTCAAGTAAAGTTCCCTTGGCCAAAGTATGGGGGAAATAAGAAGACGAGGGTTTCTTCTTCTTCTTAAAGATGAAAAAAGTTCACGTTAGGAATACTAAGTAGGTGAGGATGATGCTTTGTCGGTTTTCTAATCTTGTAGACCTTGTGCTCTCAAAAGGAATAGCTCACACTATCATGAAGAAATGTAAATGGCAAATTAAACTAATCTTTGTTATTAAAAGGAAAAAAAAGACTTTGAGTGTTTGATAACCAACTCATGAAAGTCATCTAGTATTGGAAAATATATTATTATGGATGCAATTGATTTAATTCGGGTTTAATCTATAATTAACTATTGAATATTAATATAAGTAATTTCAAATGATGTAAATACGGTGAATAAATATTAGAAATAGTAACAATGAAGGAATGAAGAAATTAAGTATATATATAATATATATATATATATATATATTATATATATATATATATATATATATATATATAACTTGTTCAAATTTAATAATTCTCTCTAAAAATATTCAAATAGATGATATATATATATATAAAGTGTAAAAAATAAATAAATAATAAACGGTACTTTTAGAGTAGTTTTAAAAATATGTGAACATTAGAAAATATATAACTATAAAATTATTAAAAATAATAAGTTTGTCGTATTTCTAACGTTAACTGATTTTACTTTTAAATAGTATTTATATTTTTTTCGTAATCGTCTATAATACCAAAAAAACATGAGGTTCGCACATAGATAAGGTATATCAATCTTGA
Organism: Caligus rogercresseyi; assembly: GCA_013387185.1. NCBI lineage: Eukaryota > Metazoa > Arthropoda > Copepoda > Siphonostomatoida > Caligidae > Caligus > Caligus rogercresseyi. The sequence continues at coordinate 24,053,647 of CP045892.1, forward strand.
TCTAATGTTTTAATTTATAATATCTCGTATTTTATTTCAAGCAATCACTTGCGAGAAAAGGTACCCGTTTGTTATATTTATGGATACAATTTTTTTCCTTCGTATTTATCTTTTTGTAAATATATTTAATCTTTCGTTTATTTTTCTATCTCTTCCCATTTCTTCCCTATTTTTTCTCTTATATTGTACCGTGTCGTTATTAAGTTCTGTATAACAAATTATAAATAAAAATAAGACTAAGCAAATACTCTGGTTTTTAACAGGTTTTGTTCCGTAAAATGCATTATCATGACAGAGCATTTCTTTACATGTATTCATTTTATTGATCTCCACAATATATCTTATAAAAACGTTGAATATGTAGATCAATAGTAGATCATAATAAATGGAACTAATTACTATTAAATGCAACAAAAAGAAATACCTTATTAAAATATTATATATTTATAATTCTATTTGAACGTCCAAAATTGAAGTAATTCTAAGCCGTATCTATTTACTGTGACATAGACTTTTACTTAATGCTTGAGGACCTTATAAAGAAGATCCAAGATCAGGTGAGTACTTATCCTGCTATTTAACAAAAAAATAACTTTATCTCTTCATGCTATATTGAAGATACATAACTTATTGAACTTAATATTGTCGTTTGATTAAATTGAATAAATAAATAAAGCTAAGTACTGACGTTGCTATAAGTATATGTTAACAAATTATAAGTGTGTCAACGTTAAACGTCTTTTGGCAGAATAACATCTTAATCACGAGATATTTGGTGTTATAAAAATTATAGCGTAAACACTTATTTCTACTACTAGCTAAATACTCTTAATATGATACTTGGATATAGGTATAAATATTCCGACTTCTCTATGAGGTATTCTCAATTACTTTACTTTAGTTGAACGGAAAATTGTCTGCAATTCACGATATAAAATACATATTGCTAAATAAAACATTGGCGGGTATTCCAGCATTGAAGCATGGAAACAACATTTAGGGTTCCACCTATTACAACTATAATACATTTTGAGATTTTAATCCTATCAATCCACGAGTTTGCATATCAAAACTATGGTATAATTGGGCTTTAAGCCCACTGTCCATGGACCCTCTTGCTCAGCCGATTACATCTATAACATATCTGGGCTTCAATTATGCTAGCACCCTAATTCCATTATAGATATAATAGTAAATAGCCTTTTTAACTCATATGGAGGTTAAATCAAATTTATTAAACACGTGTGGCTCTATCAGTGTAGTTTGTTATTGTTGTGTTTCTATTGTAATTTTTTGGCAGACGTAGTTTCTCCTCTTATTTTGGAGAGATTACCCACTTTGTGTATATGTACCTGTTGTTGTCACAAATTTATAGTTGTAGTAGTCATATTAAAATCCCTTACTTCCGCCTCAGATTAAGGACCTTCTTTGGCAGAGCTGGATAGCTCCATGACGTACATAAATTAGGGCATCACAAAGTTGGGTGTTTATTCACCCTATTACTTATTGAATACCTGGCAGGAGTTTAATATTAAAATACACAACAAAGAGACTTATGGAATAACTTCAAGTTCACATGATTGCTGTTCAAAAAATCATGTTAATTAATTAGTTTTTGGAAGTTAGTACAATATAATTCTAGCATAGGTCATTTTAGTGTTTGATAAATTATGTAGGTTTTTTAAATATGTATTTTGCAATATATAAAATAAAAAGATTAAAAATATTTCCAATAAAATATATTTTTTCAAATTTTTGAATACTAATTCATATGCTTTTGGTTCAGAACATTTCTTTTTACTTCTTTTAATTGAGCCCAAAAATTGTTCTTACTGTTAACGTGTTAGGATAAATATTATGTGTATAGAGAATCCTTTACGTCTAAAGAATGGACGTAAATTGACTCCCAATTGTTCTCTAAGCATCATTAAAAGAGAATGGATTTTAATGCTTTGCTTTATTTCCAAGAGAATAGCAGAATCATATTTGATATAATATCATCGATGGAATTTCTTTTTGCAAACAATCTTTATGATAAAAATCAAACCTCTCCACTGCAGCGAACGCTTTGCAAGATAATAAAACCGATTGATTGTATTAGTTCTCAATTATAATTTAAGTGAATATAATGAAGAAATGACCGTGGAAAAAATGGTCTATGAAGAAATGATAATTTATAGAAAATGAAAAAATGGCTCAAATAAACTTTTCCTGTACAAACTCGATTTCTAATTAATTATTTTGGCTATTTTCCCGTACGTCATCATTCTCCTTTACGATTTTGGGCCATTCTTCCTGGTTCATTTTTTTAGACCATATCTTCCTAGACCGTTTTAACGTGTGTCCTCAAATACTTTCTGTATACATTTACAATTATTTTATATAATACGACAAACTTTGCGATGCAATTTATAATAAATTCAAGTATATAACCTTTATAAGACATTAATAAACTCATGTTAATAGACAATTGCATAAAATATATACTAATAATTGTATATTTTCTTTATATTTATTTATTAAAAGTAATGAAATACTTCATTAACTCCAAAAAATATTTTCAGTTACAATAAATTTGGATAACAATGTGTTGGTTTGTTTACAAAGTTTGTCATTTTCCTATTGTTTAACTTCTACTCTACGCTCATACAGATTTTGAAAAAAAGTTTTCCGTGGGGAAAATTATAATATGTGTGTTACGTTATATAAGGTATACCTACAATGATTAGCAAATACTCTAAGAAACGAAAAAACAATACAACCAAACCTTTCAGGACAAAAATAGTGAATGAATATCGAAATAAATACACAGGAAACTTTGTATGCTTTTGGGAGCTTGATATGTGTGTAAAAATATCCACAATTTTGGAAGACAAAATTCTTTTTTTAAGATATATTTGATGTCCATGTGATTTAAAAAGGTGTATTTTACCCAATATTTAAACAAAAAATATTTAGTCTTCCTCCATTTGAGCGACAACGACGCACTTAAACATGTAAAATGAATTATAGGATTTTAAAAATATACTTTTCATGCTTTGTTTGGGTAAAATAATGAACTTTAATGTTGTACAAAATATTACATTTGAATATAAATGAAATAAAGCTGGATCAACTAAGTCATTTCAATTGGAGGTGAAATATTTTTTAGATTTTATCGTATTATGAGATTTACGAGATGTATGTCTTCAGATTTGGTAAGGATTTACTCTAAATTCAAAAAAGATATGGCAATTTTTTATTATTAAATCATATATATTTATTGAAAAAAAGTAACTAACGCTGAATTTTATGGTTAATAAAAGTCATTTGGTTTAACATAGCAAATATATCTCAGCTTTTCGTATTTTTAATTTTTAATCAGAGTTGCAATTTTCTTTTCTACATATTTAAAACTTAATATATTAAATTATCATAATTAAACTTAAATTCCAAATCTATATTCCATTTTTCATCCGCATTAACAAATAAAGCATAAAATATTTTCAAACACTATAACTTACTAGGACACACACAATCAAGTAACAATAGGATAAGGGGGGAGAGTGTCTTATTCATAGCAAGTATTTTGTTTTATCCTACAAAACTATACAATACAACGAAGAATGACAATAAAATCTAAATTAAACTATACGTGACTTAACATGAAATAAACACTTCGGGGACAAAAAGTGAGCACTAGAACTACTTAATTATCTATTTATTCCACTTAATCGACTAACATATGAAGATCTCTAATGGCTATAGAAGAAAGGGCATTTTTAAATTGTAAATTTATTTGAAACTGAACAGTTTCTGAAAATAGTTTGAGAATTTAATAATTTAGAATAGATGTTTAATTAATTTAAAACACGTGAATGAATATTGAATAAACTATGGATGCAACAACAAAATAGATTCCTGTAGAATGCTTCAACTTAAGCTTTTTTACCATGTTGAAATAATAACCACATATTTTGGCTTATTTCGTTGAGGGAATTGCTGTATTGTGATCAGTATTATTATAAATTGCAGTATATAATAAACATTATAGCTTTAAAGTTATATAATGGATTCTATGATTTTCTTTCAATCAGCTCCTCAAAATCAACCTTGTGAGTCGATCCCTCGATCTGAAAATTGAGAGATGAGCACACTTTCACTTAGCTGACGGTCTCCTATATGTTGTTGTAACTTAATTCCTCTCATTTTGTTATAAATATAAGTATTGTTCCGCTACAATTAGACAATCAAACGAAGAATCTTATCAAATAACTTGATCAGTAAGATATACCCTTCTCAGGAGGCGAACATACTCCTTCAACATACGAATAACTTTTATAATCATTTCGACATTATTTGTATTTATAAGGAGAAAATGAAATAAATCAAGTAGACTCCATTTTGTAGTTCAATCAGGCTTGTGAGCGTTCAGCTATTTTTGCGTTCAGCGTTAAAAAATAGCGTTCCGTTCAATGTTTTGCGTTCAGCGTTCTGTTAGCGTTCAAATATTAAAAAAAATAACATTGTGTAATTTAGAAAAAAGGATGTACAATTTAGGGTTTTTATAAAAAAATCTGGATCTAACCCAGGGTCTAAGAGGGTTTTTTTAGAAAATAATTTTCAAAAAAGTAATGCGTAGTGATGACGTTTTTTTAGAAAAGTATTTTTCAAAAAAAGTAATGCGTAGAGATGACGTTTTTAGAAAAGAATTTTCAAAAAAAGTAATGCGTAGTGATGACGTTTTTTTAGAAAAGAATTTTCAAAAAAGTAATACGTAGTGATGACGTTTTTTTAGAAAATAATTTCCAAAAAAGTAATACGTAGTGATGACGTTTTTTCCGAAAAAAGTCAAAGAAATGTTTGGAAAAATTGAACGCTGAACGCAAAACTCTTTTTTTTGCGTTCAACGTTCAGCGTTCAAAAAAAGTTGCGTTCCGTTCATTGAACGTGCGTTAAGCTGAACACCGTTCAATTTTGCGTTCCGTTCACAAGCCTGAGTTCAATGGATGCCGTTTTAGATACTGATGTACTGGCTTCGTCACTCTTAGCAACGGTTAGTAAATTGAGTAATAACTAAGAGACTCTTTTTTCAATCATGTTTAATCTCATTGTTATGGTCAAGGAAGGGTGTAATTAGAGAGAGAGAGAGAGAGAGGGCAAGAATGACTCTCTGTATTGGTAAGTTCAAGCTGGTGCTCAACGTTTTTATTAAGAAGAAGAAGATGATGAGGTACCTGAAGGTCAACTCAGTCCTAAAATAGACCATAATAATTGGCAGGGAACATAGCGGTCATACCTTTGAAGGTCAATTCTTCTTCAGCCGTACGTACAGTATCATCATTCATATTCAAAGCTACGATTTGATCTCACGCATTTCAGGTAATAAATAAATTCTTTTTGCAAAGAGTTATGGGGAAGTTGTGAGGCATGAAATGGGGTTTTATGGCTTTCCTATGGTCTTCAGACAAGGAAACCTGCGGAATGCAATAAGCTGAGGCATAAACATTTTAATTGCAATGGAAGTGTAATTATTTTTTGTTTTGTTTTTCATTAAACACGCATCATAAGTATATATATACATATATATTATATATATTTATATATATAATCTTTAGCTTTTGTGGCATTCCCTTTACCTTTGCTCCGTCAAATTTACATATCAACAGCTAATATACCCATAAATCATTTAATTTATGCGCATAAAATATGAGTAGATTTTTTGGTGTAATGGGTGGATAACTTTATATAGGAACTAAATTACGTTGACAATAATATATAATGTAGACTTGGTTAAGAATGGATGAAACTAATATATGATGAGACAAAAAAATACGAAGCCAGATGCTTCTTACAATATCTTATATTTGGCTCTTCTTAATGTATTAAATTGAAGATATATATATATATATATATATATATATATATACATATCAAAATAAAACGAAGAGACCAACAAATGAGTTTAATATCCTATATATTTGATCATACTATAACAAATTGAGCAATTTATAGATTTACAAAAAAATGTGTGCCAAACTGTTACTATTTATTGAATCATTTGATTCATTTTGTAATTCAATGATATTACTTTTTAACAATCGTATTATTCTTTTTAAATATAATAAAACCCTCATTTTTATGAAAACTTTTATTGAACAATAGAAACCAAGCAATAATTATCAACTACAATGTGTAATCCGTATTTCATTGCTGTGTTGGTTGCCAGATTGCTGTTTATGTCGTTTGGTCTCTAATATTACTATTTCAGTGTTTAAAAAAACGTCCCTACGCAGTTCATGCTTAACCTTGAATATATGAATGCAATTCAAAATCCAGTTTTTAATTGCATATTGTCTTTTCAAGCAAAAATATTATAATACACAAGACTCTGAAGTCTCCCTAAGTTGATAAATATCGGGTTGATACTTGATCAAAATAATAAATGAGAAGTTATATGTGAGTGATGATGTTATATCATATGTTTTATGATTATTTGAAAAAACTTGAATATTAAAGCAATACAAACTAAATTTATGATTGTTTTAAAAATAATTTATATTATTGAATGACTAAGATCTGATCTCCCATTTAAACTTAACGTAAAAAACTTCACGGTAGTTAGAAATTTATTAGCGATTACAATTGTACATACAAACAATAGACACTAAGAAAACTTCATGGTAAAGGAAAGTATTATTTTTATGCTAGATTTTGAGCGTTTTTTGTGTGACGATACAGCTGATGGATATTACCCGGACGAGATGCCTTCATCTTGTTATTCTTAAAAAATAAAATTCAAGACGTACATTTGACAATGTTTTTTATTTCCCACCAAGCAATGGATGTTCTCTAGATTTTTTTTGATAAAACCCAAATTAATATGATATGGACTTAGAATTAATCTTCGGATACATTGCTGGTAACATTGCATTAGGAATATCAACCTTGTTCATTATATCAGAGCTGTAGTATGACAATGATTTCTGAGAAGTGTGTCGTCAGTCTTTCGCCAGAGATAATCTATCTGATTAGTCAATGATTAGTTTCTGAGTAAATATAGCAATGCCCTTTTCATATACTTATGAGGATACAATACATAATAATATTGAAGCATAAGTATAATATGCAAACCATTATAATAATAAGACAAAACCGAAGAAACCCCTTTTCAAAATATAAGAATTCAACTTTTACTTTACAAATGGGCCTAACAAATAAAAATGTTGCTTTATGTAATGGAAAACAGTAGGCCTTACTGTACGTAATCTAAAATATACTTTTTATTCCTGATGATACTTTAAAATACAACTTTTTTCTATAAATATGATATTTTTATTTTAATAATATGTTGTAATAAACTTAATATTATCATATAAAGCTAGGATATCTCAAAAGTTTTTAAATCTGTGTCCTTATCCGACTAAGGTCCTGCTGGGTAAGGAAATGTTCTACTTAAAAAAAGAAGGAGAATAAGGTCAATCGTGAGTTTGTATTATGAGTCTGGCCTTAGCATATGGTATTACATTTATTTTTGTTTTGACAAGTTGGACTTGTGAGGGAGTCTTATGTAATAAGTCAACAAGTGATGTATATGTGAAATATGTTTATGGAATTTCAAAATGCCCTGTTGGTCTACATAGGATTTATTTTTAAATAAGAGCAATGACTTCGATTATTTGTTCATTTCAATTATGACATTAAATTTAGTTAATTATTGAGATCATTTATGCAATTCAAGATGCTTCTTCATTAGGATATTTCTTTAGAAGGAATTAAGCGTCATTCACCATAATATTGAATTAATAAAAAAGTTGTTGATAAAATTATATATTTTTCATTTTATTTGTTATCTGTGTCACTAAAATTCATATTTACCAAAATATTGTAATAAATTGAAAATATAGCATTTAAAAAATGTATTTTGGACGCACAGTTTTTCTAATTTAACACAGTGTTTAATGTAAAAACATTTAGGAATCCATGAGTAATGTCAGAATGTTGGTTATATCTGTAGTTATTTTTGGTTCGACAATTGTCAATTCGGATAGAGTTTATCCAATGACATAGAGAGTAAAAATATTGTTTTTATTTTATGGTAATAATAACATTATATCTTTAATTTAAACGCTACAAATTTCAGCAACTTATGGTATCATTGATAAAATATTGAATTAAATGTATTGAAAGAAAAGAAAAGCTATTTATCCTCCAATATTGAATAATTTAATCTTACCCACTCTACACTTCCTGTTATTAACATTATATATAAAAACATTATAGTTATAACAAGAATTGCAAATATATAAGATTTTGAATCATATATCTAGGGCCAAACCTATTACAAATAATTATATATTTTTTAAGGAAATATTTTATATATATATAACGATATTAAATGTGAACAAATAAATACTTCATTTCGACTTGATAGTTGTTAAGTTATGAAGTCTAAATAACTTATTTTTGACGGACGTTCATTTAAAAGAAGACTTAGAGCTTTCATGGGACATCATGCATATCATAATAGAAAATAAATTAGTTAGAATATGATACAGCTTCATGTATTTAAATAAAGTTGGCGGTGGTTCATACTTATCTCAATAGACTACTCATCACAAATGTTTATTCTAATAAATTAACTAAAAATATTAAATGAGTATCACAATGATCGAACAGTGGCACTACTTCTTTGTGTCTGGCATTATTTTTCGACCTTTAAAATACACGATATTGACGAAACACAGTTTTTAAATTGTTTAATTGAACGAAAACTGCTGTCAAAGAACATATTTGCCTTGTGGAATTTCGAATTAACATCTTCTATTATATTGGAGTTTATTCTGAGAACATAACCAAGCAAAAAAATAAAAATACGGGGCTATACTTTTAGAGCAATAATAACACAGTTCTGTTAAATCTTTCATCATGATTTCCTTTGGTTTACTTTTTTTATTAAATGACTGGAGTTATTTTTTTTAAATCATTTATTTAAGTTCTCTAAGAATATTATAGTTTATCAGTAAATCGACTAAAACACAGATATGTAATCAATATAGATATATAACCAATGGGGACATAAGTAGGCTTCTTTATACACAAATATGCATATAAACATACATATCACTGGAATTTATACAAACTGACATTTTTCTTACTGTCATTAAAATTAAACATAAGAAATACAGGACATGATGAAAACGATGATAAGATAGAGAAACTGGTAAAAAAGATGTCTAAAAAATAAAAATCAACCGATAAAATAATTATTAAGATCCCCAGTTACTAGGGTATAGGATCAAGGCTCTCCAATTGTTTGACTGGAGTTATTTAAAAAAATTGTGTTTCACATTTGGAGGGACTGTATTTGTCTTAAACCGCAGAGACAGCTACTGATAGTCCAAAGAGGAACAACTTAATATAATCACAACTTATGTTGGTTTTATTTCTTTTAAAAAACATATTTGTATAAACAATAAATTCACTAAAATAGGTCAAAAATAATAATATTAAATTAAACTACTTACCTATAAAGGCTTGCCATTCCTTGGAACTCGTCCTTTTCATTTATCTTAACTGGGACTTATGTTTGCAGTAAATTCTGTATGGAACACAAAGTTTAGTCTAAGTAAATTAGTATCATGGAGAAATGGGAGCCAGTCTTTTTTAATAGACCTCTCCATCTTTGATCGGTCATGTGTAAAAGGCTTTTTTACAAGCCAGATACGTTAAATAGCCAACATTTCATAAACAAAAGTTGAATTTATTTCCCATATTGAAGTGCTTCAAAATTCCTCAAATAGGGAGGTGTCATTTTGAGATTTCATAGATACGACATCCTAGTAATTGTAACTTGAATATGATATTGGAATCTTCCATCCTCATAGAAATCAAAGTACATTTTGGAATTTAAATTATAAGTGCAATGAGTCATCCTAAAGCAAATCTAAATTTCTAAATACAAATTATTGCTTACGTTTGATGAATTAAACTTTAACCACTGTACACCGAACTTCACTTTCAAATTATACGTTGGGCCGTTGTTGTCTTATTACTTAAAATGGTAGTGAATAAAAGCCTGAAATGTAAATTACTATGGGTGATAGCTCTTTTTCATTCCTTTCCTGGATTCTTGGTTAAATCGATAAAATATTTTATATAAATTTCAGGAATAATAATGAATAAAAACGGATATTCCTCCACTTATTATACATAGACTTTATTCTCTTTAATTCATATCTCTTATGAAAAAGAGCTGAGAGCCATAATTGATCCTTCTGAATGACCTTTTCTACTTTCAGAGAAGAAGCTGTACTATAGAGTAGAGATCCTACATCTACAATAGCCTTTTTAATGGAAATATTAAGTTGTTCAATTTTTACTACTTCCTGGAAGCAGTTATGAAAATATTCCTTTATTTCAATAGATTTGATTATTTATAAAGTTTTTATTCGTACGTGTATCTGATTTTCCTCTGGAACTGTTTGTCGCATTTTCGACTCTGCCTCTTTGGAATGCCTTTAATAATTTTTTAATTCTGTGGAGTTTGTTGTAGCGAATAGAGAATGTTCCGTGATTAGTTACCTCCACCGAAGGAGGTATTGTTACCTCCGCCGAAGGAGGTATTGTTTTCACTGGCGTTTGTTGGTTTGTTTGTCAGCAGGATAACTCTAAAAGTACTAAGCGGATTCGAATGAAACTTTGTGGAGTTGTTGGAAATGCCAAAAGGAACAAGTGATTAAATTTTGGCATCTCTAAGTTCTTTTTTAATATGCAAAATGAGCAAAATACTAAATGAAATGGGGTCTCTATTCAGGGAGTAGGAAAGAACAAACGCTAAAAAAATATTCATTGACGTATTATTGTTCATATATCAGCTCAGGACTATGTTAGCCCAGTGGCGTAGCTTAAACTTCTTCCGTCTTCCCATCTCTGAGTGCTTTTTTAATATGCAAAATGAGCAAAAATACTAAATGAAATGGGGTCTCTATTCAGGGAGTAGGAAAGAACAAACGCTAAAAAAATATTCATTGACGTAGTATTTTTCATATATCAGCTCAGGACTATGTTAACCCGTGACGTAGCTTAAACTTCTTCCGTCTTCCCATCTCTGAGTGCTTTTTTAATATGTGATGTATTTTCTTAAAATGAAGCATGGGCAATTTTTAGAAAATACGAAAAATAAGCGTTTGCTATTCTATGAGAGATGCTCTACATTTTTTATGATTGCAACTTTTCGTTTAATTCACTGGAAAATGCGCTTTCGAACATTTAATCATCCTTTAAAATCCCGTTAAAAATAAATCTAGCTACAATAGTTGGTATCCTTATCTTAAGCATTTCATACACAAAAAAATATGAAGAATAAAAGGAGGGGCAAAGAAATATTGTTTTCTTTGGATAACAGTATGAGATGTTTGATAAGTACCGGTTGATATGCTAGTGTTACCAACAGTAACATTTGATCATCTCACGACTAAGTAGAGAATTCAATATATTCATAGACTCATAGCACATTTTTAGGATCTTTTTGTAATTACTCAAAAGTTTATATTAAAATATATATCTATTTAATAGTTTGTCGTTATGATAGATTTTGTCAATTGATGATAAAAGGTAGAATTTACAGGAATAATGTAATGGAGCTGAGTTTTTTAAACTAAAGCATAGGCGTTCTTTATTAACCCTTTACACGCCAACGTTCCCATTTGGGAACATACTTTTTAAGTGTTCTCCATCGCGTCATATTCAATAAAAACAAAATGATAAGTTTATATTATAACTAAAGCTTAGAAAACAAAACATTTATTTGTAAATAAACGAAAAACGATTTAATACTATTTGAGGGCTTTGAAAAAACCGAGTTGAACAAGTTTTTGAGTTATCTTTTGATAATAACAAAAATAGGGGTAAAAATTGGTATTATTACTATTTAATAACTATTTCGAGAAGCAAATATACTAAAGATTTACATTGAAGATTTTTTAAATAATCTTCTATTTTATTAGACGAAAATCGACTTTTAAAATGATGTTCCCAAAAGGGGAACGTTGGCGCCTATTGGTACTCATTTCAAGCTCTACATGTTTGCGTATAATTCTTGTTTCTTTCAGTTTACTTACGTTAGTACATATAACTAAAAGACAATGTGTGTTATAATTATTTTTATAATGGATGATTGAGTTGAATAGTAGTTATTAATATTCCTAATTTATTTGATTAATTTTATGATTCAAATGACTTAGAGAATCTATTAAAATATCACCCATGACTTCCTCAGTTGTGCTATAGAGGAGATCGAAAACATCAAAAGTAAGTAAATCGAGATTGTGGTTCTAGGTATTTGCAACGAATAGTGTGCCGGGTATACCTAGTGACGAAGAAAATGGCGACGAATATCAGCATCAAGACTCCATTCTTGTTGAAGTAACTGAAGACATTACAATTGTATGGCAACTCCTAATTAGACAAAAATAAAGTTTGAAATCTTACCCTTGACATGACAAAAGAAAATTGTTTTCAGTCTGGTGGATTTTAAAATAAAATTTGGATGATGTGTAGCTCGATGGATATCCATAGAATTTTGATATTTAATCCGGAAAACACAAAACCAGGAAAACAATTAGAGTGCATATTTCTGAAATGAGCGGGGTAAATATTTGCGAGCTTAGATATTAAGGGGATCACTGGGATATTAATGTTTTAATTTATTTGCATTTGATATGCTAGACTTTATTTTTTTATTTTTTTATGCATCGTCAAAATTGATTTTAGAATACCAATACTTTAGAGTTATAAATACATTCTCAAAAACGGTGGTGGAATTTTTATTCTTCCACTCAATTGTCGGTTGTGGGAGTATTTAAGTGTTATTCGTTGACCAACCAAAACGATAAAATGAGCCATCAACAGTTTATGAGGGATATTAACTCTGATACAAAGTCGAAGTGATCGAGTGCCTCTTGGAGGCCATACTTCTAAGTCCACCAGTTATTAGACTTGACAGAATATTTTTTTTTGTAATCATGTACTCAAGAAAGGTGTGTCTTATATCAGAGATATACTATAATTCAATGTACAAAGTGTATTAAAAGATTGCACAAGTTCATGTAGTCTATTTATTTACAACAATTAAAAGTTCCATTGTCGATGAAAATGTTGAAAAATATATTAAAGAAATAAAGAACAATATTACAATGTACAAATTGTAGTACTAGAAGCGCCAACGTTCCCAAAATGGGAACATACCAAAAATATGACTTAGAATTTAGTCAGCTAATTTCGTTTGGGGTACATTCAAATAGGTTAAAAGATGATCATATTTCAAATTTGAAGAAAATCTGATAACAATTCACGGAGCCGCGTTTAAAGGGTTAACCCTAAAAATAAGCGTTTGTTATTCTATCGAAGATGTTCTTCATTTTTTATTATTGCATGTTTTCGATTAAGTCACAAGAAAATGCGATTTTCAACAATCAATGGTCTTTAAAGTCATGCCTTATAATTATATCTAGCTTCATTAGTTGGTACCATAGCGAAGCATTTCATACACAAATGTAAACATAAATATTATGAGATGGTGTTAAAATGAATATATATATATTGTAAAAATGTTCTGACTCTGGAGGAATAAGTCGTCGTCTAATCTTTATTTGAAACCATCATCCAGTGATCGATTTGATGCCTTCTTAGCCCTTAGTCGAGATGGAGAAAGATGACGAGAACACAATAGAAAAAGGATGCGAAGACTCCTATAGTAAGTAAAGAATCGCCTGTATATATGCCTCCTCTTGTGAAAATTAATTTTAATGCACTCTCAGTAAAGGAATGGGACAATTGGAAATTCCATTGTAAAGATGGATAAGATCATTGTTCACTCCTGGAAAAGTCGAAGAATGAATCCATTTCATCAGGCCTCTTGGAGGAAACGAAAAGGGTCTCTATTGCAGCCTTAATTACTAAAATTCGACTGACATAATAAATATTGTCCACACTGAGCAAGGACGTCTCCTAGTCTGAATTACAATCACGGAGGAGCCACAATGGAATCTGAACTTCGAGCCTTCCCATGTCAGACAGAGAGGAATTTCTAAGAGATTCCTTAAGGAGGAACTTAAACTACCATTCGTCGAATCTTGGAACCTGAACATCCACACCATAAGCTTTTCAAGGAGCTTACATGCTGCTAAATAAATCTGGATACCGTCCAGGTCCACTTCATAAATGGCTTCTGATTCCGGAATGACTACTGCTCATAGTTTTATTCAGTATGGCTCATATTGAAAATCCTAAGAGTATGCCATTCACGGAATATATTTTTGTTAAATATTTGAAATCTATTATGCATTTTTCCTTCATACCATTAAGATGAAAATAATATTTTTTATTCAAGTGGATATGCTTCAACATTTGCTTATATAGCCTGTGAAATTTAACAATTAAAAAAGGAATAGTCTTGATTCCTTCCAAAAGGCCATAAAGGATAAACCCTATGGCGAGCAACCTTTTAACTTACATGTTTGGGGGAACTACTTATACTCTAATACAGTAGCTTCCTCCAAAGACCTATTTTTTAAATCTATTTATATCTACGAAAACTCATTCAAAAAAAAAAAATTACAGTCCAAAATTATAATAAGTAATATAGATGATCTCTATATTTTCATAACAAAAAGATGTTTATTACGCATTGGTTTGTCTAAAATACCGAAAAAATATTTTATTTTTCTTCTTACTTAAGTGATTCCTTTAATATCCGTTATTGTGTTATAGTATTTAGGTATATTCGTATGTTCGTTTTCGAGGGATAACTTGAAACTATTTTATTGTATTAAGTTTAAATACATATATATTACTTATATGATTTTAGAACGTAAATAAATTAATGACAAATTCATGCTAGCTATTATTTTTAAAATATTTGAACACTTTTATTAATTGGTAATTGCGTGAAAAAATATATTAATCCACCAAAAACTAATAATTAATTCTTCAACTTATAAAATCCGCATTTAAATAATTGTGCCATACGTTATAGGTCTTCAGGAATAATTATATTTCATACATAGATAAATTTATGACGAATTATAGCTATTATTTAAAAATATTGAACATTTTTATTAACTAGTAATTGCGTGAAAACTATATTAATCTACCAAAAATTATATAAGTAATTCTTCATTATATAAGATTCCTCATTCAAATAATTGTGCTTACGTTATAGATCTTCAGGAATAATTATATTTCATACATATAATATATATTACATTCATAGTTGTAGTTTTTTGGCCATAAGGCGATATTTTATGATTTCTATAAGGATATATGTAGACATAAAACAGAAAACTAGAATATTAATAAATGTAGCAAAAAATAATTCAAAACAATTATCACTATGTAACAAAATTAAGGTCTTTGTTTGGCTCTGGGCTGAAATTCTTCTAAATTGAGTCCCCCATTTTTTTGTGAAAATCAAGATTTTCATCATTTCTAATGGTTCAGGCCCAGTTATCTTCGTGCAAAGTAAGAATAACCACAAATGTCAGTGATATTTATTTTTCTACTATATCTCTGCTTTTCAAATCAGTTTTTTTATAATTATATATCTTTCGTACAATTCGAAATAATCGGCTTTATATTTCAAAAAGTTGACCATATATTTTAGTGTTCTATTTAAGCGGCTATATTTTTTTTGTTTCGCGTCTCTGACTATAATCAATATGTAATATATTTTTGGTCTATGTCCATACATTTCAGAACAGTTTTTATAATTTCGATATCTGGCATGAAAGTAAAGAAAAGATCAATTTAGTAGGACGAAGCAAACAAAGACCTTAATTTTGTTACGTAGTGTAGTTCGTCCTACTAAATTGATATTTTCTTTACTTTCATGCAAGATATCGAAATTATAAAAACTGTTCTGAAATGTATGGACATATACCAAAAAATATTACATATTGTTATAGTCAATAGACGCGAAACAAAAAAAAATATAGCCGCTTGAATAGAACACTAAAATATGGTCAACTTTTTGAAATATAAAGCGATTATTTCGAATTGTACGAAAGATATATAAATTATAAAAACTGATTTGAAATGCAGAGATATAGTAAAAAAATAAATACTACTGACATTTGGTGTATTCTTACTTTGCACGAAGATAACTGGGCCTGAACCATTAGAAATGATGAAAATCCTGATTTTCAAAAAAGACCATAAAGTCCAAACCTTTTTCAAACGATATTTTGAGTGGCATTTTTGGAATCTACGTAAAAAATGGGACTCAATTTAGAAATTTCAGCCCAGGGGCAAAATCCTGTTACATAGTGTTATCAATCGAATAAAACTTTTTGGCAAATATAGATATTATCTGTAGAAGTTACACCGTAACATGAACCATTCGTTAAGTTTTATCAGTGATAAGAGAATCAGAAAAATATAGTTAAAATAATGTTAACTCTATTTATAATGATTTGATATACATAATTACTAACGTAAAATAGATGATATATACTCTCCATTTGTGCTGTATCCTCGAAAAATGGCAAACCCCTCTTTCTATACAATTTTCTATTAAAAAAGAACAAATGTATAGAAAAAGAGGGTGTTTGTTACATTGTCGATATTGTCTTTGTTATACAATATAAAATATAAACTTTGAAAAGGAGTGGGTAAAAGTTGGGCCAAGGGACAATTCGTTTATCTACATTAATTAGATTTTAAAATTGGCAACTCATGATGTGATATCGGAAGGTAGCTCAAAAAATATTTGCGTGTAATGATTAGGTTTCCAAAAATCATTTAGTATTAGAAGGATTCGCTCGTTAAAAATCCTTATATGACTTGCCTTCCATTCCTCAACGACATCTCAGTCCTCACAGGCTGAATCGTGAGGCACAGTAACAATGCTTCACGACGGAAGAGCTTAGTCCTGCATTTATACGGCCCCTTCTGGTTAGGTTCACCTGAAACTCCACGTCACCCAAGAAGAAATGGATGTATTCGTCGCTTATCTAAGAGACAGGACTTCTGGAATGGCCTGCCACGGATGACTTCTTCCATCTCAACCTTAGCAGATCGCGAAGGGCATTCAGCTAAAGTTTATTCATCCGGAGTTCCCAAGGACACATCTGATTGCTGTCTCTTTCAATAACAGTTGATACTCGGGGGAACGGGCTCCCAGTACCTCAGCCAAAGTCCGTCGAATGGCTTGTCATGGAGGTCTTCCTTCTTCCCGGCCGACCTTGGCAGTGCGTGAAGACGCCCTCGGTTGAATCCTGTGGGTCCCCGTGGACTATAGAGAGAAGACTGGAAGAGTTCTTTGGATCAAAGCTGTAGGAGATGATGAGTCTGAAGAGGAACTCATGAGGATTGACTTTACGCCAAAGAGGTTGAAAAGAGCAGGTTGGGAAACATGGTTGATCAGGTGTTGCACATTGGATTCCGTCGAAGTCCCGTGGTTCTAGTCATTATACTCATTGCAGGGATGAGAGTCGAAAAAAAAAGAGGGATGACAGTAACTTAAAGAGATAACTTTATTTCTTCTGAGTAAAAAGAAAAACATCACATACCAGAACCAGTTGATATGTACAGTTACCAACATCAGTAAATGCTCATCATGTAAGGCTAAATACAATATTTCACACTTTAGGGGCCAATTGCGCATTTTCTGAAGCTTTTTTGTCATTATTCAAAGGGTAATATGAAAATATAAGCACTGTTTTATAGTACGGTGTTGTGATTCACTTTGTCAGTTGTAGATAAGAGGTCAAATTTGAGAAATAATATCTATATGGTCATTTTTTATGAAGTAAAAATAGCTAGAAACAGAAAAAGGCGTTTTCTCTTCTTCTCCTTTTTTCTCAAGCGTCATTTTAAGAAAATACATCAATATGCAAAATGAGCTAACAGAGAGGAAACATGATTAGAGATAGAAAATCGGGGCGTGAAAGGGAGAATGTTTGAATAGGAATGTTGTGGGGATCGGCGGAGGTACACACTCTCTGAGTGTATATATGCATCTAGTTACCTCCGCCGAAGGAGGTATGTTTTCAGTGGCGTTTGTTGGTTTATTTGTTTGTCAGCAGGATAACTCAAAAAGTACTGAACGAATTCGAATGAAACTTTGTGGAGTTGTTGGAAATGCCAAAAGGAACAAGTGATTAATTTTGGCATCTCTAAGTGTTTTTTAATAGGCAAAATGAGCAAAATACTACTACTAATAATAATAATGAAATGGGGTCTCTATTCAGGGAGTAGGAAAGAACAA
This sequence comes from Caligus rogercresseyi, assembly GCA_013387185.1. Lineage (NCBI taxonomy): Eukaryota > Metazoa > Arthropoda > Copepoda > Siphonostomatoida > Caligidae > Caligus > Caligus rogercresseyi. The sequence continues at coordinate 24,071,894 of CP045892.1, forward strand.
ACGCTAAAAAAATATTCATTGACGTATTATTGTTCATATATCAGCTCAGGACTATGTTAACCCAGTGACGTAGCTTAAACTTCTTCCGTCTCCCATCTCTGAGTGCTTTTTAATATGCAAAATGAGCTAACAGAGAGGAAACAATGATTAGAGATAGAAAATCGGGCGTGTGAAAGGGAGAATGTTTGAATAGGAATGTTGTGGGGATTGGCGGAGGTACACACTCTCTGAGTATATATTTTCTTTCTCTCGCTCTCTCCTCACTCATTATTCACCAAACACACCTACTTATGTAGAATATATGATCGGATTGTAATTCTGTTAAGTGATTGAATTAGGTGGGGATCGGCGGAGGTTTGCACTCTCTGGTGTATATATGCCTCTAGTTTTCACTGGCGTTGGTTTGTTGGTTGTTTGTCAGCAGGATAACTCAAAAAGTACGTAACGGATTCGGATGAAACTTTGTAAAGTTGTTGGAAATGCCAAAAGTAACAACTGATTAAATTTTGGCATCTCTAGTGCAAAATTAAGATGCAAAATGAGCTAAATACTAATAAATATTTCAAGTTAGCCTAATCTGCCAATAGATGGCGCTGTGCTGTAAAATCGGGTGCCGGGAGCGTCTTCCTCTCGGAATTTCCGTCGAGGGGACCCCTCCCTCGTCCCTCTACGCTTCCCCAGTCGTGAAAAATCCGCCTCGGAAGGCTCATAAGGACCCCGTGACGGCGGAGGTTTGCACTCTCTGAGTGTATATATGCCTCTAGTGTTTCCATAGATTTTGTTTCGCACTTTTCATTACATTATGGATAAAATGCGCAGCTGTAAGGCGAACGACATTTGTAAAAGTTACAATGGCCTATTTTGCAAATACTGAATCGTTGAAACTTCAAAATAAATTTCAGAGGAAAGAGTTGCCTCTGAAGATGTTGATTCTATAATTTTAATAAATATTGTAATGAACTATTATTTAATAGAATACTATATGAAGAAATGTCGTATTTAAGAAAAAGCAGCTCTTCAAGTTTTTCAATATTTGTCTCAAAGGTATTGAGATGCCCGCAGGGGGCAAATATGTGTTGATGGTTTTGTTTGTGTGAATTTATATGTCAGAACCTCCTTTTCTCACTCATTTAATATTTATATATAATATAATTTTATATATAGACCCTTCCTCACTCTTTTAAGGCCCCTGTCACTCAAATAGTACCACGATGTAGTAAATAATAATGAATTGAATTGACATCGATGTCCTTGGAAGTTCTTTTATGCCGGCCCTCTTGCCTATCTCTATGTACATATCAGTGGGATGGTGTTTCTTGAATTTATTCTTTTAGAAAATAAACATATTCTTAAAAATGTTATTTTTAACATATATATAAAGTCGGAAAAATGTTCAATATTTATATCTTTAAAACTAAATATTAGAAAAATATTATGCTACGAAGTATATTCCATTTTCACAGATGCAGCTAAATCGAGCCATATAGACAAAAAAAATACACAAACACGTTAGGAAACAGTTCTACTTCAAAGCAAATTTATATTTATAAACATAAATTCCCTAATATAATTATGGGTTCCAAAAACACCTCAGTTAATAATTCAATATAGATTTTTTAGCACATTATACAATGATTTGTTTCACAATGTATCATTATAATATTTTGGATTCATAGGCCTAAATATGAATTAAAGATCATAATATGTAACAATAACCTTTTATGAATTTCTTAGACAATGAGTTTGTGTATTGGATAATTGGCCGTTATTATACTGCCTATGTAAACCTTCAGTTCAGCATGGTATCAGTAGCTTTACTTTGTGAAAGCTAAACTTACAAACTAAAATATAAATTTCGAAAAAAAAGTCGAGATTCAGTTATGTCAGTTAAGAGTTTAAGATTAAAAGACTCTGAAGAACTATAGCATAAACATCTGAGACGCTTGAAATGTACAATATTGTGTACTATTGTTTTGGCGGATAGTATCGATTCTTGCTCTCCTCGGTTTCGGTTTGTACAAATTTCAGCCATTATAAAAGTATTTTCAAACTTTTAACTGTAATTGGCGATCAGCATGTATCGTTAAAAATATCTATTTGTTTTGAGTCGATAGTATCTTAAGGTTAGGTATGTGGTAAAAAGAATCAAGTAATTCATCAAAAGTAAAAAGTAAAGGCATTAAAAAAGAAATATATTTTTAAACTAATATATGGAGCAACTTAGTTTCTCTAAAGGGTATTACTTCTTGTCAATAAAGAAAATTGCTTAACAAAGAATAAAGTATTAATTTTACTACATTTAAGCCTTTAGCACATACTTTACCTGGTTGAAAAATAATCCGTCGGAACTCATTATAGAACTCTTATAAATGAATGACTGCCTTTTTAAATTTCTTTTATGGGATTAGAGCTTTCAAATCCCTTTTTTGCACAATTGTTATTCTTCTTAGAATGTAATACGCTGTATGTATCTAAAATAATAATACTTTAGTGATCACTTATAAAGCATTTTCAATTGGTTTTAATTTAAAATTTAATTTATTCTTGTCCCTTCACTCTATCTCAATCACTGAATATATCAAATCAGTTCAATTTAGTAGAAATTAAAAAAGCCTTATTTATAAACATGAAAATATAACTTTTGAGCGCAATTCAACTGTCAACATAGCCAGTTCAGTAACTGAAGTTAAATCTCATAAAAGCACAGTCTTCAAGTCAAAATGGGTGCGTACTTAATGTATAAAATGATTAATGCGTATTGCCTATTTGGTTCAATAGAAATTCAGTATATAAATAAATAGCATTCAAATTAGTCACTCGAATAATCTTAGGTGCAAAGTTGAATATCAGTGTATTTCTGAGATATATATTATATATTATATTATTTTGATAATATTTATAGAAAAATAAATTTTAGGTTCAAAAAATGTTCGAATTCTTTTTTTGTTGCATAAATATTGTCAAAGGACTTTTTACAAATATTAAAAAATACCAAAATAATACAAAACAATAGTTATTTTTCAGCTTTTTCATGAAAAAAACTTTGTTTTTATAATAGTAAGTAAAATATATTTGACAATCTGAAGTACCATGTTTTTATCAAAAATGCTTTCAAAGAAATCATAATATTTGAAAATATAAATTCGTTTATTCCTTATTGAATATATTTTCCTTTATGTCAGGATGCAACTATTTGTTTTCTATATTGAATATATTCGCTTATATATTTTAAAAAAATGATCATCAATCATATTATTTATTCACAAGACATGAAAACACATTATGCAAGTAGATTTTGATATAATGGTATGATAACTAGGTTTGATCCATATCTTGATTTATTTGAAAGTAAGAATCAATATAGCATTTTTCAAACAAAGTAAATACCTTCAAACCTTATATACTAATATGCTTTCATTGTATTAAAACAAATTAAGTTTGTCATGTTTTTAGACTTTCCATTTAAAAATTAATATATATTATCCAAGTCCCAGCAGTTTAAAGGCATACACTTCAATATATCTTGCGTTGAAATACAATTGCTGTCAATTATTTTTAGGTACTCATAGATATTTTATCATCACTTGATCATCAAATAAAAATCTATATAAATGTTTCATTTACGATATAGCTTCATGCAGGAATTGTACATTCAATATTTAACATAAAATCATAAGTATATGTCTCTACCTATTAATAGAATAAGGAAATAAAAAGACATTTACTATATATATTTTTTTTTCCATCAGCAAGGTTTTTTTATATTTAACGTGCAGAAAATAATTACCATATATATAATAGTTATAAAAGGAAAATTGTGTTCAATACAAAACATAATAAACATTATAGTTAAAATTATTTTCCTTTTAGAACCTTAAAACAAAAAAAGTATGTATATATCACCTTAAATTCTTAAAACAAAATTCTTACGATATAGTATCTAACGAATATAAACGTAAATATCAACTAATTGTTAACATAAAATTCTTGTGATAAAATATTTAAAAAACATAAAACAGAGAATAATATAAGTATACGGATAAAATTCATTGATTGTTCTTGAATTTCTTGAATTGTCTGATGATTGTTTCCAGGGATTTGGTGTGCAAGGGAGAAGTAGAAGGGACAAATTATGATGACTTCCGAAGCATGATTCCAGGCCGAACTTTGTACCATTGGGATCCTCAAGGAAAATGCCGCGTAACGAGCGGCGGCCGAAATCATGATTGACGGAGATCTCTCGCATTGATGGTTTCCCTTCCCATCAGCTTTTTCGCTATGTAGGCCTTACAATTAGAGAGAAAGCCCTAACGGTATTTCCTCTTTGCAGCGTTTCCCGGTGTTGAAACCGCCGAAAAGAAAAGTGCCCCTCATATTTTCCTCTTTGAAATGTGGGATGAACTCAGAATTTAGAGTAATGAAATTTCTAACAAATTTTAGAGCAGGACAATCACAGAAGGCGTGTTGATGTCCACATACATGTATCCACAATCCTTGCAGTG
>CP045892.1:24076495-24110722 GCA_013387185.1 Caligus rogercresseyi
TAAAAATAAAACATAATTTTAACAATATAAAATCGTTATACTTCATATTTTTACTACTATATGCAAATGGAGGTTTAAGTCTGCGGAGGTTTAAGATAATATAATTTTAGTTCATCGTAGTCTTATAAGGCTCGAAAGCAGACGTAAAAAATAAAACTCGCCATTCAATTTTATAATGCTTCTGTATCATCTAATACACTAAAACATTCATTTTAGTGATTTTTGAAAATATATAGTATAATTAACCATTCTAAAATGTTACACGAAAACATCAAAATCACTGATTTCAAACCTGAATGTGTATTTTGAAACTCGACCGTGTGATACTTACTAGGTGATATTAATAATTATGAAATTAAAAACCCAGGGATCTGAATAAAGATACAAATTATTAATAAGAATTATAGACACCATATATGGGACTATTAGCCAATACATCGATATAAGACATAATTGAATGTCTTATACTTATTTATTTCTAGGCATTATGATGCTATAACACTTTTTTTGGGCTGTTGGTATATTTTTAAAGTGAAAAATAAAAAAAACCAGTACCACAATATACAATATATATATGTTTATTGAATGCAGCCACTTGAACTCCCTAATAGTCTAGTAGGTATCTAAAGATTTTTCTTAGTATCATAGCTTTTATTTCGAGTGTATTAGTAACATGACAATTATAATGGAGGATGACAATTATGACTGATATTCTTATTTGATACAAAAAAAACTTCAAATCATACTGAATTCAAACAATACTTAATGTCTTTATAAATACTGAATTTAAACAATCCTTAATGTAATATAAGTTAGTAAGTGCAGAGGGGCTTTGCCTCATATTTTTTAAATATCTTAACAATGAAGTTTGATTGACTAGAGGGAATGGATGCAGGGATTTTTTTCATTTGTTTAGGGGATCCTTCCGAATTCAACGGCTCCGTATAGCGAGGGTGCTTCTTGGCAGGGAAGGAGTACTCTGGGTAGTTACAGGTCAAGGTCTGAAACAAGAAAAGAAGACGTAAATGATTTTTATCTAAATATATCTGTCAAGTGAATGAATGAAAGATGAAGTACTTACGTTTTGATCAAACATTGTGGTATTCCCGCAGATAAGGAGTACTGTGCCGTTTCCGTGACCTCACCTAGGTCATTCTCAATAGGGAGACAAATGTGAAAGATCTATGGAGAAAGGAAAAGTGAGTTATGGTGGGATCTATGAAAACGTTAAATATTAAATTAATTATCCCCTAATTTGAACCTTCGGCTGTTTCAAATTTTTGTTATTGCACAGCTTAGTTTTTATTATTATTTACTCTTAAGTATTTAAAAAATATTTCATTGGGAAATAAGGAATTTTATTCCCAGTATTTATTAACGACCGTGAATAGAACGAATGATCTACAAATTATACATTAAAATCATCATTTGCTGTTCCTCACTACTCAATGCCATCAAAAAAAATCATATATGAATATATAATATTTTATAAATAACATTTTTTCACTTTTACTTAAACGTAAATAAAATTTTACTTATGACGTCAGTACTATTTAAAATGACGTCAATAACTTTTCCAAATTATGTCATAAATGAAAAACATAATGACTTCTTCCATTAATTTAAAATGCCTCTGCTAGTAATTCTATAAATAGATTTACTATGATGTAGATAGTTGATTTAAAAATGACGTTTTTCGTTGCTCTACAGACGTCCATGGGTTTTAAAAAACACAAATCAAAATTATATATAATTGATGTCATGAAATTATAGTAGTTTCAATATGACGTCATTAGAAACAGCAAATGATGATTTTAATGTATAATTTGTAGATCATTCGTTCTATTCAACTGTCGTCAATAAATAATGGGAATTAAAATTCCTTATTTCTTAAAAACCGTATTTTCCTGATATGAAGTCAAGTGTTATTTCCAAACGAATATATTGTTATATCATAAACAGAACGTGAATGGTATCTTTGAATAACATAAGGGAAATACCACAATATTTTATAAATGACTTCCATTATATTTATCAAATGGATCGTTAATATTTTATCAGTGACGTCCAGAAAAATATACTTATAAAAATCTTTTTAATCACATTTTTGTACTTAAAACATCAATAAATTATATTTAGACGTCAATACTATCAAAAAATAACGTCATAATTTTTAAATTTGTTGTCATAACTTTCTTTAAAAATATCGTCGTTATTTGTTTTTAATTGGGTTTAAAATTTTATTAAAAATACGTGAAAAGTTTTTAGAAAATGTAATCATTATCAAATGGCTCAAAGTATGTCGATCCCAAGGATTTGTGGCCCCTACTTGACAGTTATTATCCACGTCGGCATAATAGCCGTAGGGCTGCCCCTCGCAGGTGAAAGAGGTGCTCAGTGGAGCATTTAAGTATATTTCTGCCTCTGCAGGGAATTGATAGGCGGATGAGGGGATCTGAGCCTGAATGAGTGAGGCCAGGAGAAGGAGAACGGAGCCACCAACACAAAAAGGGCTTTATACATGATTATTATTATTCTTGAAAACCTCCTTCGAAGAAATAAGCAACTTGAACTGATTATGAAAATGAAGAGGTATTCGTCTTTTATATACTTATGTACACGCTTTTTTATCCTTGAATCTCCAGGCAGGTGCCAGTAGGTATACAAAAGAAGATGATGATTCCTTTCTGTTGAGAACAACATAAGTACATCATGTTAATGGAATTGAATGGAGTTTTTTGCATATTTATGAAATAGTACGTAATATTTTCGCTTAAAGAAAATATGCCACTTTTTAAAGGACCACTGACAAACTAAGAAATGATACATTAGTTTAAACTTAAGCAATAAATAAAAATACTTATTTCATTTTCGTCAAAATGAAAGTGATTATGAGGAAAAACCTCTCTTCCATGGTTGGAAACGCTAAAAAAGGATTTAAAAGTTTCTCTTCCTTATTCTTCTATCATTACTCTTTCTTTCAAGTGTACGTATAATATCCCCCTCAGGATACATATATGTATGTAGAATGCCTTTATGTATGTATATCTGGGCTACAATCAGGATTTCCATCTTCTCTGTGCGTCAAATTTGTTTTGAAGTTTTTTAGTATTTGTATATTGTAATATAAATTTAGATGGAAACTCACGTTAGTACATTTACTTTATCTTTTTAATGGATGAATACATTAGAAGATATATTTACCTTGCAGAGAGACTATATTTTATTGAATAATTAATTATTTATGTGACTTTGTGGAAAAAATATTAATATGATTTTTTATGAGCAATAACCAAGGGCATTGTTTATATTTGATGAAATATTTACAATTGGAGGGTAGTTTAAAAAAATTGACTTAAAGGTAACTTTTATTCTTCATCTATACTAATAAATAGATAAATATATGCATTATTATGTAAATAGTATATTTCAGTTTTAAATTTTATAAGTTAACTGGCGGTGCTACCCGGCGTTGCCCGGGATTTTACAAGAATGTTCAGTTTGACTTAATATTCCCTTGGCATTTCAAACTTATTCATAGATAAGTTGATCATATATAACTAAGATCTTAGGTTATTCAGACGACCAAACAGACGATTTTTTATTAGTTATATTTTTCCAGGAACCCACCACAAAACCCTCCACAAAAAAAGTTCGTACAAATTTAAAGCACTATAAACAAAAAATCATAGAAATGTTTATTAGTGTTAAAAGAGCACACGGAAAACGAATTTTCCTGGAATAAATAAATATTCCAAAACGCACCTCAAAGTCATCAAAAGAAAATTTGTTTCAAATCCGCCCTCAATTGGCAGTATCAAACACACCATGACACCCAAATCCATTGACGATGGGATTTTTCTTTCTGCTGTTTATTGATTTAAGGAATGTCTGACATTTTAACAAATATTTTACAGCAGACAAAGCCTTACATAGCATATAAAGTTGCATTAAACATTGGACTTCTTAAAACACAGACTTTTATCACTTTGTACATCATATTCCGCTAGGCTCTCTCAAGATAAGCAATGAGTTATTCTGCACGTGCACAAGAAGAAGATGTCAACTAGAAAGATTGCTTAATAAGTTGGATGCAGTGAGAAAGGTGTAAGATCAACTGTGAAGCGCTGGAATGAGACCAAAAGCCTTAAAGCACGTTCCAGATTCGGAAGACCTTGAAAATATTCTAAGCAATATGACAGAACACTTGTAAGGCTGTCTTTACTGATCGTCATAAAACAGTAGCTAATGACTGAAAGGATAGTAGAGGCGTTAATGTTGACTCTAGAACAGTAGAAGGATACTTTTGGTCATTGGTATCAGAGGATGTAAAGCAAAGAGAAAACCTCTTCCGACACGAAACCATCAAAGAAAGATGCTGGGTGGGTTAAGTTGTACCAGCTCTGACACATGCTCAGTGAAAGAGAGTTTTGTTCTCCGATGAATCAACTTTGACTACACAGAGTCTTGCTGGTAACAACTTCGTGCGCCGAAGACCAGGATAAGAGTACCGACCCAAATGTATCCTCCCAACAGTCAAGCACCCAACTTCTGTGATGGTTTGGGGATACATGAGTACATCAGGAGTAGGACGGCTGAAAGTCTGTGATGGCATGATGAATGGTGCTAATATATTTCAGTGTTGGAATATAGCATGCTAAAAAGTGCTCAAGACATTTTACCGATGAAGAAACATGGGGGTTCCAAGATTACAAGGCACCCTGCCACTCAGCAAAAAAGTTAAAGAATGGATGGAAAGCAACAGAGTACGCTTCATCAGCTGGCCTGCACAGAGTCCAGATTTAAATCCTACAAAAATATTTGGCAGAGGATTGAGAAAATTATCAGCAAAGACAAATTCTCAACTAAAGAGAACTAGAAAAGATAATGAGAGCCTGACACCATGTCATCAATGTAGAAGAATTGTACAAACTTGTCAGAAGCATGCTGAAACGATGTCGAATGGTTATCAAAGCCAAGGGTGATGCTTCTAATTACTAAACTCCTTTAAAATAACCCCAAACGGCCCTCTTCAGGGCCACCAACCTATAAAAGAGTTAACTTTGATTCTAGATGAGTCCAAAGTTTTGTCCAGCACTTTTATAGTGGTATTGATATTCAGAAGGAAGTTAAGTGATTACAGTTGTGATACTTTGTAGATCTAATTTCTTTTCTTTTGAAGGGTATTGGATAGGAGATCTTAGAGGTGATGAATACGGATAATAAAGTACTTAAGTGAAACAACACCTCTTGATTACCATAAAAAATATATAATTGTGGCAAAAAACAACAACAATTTATTGTTATAAAAAGTCTTTTAAATTAAATGAAAAAAGTGAAAATTATAAATGATTTTCCTTGATTATATTTAAACTATTATGTATACAATTTATTATGAGTACATATATTGCTATAAATAAATAAATTAGTAGAATGTAAAAAATATGAACGTTTTTATATTTTTGGAAATCTTTTATTGTCTAACAATGAATTACAGTTTTTATATGATTTATAGAATACAATTATTCAGTCTTAACTAAACTAACTACAACATATATGTGTTTAAAACATTAGAAAATACATTATGAACGACTTCCATGGATTTTTATTATCCTAATGTCAAAAAACCTTACACTTTTTCCACATTAGCCATTACCGTGTAAAAAAACATGTGCTCATAATTTCTAAGGAGCAGTCATTAATGTGAACCAATTAATACTATATAGTAATTATTATTATTATGTTGTCCATATACCGTACAAACTGATCGTACATTGAACTGCCATAAATTTTATGGACCAAGGTGTGCTCTAATAGAGAACATAAAAAGAAGATTGGAGGCTTCTTCTTCCTTCCTTAATGAATGACCTTCGACAAAAATACATATCCATACATAACATTTTGCGTTGATAAACAACTTGAGGCCATAGAAACTTATTTCTCCAAACAATTTGCCATATATTATTATTATTATTATATCATTAGTAATATGGTAAAGATTTTTAGATAAATAATTTATACCTTTTGTGGTATGTATAGAAGAAGAGAGAGAGAGAGAGCACTCAATGGTTGTACCAAAACCTTGTCTCCAGAGTTCAGCTCTTGAGTTCACGAAGATTGCATTCCATGCATAAAGAGAGAAAAGAAAGACGACTCTCCTAGTCCTTGAGGGTTGTCTTCATTATTTTTAGCAATATATTTTACCGAGTAAGTGCAATATGTAGTATGTTCATAGGGAATATAAGCTCATTGATGTGCTGTCTTCGTCGCCCCGCCCACAGTAGGTGGTTGCATTAATAATACTACAACGTGTAGTTGTAGTAGTCGTAGTTAGTATCAAGAATTTGTCCAATCATCTTGCAAAATAAAAACCCTCTACATTATTGATGACTAGTAATGATGGATGTATTTATATCCTCTTTAAATTGGTTGTATGTAGGTATTTACGATCAAAGAGAGTTATGCTTCAAATGTGTATAGGTTATGTGTATGTGTATTTTGATGTGGGCAGTCTCATTTTGTGTTCGCTTTGTAGGAAAAAAGCATATTAAAACTTTGCAATATGTTTATATTTTATATGTAAGAATTAAATTGTTTATATATGCATATATTTATATAGATAGATATGTGTGTGTAATCGAGTATATTTTGCCATTGGGCATATTAGTTACATTTGTAACTACTCTAAAATAAATAAATAAAAAACCGTACAAATGTGTTTAAAAAAAGCTAAGAAAAATAAAATAAAATATAATGTAGTATGGATTATATGGGGACGCTGCGTCCAATGGCCCTAGCTACGTGAAAGGTCGTGGCCGACCTAAAAGCCTTATACATGTTCCACATCGATATTGCGGGCATGCAAAGGTAGCCGTCTCCCTTCCGAGTGGATACACCACTGGAATGGTGGACCTCATGGACCTCCTCGGGATGGGGAAGACGAAATTACTAAGCAGGTTCCTTGCACCGCCGCCACCGTCGTTGGAGTAGAAGCATTTCCAGGTCTCCAAAGCCACTGCCTTGGCGGCCACCTCGCTGAGGGAGGGAAGGCCTGCTCTCACAAGGAGGTCTCCGATGTGGATGTGATCCCGTCTTTTACATCAAACGATGCTCCTGGCAGCGTCATTTATGGCGACCTGTATCGCCCTGTGTGCGGCATTTGGCCCCTTGCACTCATTATCGAGTCTAGGAATGGTCACAACCGCGGCGGTGTAAGAGATTTTGCCAATCATCAATCCCTTGGCCAGCTGCCGTATTTTCCTCTTGGCAAGTGCAAGGCAAGTCTAGAGATGAGTGCAGCCCGCTTTGCTGCTGCCTTAGTGACGTTAATGTTGTGAGGTACTGTTGTGAATCTAGTGTCAAATTTGACCCCAAGAAACTCAAATTCGTCGGATGGGTGCACTCGAAGCCCCGACGTTGATGGTGAAGACTGCAACATCCTTTTTCTTGGCCCCAATCATGAACTGGGTCTTGGTGGCGTTAAGGACGAGGCCGTTTCCCCCATATATATATATATATGCCATCTTAAAAGACACATCAATTCTCCCACGATCTCGTATTTTGACAGTTGGCAGTTATAGCTATAATTTTGATGCGATTAACTCTTTCAGATTCTTATGAGACAAACAGAAAATTAGGTTAGAGTATCTTCTCAAAAAAAATCCTTGCTATTTTTTCAAATGAATTTGTTTATTTATTGTTTAGTCTTTAAATGACTATTTGTATAGGTATTTCAATTTGTAGCTTTTGTTTGTCATGTCACAAATTATTTTATAAAAGATATTGAAATATATATAGCAATAATCATAATAATATAACAATTAGAAATGCAATTACACTTACAAAAACCAGTTTTTTACTGTATTTACTGTTGGCAAAAAAAGAAGTAAAGAATCAAACCTACAAAATAAGGGGCAATAATTGTTCTACAAGGATTACTGAAGGTGTAATTTGAGACTTAAGTGCAGGGGTAAAAGGTGGATCTGTATATAAAATTATGTATCTTCTGAAGAATGCAAGGCTCATGGGATGCATCCCTTTACAGAGAAGGAAGAAGAAATAACTCTCGTTAAATGGAGTCCATTTCTCAAATTCATTTCCTTTGTGTGCTCATCTTAAATATTTATATAAGGAATCCCCCCCCCCCTCTACCTTGGTATGTAGCTGTGTATTTAATGCATCAACCAAGGCACACAGATAAGCACGGAGATTTCTTGGGAATATATAATATGTACAGAAAAATATATACCAAGCAATTTATATTTTTACTTTGTACCAGATATGCATATTTTTTTCCAAATATTGCCAAAAATAATAAGGGTTATGAGACGTAATAGACGAATTCTATATCATTTCATGAATAATTATCTAAATAGCAATTTCTGATGTGCTTGTTTGAATTGAAAATATGAGTAGAGAGAAAATGGAATGATAATAAAGCAATATATTTATACTTTGTTCAATCAATCATATATACTGAGCAAAGTTTATGTCATTCTTCAGGGGAAAAATATGTTCATTCTTCTTTTGTACGGAAGTAATAACTAATTCATTGGAGAAAAGAAAAAAAACTAAAGCTTAACTAAATAAAAAAGGCCTAACTCTTCATCAAGCTCGCTATTTTCAAATTCAAGCTAATCTTTAAAATATTCGATTAACCCTTGCAATGATCACATGAGCTTAAAAATAATGTAGTTTTTGGGACGTTATCGAATGGATATCTCTTATTTTTATTTTGGTCTGAACAGATTGTAATGTATAACCTCAATGGGACAGTATGGATAAGCCAAACCAATAGAATGCTCTTTTGAATTTTCCAATATGTTGAGCATAAATGAGTTGTTAGATATAATTTTAAAGTAACAATACTATTTTTTTTTGGCACTGTTATACATATGTGTGAACAGTTTTTAAATCTCTGAACAAGGCAAAACCTAAGAATCGGTATAATTACTTATATGATATTTTGAGCAATTTACTATGTTATGAACGATTATTTTTTTATAACACTCTCTCTCTCTGTATATATATATATATATATATATATATATATATATGTGTTATATATAATAGTTTGTGAAAATACTTAATCTTTATCCTCCATGTAGAAACAAACAAATTTTGTTCTCCTATCAAATTCTAGAAAAAATGTTTTTTAATCAAAGTTTGAAGCATATTTCATATTTTTTTTAACTAATCTCTCTCTCTCTCTCTCTATATATATATATATATATATATATACCTTTTGAAAATACTTAATCTTTTATCCTCCATGTAGAAAAAACAAATTTGAATTTCCTATCAAATTCTAGAAAAAATACTTTTTAATCAAACTTTGGAACATCTAGAGTAGTTACATGCATGAAGATTTGAAGAATAAAAGTATACACAAAAGACAGGGAACACTACCATTCATGCAGCTCTTGCTGTGAAGCACGAATAGCTAATATTGAAGACAAGGTTATATACTATTTTGAGAGACTTCAAGATATATTTTTTTCTCCTTATTATTATATTTTCACAGGGAGCCCCTCTTGAGTTGAATTGATTAAGGAAAACAACAACGCTTACCATAATTTCATAGTGGCTTAAATGTATGAAGAACTTCCATTTTTTAATATTCTTCTCCTTCTTATTAATTTATCAAGGTCGCTAACCTCTTTTTGTTTTGACCTTAGTTTCTCTCTTGCATTCATGCAATCAAATTACGGTAGTTCACCAACACAGGATTGAAACCTTCGGCATTACCTGACTGCTGTTTGTCTTCTACTTTTGCACGTAGTCGCATACAAGGAAATTTAAGTTACTACAAAGAGACTAATCTTTGACGTAAGGTCAAATGCTTTGTATCATATTGTATTTTTGTGTATATGCAGTCTTGCAATATCATGATGGTGCATAGAGGATTACATAGTTATATGAAAGATGATGGGAGGAGGAAGCATCGAGAGACTGTAGAAGGATGTAATCCCTGGATTGATATATGAGGAATATGAAAAGGGGAACTTAAAAAAACATAATTAGTAGATCAAGTTTTAAATGTTTTTCCATTGTTGGATTTCTTTAAAACTTATATATACGAAATTAAAGTGTATAAAATATAATGATTAATACTTTTGAACTACGTTTATTGTGACCACGAAATGTAACTATAACTATATATATACACTCAGAGAGTGCAAACCTCCGCCGTCACGGGGTCCTTATGAGCCTTCCGAGGCGGATTTTTCACGACTGGGGCGGCGCAGAGGGACGGGGGAGGGTTCCCCTCGACGGAAATTCCGAGAGGAAGACGCTCCCGGCACCTGATTTCACAGCACAGCGACATATATTGGCAGAGTAGGCTAACTTGAAATATTTATTAGTATTTAGCTCATTTTGCATCTTAAAGAAGCACTCAGAGATGCCAAAATTTTATCACTTGTTTCATCCGAATCCGTTGGGTACTTTTAAGTTATCCTGCTGACAAACCAACAAACCAACGCCAGTGAAAACAATACCTCCTTCGGCGGAGGTAATTAAGTTAGAATCTTGTACAAATTCATGAAATATACTTACATATAGAGGCATATATACACTCAGAGAGTGCAAACCTCCGCTGATCCCCTCCAGGTTGTCCAAATGACGTCACGGGGTCTTATGAGCCTTCCGAGGCGGATTTTTTTACGACTGGGGCAACGTAGAGGGACGGGAAGGGTTCCCCTCAACAGAAATTCCGAGAGGAAGACGCTCCCGGCACCCGATTTCCTGGGGGAGTTCCCAAAAACCCACGGAGAGGGACGAGGCGGAGATATGGGGGTTGAACCGCCAGAGTAGGCGAAGGGGTCCACGGGGGGGGGGATGTTTATATAAAATATATTAATAACAATGAACTAAATACGGGTTTTAAAAGACTTATTTGCTTAGAGTACTTATATATGAGAAAACATAATAAACATTTTAATATAAAATTGAAATCTCTAAACATTAGTCATACAACAGTTAAATAAACAATTAATATGCTAGTTTTTTCTGCGCTCTGCAATTGTGGACAAAGAGATTGTTTAAGGATCACTGTCTTGCTTATTGCTGTTATAATAAATATACATCCTCTAGTGGAATACATTTAAGCTGTTTACTTCAAAAAATGATCATATTTTAAAGACTTTTTATAAGAATTTAAAATTGATTATAATTAATACTTTATCGCCGACCTTTTCAATATTTTTTTTACAATTTTAAATAATTTTTCGCAAAATATATATATATATATAATACAGGAACAGAGTGGGAAGAATTATCCACCGGGACAATTATGCCCTCACGGCCTTATACAGGCCCCAATATGCCATCGGGAGGCTGTCAACGACCGTTTATGGTTCTTGAGGCCAGCGGCCCCACCGGAAATAGTCCCGGTACTCCCGGTGGCCACTCCACCCCTATATATATATATATATATATATATATAATAGATTATCTTCTGTTTAAGCCATAAAAAATTATACACAATTCTTCCGCCTTTATTACTTTGTATACCCAATTACAATTGAAATAAAGACCTAAAAAATTATTTAAAAAATCTTAAACCACAAAATATTATAATCAATATTCAATGAAATTATATGAATTTAGATGTTAATAAGCCTTATAGCTACACATAATAAATCTTATTTTTCTTTATTGGCAAAGGGTTGAACATATCAACAAAAATGATTAATCATTTTTTTTTTACTTTCGAGGTTCCTATATGAACTCTAATAAAACCGTCATCACCCAGGGAATCAATCAAATATGTGTATCACAACTACTAATCACCTAATCAAAAGACGAGAAATAATTCCATAAAAGTCCTGTGCATCTCATAGGTAGGTCCCATTCAATAACTTCTTCTCTTTTTCAATATGTAAATAATAACAACACACACAATAAAAAATACTTTTAATTCTGTCGACCTTGTGGAGAGAAGAGATTCAAAAGGGATTCATTCCAAATAAGGAGGGAGTTTAAATTATTCATCGCCATAAGGGAAAAAGAAGACGAACGGAAGATGAGAGTTCAAGAGGAGGAGGAGGGGAGCTCCTTGAATGAGATTTTCATTCATACAAATCAATTAAAGCAAGGCATTCATTGCTTCCATACCCATGTACATAGATCCATTTGATGCTGTTCATGATGATAAATGTTTCCTAAGAGGCTGCTCCTGCTGCTCCTTAGTGCACTGATGAACATCGAAAGCCTTCCTTATTTAAAAACAAATCATACCTTTTACCGAACGAAAATATGAATTACATATTTTGTACAATCAATTATTTTATTTTGTGGTTCAAGATTTTTTAAAGAAATCATGTTTCTATGGCTCAAAAAGGGAGATAATTTCTTTAATGAATAATCTATTTAAAAAAAATATAGATATATACGATAAACTATTTAAAATTGTAAAAAAATATAAAAAGAGCAGCGATAAAGTATCAACCATTTAAGTTATATCAAATGTCTTTAAAATATGATCATTTTTTTGTAGTAAACAGCTTCAATTAATCCACTAGAGAATGTATATTTATTATGATAGCAGGAAATATATATTAGTTTGAATTTTATTCTAGCTTAAAGCAATGAAAAAAGAATAATTATGAATATTGCCTATTTAAGGCACAAAACATATCTTTTTTTAAACATTTATTTAAGTTCTCTAAGAATATAATAGTTTCGTAAATCGACTAAAACACAGATATGCGATCAATATAGATTGTAACCAATGGGGACACAAGTAGGCTTCTGTATACACAAATACACAAAACATATTTTTAAACCAAAATGATAAAATTAGATTTTTGTAAAAAAATAACTTCATTTTGTTATAAAAAGTGAATAAATCTAATGAGTGATTGACTCAAAATAATTATTATACAAATGGGGAACTATTGTATATAATTCATTCTTTTCTATGTTTAATTCGATCAATAGAGTAAGATATTAATTGATTGATAAACAAATTATATTTCTTCGATAAATTATGGTTTAATTATTTTTGTGCAATGAATATATTCATATAAATAATCGAGTGAATTAATGAAATAATACATTTTGTGCCTGTTATATATATATATATATATAATACTTGCATTTAAATATGTTAATAATATATTAAATATCTTGGTTAAAACAGAACGAATTGACTTTGCCGTGACTTAGGTTACTTTCTTCTTGACCACACGATTAATTTATTCGTATACTACGTAATTAGATTATGTTATCCCATTAAAATAGATACATATATAAATAAATATCATTTCTGTGATAGTTTGTGAAAAAATATATGTATTAATCATAAATACTTAATTAAAAACCATCACGAGGTTGATACATCACAAAACTATATAAAAGTAAAATATATAACAATCTATTCAATACAAATTATTTTAGTTTGAAAATGTTTTACAGTTAGGAGTCCGCAAATTTGCTTTCAAGTACATTAAATTTCACAAAAAGTTATATTATTATAAAATAATAATGTTGAGCATTACAAAAAAAAAATTATATCAGTTTTGTTTCAGCATTTTTTTACCCATAATTATTTATTGAATTGATATTAATTCAAAAAAATTGTTTATGTTAGACTATTCAGATATGATGCTAGATTTTTATTATTAAAGTATTTGTTGCACATAACATACAACAATAACATATATATATATATACTTTATGAATGTAGTATATACTCTTATGAGAAAAGTAAAGTAGATATCTTGTAGTACAATAAACATTTTTGTGCAATAATGGAATTAGGCAATTCATTACCTTTATTGTTTAAATAACCATATAAATATAGTTTTGTGCACAAAATAATACATTATACTATTTTATACCTATGCACCATTGAAATTATTACATAATCGACTTATGACTTTGAATTATACATTAAATTAAGATTCGATGGCTTAATATCGTAAGGGGACTCAATTTAGAATTATATTTAAGGTGTGATACTTAAGTATGAGAGCTTACAAAATGCTTATTTCAATAGTTATATTATTATATATATTATATATATATATATATATTATATGTATAGATATATATATATTATATATGTATATATATATTATATATATATATATATTTTATATATGTATATTTATATATATATGATATATAAAAAGCTTTTTAAAATTTATTCACTTATTTAGTTATAAAAATTAAAACCCATAATAATAAATATAGTATTTTATACAGAGAAAAGTATGGAAGTTGTTCATAGTGATATACATATGTTGAAATTAAGTAAATAAATTTCATTTTTCTGGAAGGTCCTGATATACTTTTAGAATTTATTTTCACATTCAAAAATTTAAAGGCTTTAAAGAGTATTCGAAGTGAAGACCTCTAATAATATTGGCGTGTTTTTAGGAAAGTCACTTAGTATATATAGGACATAATAATCCCTAACAATGGGCCAGTTATATTTTATGATGATAAATGTTTTTCTCCATGTGACTTTAGGACGACAAAGTAAGAATTAACAACATGGAAGAGGGAGGAATATGATATTGTTATTGATACAAAAAGGTGGTGGCATTTTATGAAACGAGATTAGTGTAACGAAGAGAAGAGGAAAAATAAAAAAATCAGTTGGTAATATGGAACATGGTATCACTTCACTCGTTGAAGATTAACATCAATTCAGAGAAAAGAATATGATCCTTAAAATTACAAATTCACTTCTCTCATGGGCCTATATCCATATTATTTGTAAATCCCTTGAATGAACTACTTCTTGACAACATATTTATGAATTACGTAAAGCAATTGCTCATTCTGAAGGGAAAATGTTTATTTTGTTTGCTCCTATCTGGAAATAATGGATTATTACTCATACTATCAAAGATATAAAAGAAATAGTACGGTATGGCCAAATAATAATAATAAACATGTTTGTTGGGCAGTTTGCGAGAACATCTTTCACATTTTTTTTTCGTAGTAATATCTCTACATATTATCAAGAATTGTGGAGATTCATTTTGATGGGTTAAATAAAAATTATTATGAAATAGAAAGCTGTTGGCATTATTGTCTATATCAATATATGAGAGATAAGATTACCATCCTTCATAACACTATTAGTTTCTTTCATGGAAGTCGATTAATGGCAGTCATGAGTCCAGTTTATCACATATTCCAATATTAGCTATTAATATTAATTTATAAAAGCAAATCTTTGCACTAAAACACTAATTTCCAACTTTTAGATCATATAATTCTTTATTTATAAAGTGAGAAAAAATTGTAAGATACAATGCAACAATATTCAACATATAAAAATATTTTGTTTTAGTAGTTTTGACAATATATTTATACTAACATCGACGACAAGACGTAAAAATATAATATAATTGCCAAAGTAAAATATATATTTCTTTGCGAGTTTATGACGAGAACAATAAAAAATACTTCTATCATATTGATGGAAAACTACATTTTAGGATCACATATCTGGTTCGCCCAGTCATATGAAGGAAAATATAATATATTCTTTAACAATATCGTTACATTGGGCTACTTGTTCCAAAACATTTAACTTAGATTTTGTGGTATATTTGTTTTTTTCTTTATATTTTTTAAAATATCTTCTGCATAACAACTCAATCTTAGTTTAGGAAAAATATTTAAACATATAAATATGAAGGTTAATGTGATTTGCAACTATTTTTTTAAAAAGCTTATTCATATATATATCCTTCTATTCTTATTATTTTTATTGTATAGGAGACGGAATTTCGCAACACAGAGGATAAATAAAATATATTTGTTAACTGACTAGCCCCTCAATGAATTTCAAGATCCATACTGTCATGATCATTTGGGCAATCTATATATATTATTCTTTTAATGTATATTTTAATAAGAAAATTGAAACCACAAATAGCATATACTGATTTAATATTTTAAAGGTTTGGATCGTTTTTTTTTGGAAGTTATAATAAATTTATTTTTCAAGTAACTACTAATAACATTATTTTTAATTTATTTTTAAAAATATTTCATTGTTTTCCATTATGTTCTTTATTATATGTAGGATTTTTTGTAGATACGCACTACATATATTTTATTTACAGTTTGACTTTCAATAAGAGATTTAATATATACTATAATTTCTTGTTGCATATAAATACCAAATATCTATATATCCATTAAGTCTTTAAAAATACATACATGTATAAATACTATACACTAATATGGATAAATCCATATTGTCGAACATAGTCGGCTATGTGGTAAAAAAAAATAATTAAGCTGAGGACAAAATATTTATTTCAAAGGGTTTATATTGCCTATTATACCTCGATCATAAAGGTTATGGGATTCTTTCAATCATGTGTCGACGACTTAGCAACCCCAATAAAAAAGTTATTAATAATACTTCAATAAAGTTTGATGATCAATTAAAACATTGTGGTATGATAAAAAATAAAGATATTATGAGCTTTTTGAGTTAAATGGCAATGAAGGAAAATGAAGAAAATGAATGCTATTATTCCAAATGTATAGAAATATTATTATTGTAAAAAGTATGTGAAAAACAAGAAGAATTATGTTTGTTTGTTGTTGCACAAAAGTGTATTAATATAAATCAAATTAAATATATATTTAACTCTTACATATAGTTTTAAGTTCAATTTCAAATCCAGCTTAAAGGTTTTAATCAATAAAGCTCGGCATTCTTTCAAATTGTATGAGAAATAGGAAATTATGTTGAATAATGATTAAATATAAATAAAGTGTTGTACTTATGTATTACAAATAGGTATAGATACATATCTCCCCTTTTCTCTCTTTGGGATGGGCGATCTAATATGTCCTAAGTGATTGCACAAACATAAACTATTCAATTGTGTTAAATACATACATACAGTAATCATACACAATGTTTAATTCTCAAATAATATTAGCATAATGCAATTGAAGGGATAGATAATAATAATATATAATTAGTGCATAAGCTGTAAAGATAATGCAAATCTTTTATTAGATTTCTTCGGTCACTGATTCTCAATTGCACTTGCTCAATGCCATATATGAAATTTGTGATGTATAAATTAAAGTATTAATCATTCAATTGACAAGTGCCGCTCAATCAAATTGGTACATGATTACAAAATACCGAATGTCCCTATCTATCATAATTAAATGAAGCATGTGATAAAGAGGGACACATGGTTTTAGGTTCAAGATGCGCATTGCCTGTGAAATATATTGTTATACATAGATAGGACTAGAAATCAAAAAGTTATTATTATAAACCTTTTTAGATATATGTCCCTACATAATTATAGATTTTTTAAAGAAAAGTTTATTCAAGAAAAATATTGGAGTGCTTACCTTAAAAAATACAACTATTTGTAAACTCATTTACCAATAAAAAATATTGAAGAACTACTTTTCAAATATTGTTTTCTATGAATGTACAATTAATGATTTCAATATATTAAAAACCCCGGTTTCAATACATGCATTTCAGAACACAATGAAATATTTTTGTTTTAGAACATAACACTTATAAACATTTAAAAATAATATTGTCACTTTTTGAAAAATCGTTTCTTTGTGATTATATACTTTTTTAATCATCAAACCAAGTTACGATTTCTTTTGCTACTGTACTGAAAGTTATACAGATGAATAAATATTTAATTACTAAAGTTTGTTTTTATTTTGAGGCTTATTTTTAGGTATACTAAAATTATGAGATAGTAGTTAGTATTGATTGGCTTTGATGAACTAATTGTAAAGCTATATAACTTATTCATATCCATACAAATGCAAGTTCATTTAAAAAATACAATAAAATCACATTTTATAATCAATAATTTTGAAGCCTTTTTCATATTTTACCCTACATTTCGTAGATCAAAGCCCAAGATCTGCATTGGGAATGGGACAAAGTGTGTTATTTATTCAAACGAGGATATTGGAATTTTCCATTTACAGAGGTGATAAAAATATAGTCATGGGCGAGTGAATGTTTCAACTACCTTGAGGCATATTTAGTTTACACTGTAAGTGTGTTGCATTCTCACAAATGGAATTACGTGCTTACGAAAAAAGGACTTTTCTTCATTTACTAGCTTCATTAGGGCTGATATTTTATAGGCTACGTAATAAAGAACAAATACATCTGAAAAATGATAACCCTCAAGCCTTTCAAAATGAATATGTCTGCTCCATGTTGAGTGTTTTTGCTTCAAATATATTTGTGTACCATAATAGCAAAGTTATCTGCTATAGACGGTAATACTTTTTGTTGTTGATACAATTGAGTTGGTTGTGTTGTTTCATATATAGATGATAAAGAATAAGTTGGTGAGCGAACTTTCGACCAAAGGGGATTGGCATAAAAAAATTATATCAACGAAAAATGGGGGCTTTTATATCATCTATGCCTAGGCCCAAATGTTAAATGAACATCCTTTTACCAAGCTATAATCAATCAATGTAAAAATTATTTATATCCGTTGTTGGTTATAGGGGATCTCAATGTTGATCTATACCGGTCAAAAGTGAAACACTCTAATTATCAAATCTTATCCAAGCTTCTTCAATTCTCTTGAACTTCATGACGTAATTAAAATTTTCAGTCCGAATGAAAATGTGTCATGGAGATGTGGAAATAAGTCTTCACGGATTGACTTAGCATTATCTTCCTCTTCAATACGATCTAAGATCGTAAATGCTCGCTATCGTCCTCAACATAGTTCAGATCATAAGTTGATTGAGATCGATATTCATCAAGACCGGCAAAAAGGGCGTTTTAGGGTTCCTTTATGTATTTTAAACGACAATCATTTTATTGATAAGCTCAAGAAACGTTTTATTCAACTTTTTAACGACTCTTTTAATCCCAAGAAGCTTGCCTATCTTTTATCATACATTGTTAAGTCTACCTCGTTACAATGCATTTGCAAAAAAGACAGAAAGAAGTATCCTTCCAAAAAAACATCGAGGATATGCTTGATAATGGCTCCATCTCTTTTTAGTTCCATTTCGTCGGATTTTAATCATTTATTTCGTGTCTCGGAAATTGCCGAAGATGATTTTAATAAAAAATATTAAAGAAAACTCTCCATCAAGGAGATTGAAAAACCTCTTCCAAAAGGACCACTCAACAACTATCATTTAGAAAATAATTCACGAGGGGAAAACAATCTCCACTCCCAAAAATATATTGAAACTCTTTCGTGTAAGATTTCAAAAGCTTCTTGGTGGGGAAAGTGTCAATTTCCCCCGTCCAAGATTGGGTAAAAACTTAATTTTTACCAAAAGTACGATTGAACACCATATAAAAAAGAAGCTCAAGGAAGGAAAAGTAACTGGGCCAGATGGTATCTGTGGCAAAATCTTCGCTGAATGCAACCATGAAATCGTTTCTTATTTGTTTGAATTTGGGAAATCGATGGAGAATCACGGAAAACTACCGAAAACCCTTACGAAAGGACGAATTACCTTAATCCCAAAAAAGGCTGTGAGACTGATTTAAATAACTGGCGCCCTATTACTGTTCTCAACGAGAGCTATAGGATTCTTTCCGGTGTTCTGGTCTCTAAAATTGAGCCATTTTAAATAAAAAATAGGAAAATAACAAAAGGGATTCCTGAAGGGCCGGAAAATTTCGGATATTTCAAGGAACATTGGAACCGCTATTGAACTTTTATCTAAAAGAAATAATTTGGAGCCATCATCGCCGTAGATCTTAGCAAAGCCTTTGACACAATAGAGCATCGGCATATTTTTAGAGCAATCAGGAAAAATCTCCCTAAATATATTTTAACCATATAAGAGCCCTACTGTACAATGGTACTTCCACAATCTCTATGAGAGAAGTAGAAAGCGACCCTATAATCCTACAGAAAAGTTGTCGTCAAGGCTGCCCTTTAGCCCCACTCTTATTCATTACCGGGCTTGTAGAACTGAGCGAATCAATCATTAAAAAGTACGGAGGATTCGGTGTGAACTTTGGGTCTTCTAAGCACATTATTGATTTATATGCTGACGATGTGACCCTAATGATTCAAGCAAATTCTGACGAACAATTACTCAAGAGAATTGAAGTGATTTTGGGCCACTTCAAAAAATTTGAAAAGCGTCTGGGCTGAAGGTAAACATACAAAAAACTTATATTCTTCCCTTAGGCAAGTGGAACCCTGTAAATGACTTGATCATCTCGGGTTGCTATGTTAAAAAAAGTGTACAAATTTTAGGAATTACTTGGGAAGGAACGGGTGCTTCGGAATCGAATTGGCTGAATGTGAAAAATCTCATCAGTCGATCGATCCCACTCTGGAGAAATAATAACCTCCAAAAGAGGATCGACCTCCATAATTACATCATTGTCCCCACCATTATTTTTAAAGCGACTTCTATACCTTGGTTAGCGGAGCGAGCCATAATGGAAGAAGAATTTTGACTGAACAAGTTATTCCATCAGAGCTATCTGAAGGCCCTGAAAAGATCAAGATCACACCTAGGAGGAGGTCTAAGTTTGTTGTCCAAAATTTTACCAAAGATTTTTCAAAAGGTTTTAATAGACATCTCAACGCATCCGCATGATGAATGGCGTTCAGTTTTTACATCAAGCCCTGCTTTTATTTGGTTAATGTTAGGAACAGATTTAACAAATGACAAGCTAGAAAATTTATCCACTTTTTTAGCAGCCATTCAGCGATTAATTTGGAAGGGTACTCCTCGTTTTAATTCAAATTCCACGATTGATATTGTTCGGCAAAACAATATTTTTTCTTCTGAAACCTTCAAAAGAGCTGGAGTGGATTGCTCTATCTCGAGAGATTTATTCAATCCACGATCTTAATCGAGAGCCAGTATTTAATTCTGGAATTTTTTTTTTCCACTTAAGCGAGCGGCAATCTCTCATCAAGTTCCAGACTCTTGGCATTTGAAGATGTCATTTTGTCGAATTCTAAAGAAGAAGCTGACCAAATTTGCGAGAAATATATTAAAGAAATGGACCTTCCTTTATCGTGGAGACCACGAATATTGAGTTCAATTTCGGGAATTTATGAGGACAGGAGGTTCACAGCTCAGTTCCAAATATCGTTGGGTTGTATTTTCTTTAACACTCCATGCAAAGATTGGGGCGTGATTTACAACAAAATATCACATCCATTAGCAAATTGCCCGGCTCTTGACATCTTGAGAGAGTTTGTTTCACTAAATGTCAGGGGGATGTGTGAAAAAAATGTACTTTCAATTCTTTTATTTGGTCTCAATTCAAACCATTAAAGTCCTCCAAAATCGCGTGCCTTTGAAATGTCTCTTCTAAGTTGCCGAAGTTATATTTCTCAACAGCTAGCTAGCGCCGATTTTATATCCAAGTATGATATCAAAACTATTTTGATCTCTACTGCAGCTAGGTAGTCAGTCTTATCCATTAAGATCCCTGATGTCAATTGTTCCTCTTGGATGTATACAGGCGACTTAGTCAGATTTTATCCGTCCTGCTCAAAGCAATATCTCAATTCTTAAAAAACTTAATTAAGTTTAACAAATAAATAAGAAGTTCAATAAATAATATTATAATTTACCCCTTCACGGGAGTGATTAATCCTAGGAATTTCATTTTTTTGTACCATATTCATTGGACAATGTTTTGTTACTTTTATTTAAATTTAACTTTTAAAGAATAATTTGTATAATTATTGTTATTGTCTGATATATTGTATTTTGTTTTAATAGTGATGAATAACTTTTATATTTAGGGAATAATTTTAAACTACAATGTTTATTTATACATTATATTATGTGCAATTTCTCTGAATAAATAAAGTTTACAAAAAAAAGAATATACGATAATAATAATTTATTCGACGTTTGTTAATAAACGACAAAGACTACTATTTATCAAATAATAGCTATGTCAATTTGAGGACGTTGTCATATAAAATTATATAACAAATATCTCTCAAGATGACTAAACTATCATGTATATATATGTATATATATATATATATATATATATGTGTGTGTGTGTGTGTGATTTTTATTAAAAGGATGGACTTTTTATTGAACGTTCATGCTAAACCATTTATAAGAGATGAATGCCCTTCGTTGATTAATCCTTTACGATGAATATAATCTACAAAAGCAAATATGGGACAACAAAGGAATAAGATATTGATACCCAAAAAGATAATTTATTAAAACGTCTTCTAATAAAAAGACATAATATTATGCAAAGAATGGAACGATAATTAAATTAATCAACTTTTCAGCATCATAAAAATATTGTTGCCAGTCCAAAGAGGGGGCTGCAAACTCTTAGAAATCTTTTATGCTTATTTTTCATAATTAAATATATCTTCTTTCAAAGACATGTCGACTGCCATTGAGGATTTGGGCCATAATCTATAATTTATCATTCATATGAATATATATTTCTGCATTGAAACTTGTCTTTGTGCTATGAGAGCCTGGAGGAAAATAATATGGAAACATATTTTTCTCTTGAATATGTCGCTATGACGTCAACCACCTCATGCAATTTATTGAAAATATAATTAATATCCCTTTTTATTGTTTTTTATTCCTATTCTGTAAATGCATATGATAAATATCCGAACGGGTCTTTGCAAAACTAAATTCTACATATAGTGAAGGGAAATTGAACCAGAACGGCATAGTATTTAACTATATAAGAAGAAATAGTAAATAGAAGTGAAAAAACATGTATGAATTAATTAAATGTACAAAATTTTATTGTAAAAATTATTTTCATTTAAGACTTTAAAATATGCTGAGGTTTGGATAAAGAAACTTGGAACCATGTTCATCTCTGCTGTCCTTGCAGTACTGTCTGATCCAGTCATTTACTATGGTCCATCTTAAGCATTATTGAAGAATGTAACGGCAAGGATTAAGCCAATATCCACTGCATTTATGAATAATGAATAATTCATGTATCTTTGAGTGCATAATAATAGGTCATTATAATAATCAGATTATCTTGTTCCTAAGACATAAATCTAATCATGTAGTCTTCAATATAATTTGTTGAGAGGAGGGATTTTTTCTGGCATTTGCAGGATATATAATTTAAATCTATAATCTTCATAATAATTTTGACTGCCAAAGAAGAGTATGTATTTTCCATGATATTATATAGTGAAACCTTTATATACCTAATGAGTCTAAAGGTGTTTAAACAAAGAAATGGTTTTAAAAGATATATAATTATAAATATTTAACAATCGAAAATAGGTATTTTGTTAGCATAATCAATTTATTGCTGTGTGTTCTTTTATGATGCTAAAGTTTCTGAGTACTCCGCTGAGTAATGTTATTTAATCAAACAAAACAGTATATAATTTGCTTGAATTAGTTTTCAATTTCATTCATAGGATTTTCTTAATATCATATTGAAAGAAGAAAATTGATTTAAAAAGTTGTGACTTAGAAGTGTATGTACTTTTTGGCTTACAAAAATCTACGGAATAGTTTATTTTTTCTCAGTCGGAGATCACTACAAAACATTGATAGGACTTTTGACACCATCGCTTGCAAAATGTTACGCAGGAAAAACAATGCTACTCCCAGACTATTTTTCCTCGATACTTAAACCAAATGCCAAATACATATTCATTCTTTCTATAAAAAAGTTTCATTTATACTTTTATTTGAAAAGAAGGTAAACTTAATATAGTATGTACATATTTTTAAAGAAAGTTCGACTGACATTTCTCATTCTTCATGCTTTCTCTTTTTTTGTAGTTAGTGTTTGGATACGAAATTATACACCAATTATTTTTTCATTATCTTTTGAGCTTATATTTCAAATAAAACTTATTTTAATCTATTATCATATTACATTATGTTTTCTGCTTCTTTTTAAAAAGTTTCACATAACCAATTAAAGTCTTTTTATAAATTTGATTGAGCATATGGAGTGAACGTTTATATAGAATTCTTATATTTAAACATGAGAGTAATTATTTTTACATCTTTGTGGAGGAAAGACTTTTTTTTAAATGAGTAATATTGTATTGATTTGAACATCATAGTTGAGTTAAATATGATACGTATTTGCACATAAAATAAAGTTGCAAATACTACTTTTTGCTTTATAACAATCAAAACTAATTTGACCAACAATAAGTTTAAAAGAAAAGAAAATATGAAACAAAACTTTTGGATTAGTAAAAGACTTATACTACACTACATAATGGAAATAGTAAGCTCACGAGTAGTAACTAAAGTGAATTATATAACAATACTTACCACTAAAAAATATTATTAATAAAAATATGATTTATTGTAAGGAAATAAAAAATATGTTAACTTTTGTTAGTCTAAAGTGTATTTGTGTAATGAAAGATAATTTTGCATACATTTTTTAATATCAATATTGATAAATTTAAGTATTCAAAATACGTCCGCTAAGTTTTGCCAATATAAGAATCTTATTTTTGGATATTTATTGGCTTAGTTTTTTAATTGACGTCTTATATAACGAACAAAAATTTTTTTTTTTTGATAGTCCGCAGACTATAAGCATTTATTTTTCATTTCAAAACAAACACAGAAAAACAAGTAATAAAAATTAGCATAAGATTGAAAACATAAGTAACAAAAAATTAAAATATGTTAAAACACGTACTAAAAACAATTATGCTTTAAGATTTTTTAACAATTTAGAATAGTTTTTTGTAATATTTATCACTGAATCACATAAAATTTTTTTTTTGCTTTTATTGCATAAATAAAAAACTGTGTTTTTGTAATAATTGCGTTGATATGGTCCGCCTCTTCTCCCACGTAGAATGATATGAAGTCGTTCTTGGAGGTTGTAATTTTCCAGTGGCTTTTAATTATTCCTATCGTTTCCTCATAAAACTTGAGGAGTTTTCTACAAGACCATAGAAGGTGTTTTGAAGTTTCGGGTTCCTCTCTGCAGAAATAACAGTTTTTTCCTTCTCCACTACCGAAGTGTTTCCCAACTTGGAGTGTTCCGCTGAGGACCCTGTACTTGAACCATTTTTCTGCAGAGGTCAAAAGAGGGTTTTTAAAGGCTTTAATGCATAATTTAATGTCTCGATCTATCTCCCTCCTGGAGAGGTAATTTAAAAAGGGCGAAAGAGTAGCCTTCGTTCCGCATCTTCTCAAGACTTGTGGGGCCACATTGGAAAAAATTATCCTAAAGGGAGTGACAGGTCTATTTTTAAACTTTGGTGGTCCTTGAATGTGTTTTATTCTATGGAAGAGCATCTTCCCTAAAAGGCTGTTTTCAAATTCCATGTCCCCCAAACACGACAACCCTTGGAACGTTGAAAGGTCCTTCCTTAAAGAGGATATTGCATCCATTGCAGGCATTTGCCAACCAAGGTATTCCTCAAACTTAACAATAAGTGGTGTTGCTGCTTCGCTCATTTCCTTTAGAAGAGGACACATGAGTGAGGATTTTCTTAAAATTTGAAAATAACCCTTATGGAGGTCTTTTTTTAAGTCTTCTTTTTGGGAGATCAGATATTGTTTTATCATTTCTGCCCAATCCTCTGTACAATCTTTTAACCTTGTAAACCATCGTGAGTTCATGTTTCTCCACATAGACGAAAAATCGAGAACACCAAGACCACCATATCCGTGAGGATTATGTAGTCTTTTGTGAGAGAGGTTCTTGAACTTGGAGAGAAGAAATATTTTTCCTTTAGGGAGTTAACAGTGTCACAGGTTATATGGTCGTAAGGAGTTACCTTAAGAAGATGAATTACTTTTGGGAGAATATAAATATTCCAGCTGATTATTTTATTCCAGAATCCAAGATTGAGTGGAGTGAAAAAGGTTATTGCATTCCTTATCCTATTAATAATTTCACTGCAGTTTTTTGACCCAGAGTCGAGTCCGATCCATGTTCCTAAAACTTTTAAACTTTTTTGGGTAGATATGGATGGCCAAATCGGAGAGAGATGATCATTGTGGGGGCTGAGTACTTCGCATTTTTCTTCGTTTATACAAAGGCCAGAGACTTTGGAGAAATCACTCAAATATTTGAACACACGTGTGAAATTTTGTGTCGTTCGTTGTACATCGCCCGTGGTTAGGATTGTAGTGTCATCTGCATAGGCTTTGACATCTATCCCTTCAATTTTTGATAATTGTCTTAGGAGAGGATCAGTTGCAATGATGAATAACAGGGGAGCGCTCGGATCTCCCTGGAGACAGCCTCTATTTATTTGGTATGTGCATTGTTTGGCACCATAGCCAACGGTGTTTTTTGCATTGGAAAGAAGAATGCCAACCAATCTCATCATATAATGACCAAACCCCTTGTTTGCAAGAGTTTTAATTATATGTAAGTGAGAAACTGTGTCAAAAGCCTTTTTAAAATCGATGGTTAAAATGGATGTATTAAAATTGGTTTCGTATTTGGTCTGGAGGTTAAAAGGAATGTCTTCGATTAGTTTGCTCTTGACGAATCCGTATTGCGATGTATTAATAATGTGACTCATGCATTCATTTAGCCTGTTACTAATTATGTATGAAAAGATCTTGAAAATGCAGTTTTGCATGGTTAAAGGGCGGAGGTTTTTGACAAATCGAGGATCTTTATCTTTTTTAGGTATGAGAACCAGTGAGCCAGTGGATGCGTAAGACGGGAATGCACCTACAGCGAGAACTTTTTCATAAAATAAGAGTAAAATCGGGGCAAGGGCTTTAGAATATTTTTTATAAAATTCAAAACTGAGCCCTGTGTTACCTGGGGCTTTATCTCTCTTAGCATTTTTGTTAATAGCAGTTAAAATTTCTTCCATAGTTATCAACGATTCCATTTTGTTTACTATGTCTTCCGGTATGTCTGATATTGATGAACTCTTAATTTGGTTGCAAAAGTTCGCATCATTTCGTTCACATTTTAAACATTTTTGTTGAGGGGAACAATCATTGCACGAATATAATGCCGAATAAAAACTTGAAATGACTTGGTTATTTTCTTCCTCAGACTTACTTATAGAGCCGTCTTCCTTAAAAAGATTCTTTTTGATTTTTTTAATAGATTTTTTTTCTATTTGAACACATTGAAGTCTTGATTTCGAGAGATCGTCAATTTCGGAAAGTTTCAGTTTGATTCGGTGAATTTCGTCTTCTCTTCTCAACAGAGAGCTTATTTCATCTCGTATTTCGCGGGTTTCTTTCGAGGGGTCGTCGTAAGAACATAACTTTAGAATTCGGTTTCTTTTCCTTTGAGCATTTACACTCCCTTGAAATCGGCACGCGTTCCGAATCGAATTTACCATTGATGCAAAGTCTTGAAATATATTGTTAAAGTTTGTTCTTGCATGAGTGTTACTAATTATTTCAGTAATTTTTTTATCCAAACATTCGTTTTCTAAGACTTTATTGTTAAGTTTCCATGACCTCTTGTGGACGGGGTTCATTGGTCTGTCGTAGAGTATCATTTTGATTGCCCTATGATCGGAGATAGGATTCTGCACAACTTGATAGTCTTTGACACTTGATATGCATATTCCTTTAGTAAAAAAATAGTCGAGTCGAGAAGATACTTTTTGTCCATTTTTATTGTTAGTGAAAAAAGTATGATTTAGATCATTTTTGCAAACTGCTATGTCGTTGAACTCATGTGCTGAGATAATGGTTTTAAAAGCTTTTGTGGCGTTCGGTGACGGATTTGAATTACTGGACGTTGTGTCCCTTTTCATGTTAAGTTTTAAATTTAAGTCTCCAGAGATAATTGTAGGTTTGTTGGTTATAATAGGGGAGAGCTCGTTGTAAAAGAAATCCGGATCATCGTCGTTGGGTCCGTAAACTCCAATTATTTCTATTGACCGGTTGTTTTCCACTGCAGCGCTTATTTTGAGAAGATTCCCTCTGTTGTCTCGGTAGAGAACCTTAGATTTGAAAGTCTTCTTTGAAAGAATACAAACACCTCTATTAGCATAGTTTTCTTGAGGTTTAAAAGAGTCGAACGAGTTATAACAGTCGGGTATGGTAAAATGTTTGGTGTAAGAGCATCTGGTATCCGTTAAAATGATAAAATCTGGTAAGTCTAAAAACCTCAAAAATCTCAGAAGTTCAAATTTTTTCTTTGTGCTGCTAATCGAATTGACGTTTAATGATAAAAAGCTTAGCGTCTCCATACATTAAAAAACTAAGAAACATTATCTCCTTGATGTTTTTTACCGTCTGCCTCAGGGGAGTGCCCACCGTCCGGCAGATTTCTTTTAGCGCTTTCGGGTTTCTCTGTCTTTTCAGAACTAGTGTGTTTTATAGAATCGAAAGGAGGAGTGTCATTGCTATTGGGTTCATTTAAATTTGAGAGAGATTTTTTACTTTTTGTTGGGGTAGAGGGAGAGTTATCAGCCTCACCCGAATTGGGGGGAGGACAACAAACATTTTCCTCTGGTTTGTCTTTTGATGGGCTAGATTGTCTGCTTGGAGAATGCTTAGGTGAATTTATATTCTGTTTGGTGTAATGTTCAATGTTTTTAGGGTATGTGTGATGTAAAGAATGACTATTAGCTTGTATGTCTTCTTTATTCATTCTGTATTTTTAGGGGAGTAATGTTTGAATTAGGATCTTTTTGGACGCTGGAGGCTACTTCTCCTTGGCTAACTGGAATCTTGGAGTTATTAGGGTTATTGTCTTTTGTTTCCATAATCTTGGATGCAAGAATTTTTTCATATTCGAATGAGAATATACGATTACCATTGGTAACGGCAGTTAGTGTAACCTGGATAGGAAGAAAAAAAGAAGGGAGAGAAGTGAGGCAAAATACTCCCCCCCTTCTCTTTCTATCCAGGTAACACTAACAGATTACCAGATGGTAATCGTATATTCTCATATCAAAAGATCAATTTTTGGGGGAGAGTACGTATTTGCTTATATCTCTTAAAGTATAGCGATTTTCAGAACACCAAACATATCAAATGAAAGCTTGGTTAACCAGCTTTAATATTTTGGTATACTAAATCATGTCAATTTAATAAGTAGAGAGTTATATGTACATTAAAAAAGCCTATCTCGCGTACAAAATGACGCATATAATGGATTATAAATGCGTCAGAGACAAAGTAAAATTTTGAGAGGATACCTTGACGCAAATCTAAGAAACACATTATTATTTATTTTTTTCATAATCGATTTCTTATAGGTCAATACAGGCTCTGAATCATATGATGTAAACTCAGATTGTACTGAATTCTGAATTGATAGAATGCAACCAAGGTCATTTTTGGATTTATCATCTAAAGTTTTACTAAACTTAAAAGTACTATTTTACTCTGAAGCGAACAAGTCATCTTCTACAGGCGAGTGAAGTTAATTGATACAAAAAAGCTATGAAATAAGCTAACAATACACACTCCCTTTCTTGCTTTGTTTTTACTGAAAACTTTGTTTTATTAAAAAACATCAAACATACGTCTGGTAGTAAATTAGATTTCCTTTAAATTAATAATTATTATTGAAGTCTGTAACGTCCACCATTTTGAAGAAATTTGCGGAAAACTATATTTTTACTAAATTTTTAAAACTTTGACCTCGTTGCGCGACCTCGTAATGTTGACCGATTTTGTTCAAACTTTGTATGTCGTCTTCTTTTATCACCAAGAAACAGAAAATCCACAAAGTTGCTAACATTTCAAACATTTGAAAAATAAGAACAACCCTAATGAATATACAATCTTTCAGCGGATCTTGTCCTTTTTTAGGCTGAGAAAGTACTTCCCAGTCGTCCTCAGGTACTCATCATGGTGTCCGGTCGGCTGTGGTCCCGGCAGGTAGTGCAGTGATCGATACCCGCCTCAGCTTACAGGTGAACCCATCAGAATCATCGTCTTCTTCGCTGTCTGCTTCACACGGGGGTCGAGAACCGGGCCCCCATGGCTCCGCCAGACTTGCCTCCGTTCCGCCGAATCCCCCAGGAAACCAGGACTTGTCCTGGACTAACAGATGAGATCCCAGAAAGTCCTCCCCTGTGGTCCTGGAACAGCTTCAGGAGGTCCTGACAGCACTTCACTCGCTGCGTCTTGTTGGTTTCAGAGAGCTGGTGAGGGACCGCACGCTGAGGAGGTTTTGGAGCCCTAGATCCTCCGTCAGAAGCCTGAAAACAGTTGTAGATGGTAGGGACACCTCTGCAGCAACTTGTCGAGTGATCATCCGGGGTTATTCTCGACCAGGCGCTTCACACTGGCCACAGTCTCCTCTGTCCTCGTCTCCCGGGACGTCAGGACAGGTCTTCTTCTCCAGGGCAAAAACACCCTTATCAACTCAGTGTGCCTCTCTGGAGGTTGTAGAGGCCAGAGCAGAAGTCAGGGAAGGTAGAGAGCAGGTCCCCGTGGATCTCGTTCATTTCCTGGCGAGCTTGATTCGGATCAAGAAGTAGGAGCGAAAGTCGGGTGTCTCCATTTTCAGCGGCGAGTAAAATGAATGATAAAAATGACGCGATTACTCACCTCATATACTAACCTGAGTGGTGCCATACAGTCTGTTCCCATGCAAAATATGCAATAAGAACCTCCCGTTGAAATTTTGAGATAGCGCGTGAACTTTTCGAGATAGCTAACCTACCTCATTTTTATGGAACAACCTAATACTTTAAATAGAAAGTCTCCTGTGCACCGATTATATAAAACAACATATTGCATGTGTGAAAGCATAATATCCTTTCATAACATTAGATTTTGTTGATATACTTTTTAAATGTATAAGGTTTTTCATTTCAATAAGATTTTTTTTTAGAAATACATATGATACTTTTTGCAGCTTTAAAATATATGAAAGAACTTTTTTCTAATATTTTAACGACTTCGTATTGCGTTTAATTAAAAAGTATGTTCTAGATTTTTTTCTTCTAAGAAATAACATATAACTGAAACGTCAAATACCATCTTCGTTAAAAATTATTTTTCTTTTGTGCCAAGCATTTAATTAATTAAATATTATATAAATAACTTTTTCTTTATAACGAATCGAAACAATAAATAATAGGCTTTAATTTCTAGAGAAGCTTTACTGTGTATTTTCTTGTAATTTTCATCATGCTAATGAAACTAATTACTTGTGCAAAAGAACATGTTAAAAACCTTTTGCTTTGACTTTTAATAAAATATAAAATAATGTTTCAGCAACTATTTTAATAACAAGATACAGCTTCTTTTTACACTCCAAAATATTTTATATCGAACTAATAATATGCTAAAGGAGATCATTATTTCAAATCAACACCGGTATATTACAATGAAAGGAAACAATTTGTTTTTTATATATTTTTCATAGACAATTTCTGTGAACTCAAAAAAGACATTTGGTTTGAGTTATATTATATATATCTCATTTTTATTTATTTAAATAATAAACGAACTAGTTAGAAAAAAATATATTGCGTCGCCAAAAGGTATTTAAAAATATACTTTCTTCATTGATTGATGACGTATCACTTCGATGAAGGATCAAAAGTCAAAAAACCTTGATTATTGCCAAAGCAATATATTGACTTGCTTCTATTTTAGCAATTTCAATTTAATTATGCTTGATATTAATGTATGAAAAAATATATTTAAAAATGTTGAGTTTTACATTGTATGCTTTAAAAGGGCTGATTTAGTGATATTTGAAAGTGCACCAACAAGATATACTTTTATAGTTGTATCAATTGTTCCTGTATGATGGGTCCTAACATGTGTAAATAAGTGCTGACCAAAAATCCCTCAAATTTGAATGCACTAACACGTGCAGAATTGAAGCTATCAGAAATATCACTGTTAATATATACGGTGATAAAACTGCGTCAAAACTCATATTAATCCTGTTTGCAGTATGTCGGCCATCAATAGCTTGGACATGAGACCAGATGACTTCTTAAGTGTCGAAATAATCCCTGTAAAGATGTCATCTATAACTCCAATTATACTGTCACCTTAGGAAAGGTTAGAGGACACAACAATTGCACCGGGAATGATGTATGCTGACGTATGTGCCCGAGAGGCATATCAATTTCAGTACCCGTGTTATGTATCAAGCAAAGAATGCGCTCAGAAAAGAACCCTTTCGCGAATGGCGAACCGCATGGTTCAAATATGAAGATATGTCGCTAAACAAAACTTATCATCACGCAGCCCTATATTGGCAATAAAAGTTTCAATTATAAGCGCCACCTGAATTTCAATCGTTGTTGGAATGATGAGCGGCCTCATAGCCCTAATTAGACATCTCTTCAAGATGGGAAGGAGGTTGAAAACCCGACAATCCGGCTTTGCAACATCGACGAAGAAAACTTTACCACTTCCCACATACAAGGAGGAAGATAAGGCAAATCGAATGAGATGTCGAGAGACTAAGAAGGTCCTTAAATACTTTTAATTCTTTAATATTTCTAATTGTATGCGTTTTTAAGATATTTTATTAAAAAAGACAATACCGGGTGATACCGAATTCAGTTTCGGTGAGGCTGATCTATTTTTAGAAGCTAAACAAACACGTACTAATATATAATGTTTGAAGGCTACTTGGCTGGTTCGAAATTAATCTTAAGTTAAGTTATAATTTCTATTTTATAAAATTGATTTGCCCTTTATATTTGCGTAAAATAAGCAAATAGCTACATCAAAAATGGTCAAATCGTTTTAGATAATTATAATACGTCGATTACAGTATGAGTAACATCTCTAGCGCAATGTTTTATGTAAATAGCTCACACAAAATATAAATAAAACAATGATCACTTTCTAATATAAGACAATTGCAGATGAATATTGGACACAAATACCAACTTACATTATATCAACTATCAAATTATATTTGGTTACCAGTCTAAGGCATGATGAGTGCCTGTGAAAGATGATATACACAGTCATCTGAGTGCCCTATGACATTTAGCATCGTGCTTCATAGTCACTGGTCACATCATCTTAGGTCGTTTATCACAACAGACATACCACTCTCTTGGTATGTATGTATGTATATTTATTTTCCCCCTTATTCTAAGTAAAGGCATAACAGTAATATATTGATTCCAGAGTATCAAACAAATGGTTCATGGGTATTAGAGAGAACCATGCATGGAATTCATGAATGTCAAGAAAGAATGTCTCTTATCGAGATTGTTTATCAAACTTCAATCAAAATATATAGAGTGTGTCAATAAGAATGTATATTATCAATCACATACTCGTTTATTTATTCAAATCTGCATAAAGATAAAACAGATACAATTAATAAAAAAATATTAAAGACCATAAGATAAGCAAGGAATACTAGAAACTACAGAAAGGAGGTCTCTTTACCTAAGTAGATATTTCATTTCAGTAGTTATTTATTCTTTAGTGAAACGTGGTGAATTTCAGCACCAATTATTTTTCTCGAAATTGATCTCAATTAAGTGTAAATCGGCTCTGATTAGTTATGTTATATATACATTAACATATTTAATAAATAAGTAGAATTTACATGTGTCTTCTTAACGTATTGATTTCCCGGCGGTGCGGAAAAAGTCACCTTTCCATGTAGTTTCTGGTACTCCTGGATAAGCAAAACCTTAAGTTCCTTTTTACAAGTTACAAAATAATATCAATACCTGACATACTGGATCACTAATATTTATGAATTTGCTAATATTTATATCGAAAACAATAAATTTAAAAAATCATGTTGGTTTTAAATCATTACCTTTGAAAAATAATATTAGCTTTTATATTTTATCTTGTCCAATTGTTATAAATACCTTTTGTTCATTATCCCATAAGTATTTTATATGTGTGATAGTTACTTGTTCCTCATCCTTTTGGAAAAACCTACCATCCTTTTAAAAGATGTAATAAAGAAATCGACATTTAATTAATGTGGAGGTGTTGAAAAGGCTTTTCAAAGAGTAATGGGTTCACTCCTTGATTTAAAAACTTTGTATAAAATTAATGGATTATTGAAAAACTCGGTTCTATAAGCTTTTTGTAATAGTTTTGTTTTAGTTGAAAAATATGAAAAGGAAACATTCTCCAGTTTTTTGACGTAAAAAATATCCAAACTAGAGGCATATATACACTCAGAGAGTGCAAACCTCCGCCGTCACGGGGTCCTTATGAGCGGATTTTCACGACTGGGGCGGCGTAGAGGGACGGGGGAGGGTTCCCCTCGACGGGAAATTCCGAGAGAAGAAGCTCTCCGGCACCCGATTCACAGCACAGCGACATCTATTGGCAGAGTAGGCTAACTTGAAATATTTATTAGTATTT
>CP045892.1:24110822-24193586 GCA_013387185.1 Caligus rogercresseyi
ATGCGTCAGAGACAAAGTAAAATTTTGAGAGGATACCTTGACGCACATCTAAGAAACACATTATGATTTATTTTTTCATAATCGATTTCTTATAGGTCAATAAGGCTCTGAATCATATGATGTAAACTCAGATTGTACTGAATTCTGAATTGATAGAATGCAACCAAGGTCATTTTTGGATTTATCATCTAAGTTTTACTAAACTTAAAAGTACTATTTTACTCTGAAGCGAACAAGTCATCTTTACAGGCGAGTGAAGTTAATTGATACAAAAAGCCATGAAATAAGCTAACAACACACACTCCCTTTCTTGCTTTGTTTTTACTGAAAACTTTGTTTTATTAAAAAACATCACATACGTCTGGTAGTAAATTAGATTTCCTTTAAATTAATAATGATTATTGAAGTCTGTAACGTCCACCATTTGAAGAAATTTGCGGAAAACTATATTTTACTAAATTTTAAAACTTTGACCTCGTGCGCGACCTCGTAATGTTGACCGATTTGTTCAAACTTTGTATGTCGTCTTCTTTTATCACCAAGAAACAGAAAATCCACAAAGTTGCTAACATTTCAAACATTTGAAAATAAGAACAACCCTAATGAGGAGACAATCTTTCAGCCGGATCTTGTCCTTTGTTAGGCTGAGAAAGTACTTCCAGTCGTCCTCAGGTACTCTATCATGGTGTTCCGGTCGGCTGTGGTCCCGGCAGGTAGTGCAGTGATCGTACCGCCTCAGCTTACAGGTGAACCCCATCAGAATCATCGTCTTCTTCGCTGTCTGCTTCACACGGGGGTCGAGAACCGGGCCCCCATGGGCTCCGCCCAGATTTGCCTCCGTTCCGCCGAATCCCAGTAGAACCAGGACTTGTCCTGGACTACAGATGAGATCCCAGAAAGTCCTCCCCTGTGTCCTGGAACAGCTTCAGGAGGTCCTGACAGCACTTCACTCGCTGCGTCTTGTTGGTTTCAGAGAGCTGGTGAGGGACCAGCACGC
The DNA here is from genome assembly GCA_013387185.1 of Caligus rogercresseyi. Classification (NCBI taxonomy): domain Eukaryota; kingdom Metazoa; phylum Arthropoda; class Copepoda; order Siphonostomatoida; family Caligidae; genus Caligus; species Caligus rogercresseyi. The sequence goes on from CP045892.1 coordinate 24,111,820, forward strand.
TGAGGAGGTTTTGGAGCCCTAGATCCTCCGTCAGAAGCCTGAAAACAGTTGTAGATGGTAGGGACATCTCTGCAGCAACTTGTCGAGTGATCATCTGGGGGTTATTCTCGACCAGGCGCTTCACACTGGCCACATTCTCCTCTGTCCAGGGACAGGTCTTCTTCCCAGGGCAAAAACACCTTATCAAACTCAGTGTGCCATCTCTGGAGGTTGTAGAGGCCAGAGCAGGAGTCAGGAAGGTAGAGGCAGGTCCCGTGGATCTCGTTCAATTTCCTGGCGAGCTTGATTCGGATCAAGAAGTAGGAGCGAAAGTCTGGTGTCTCCATTTCAGCGGCGAGTAAAATGATGATAAAATGACGCGATTACTCACCTCATATACTACCTGAGTGGTGCCATACAGTCTGTTCCCATGCAAAAATATGCAATAAGACGCTCCCGTGAAAAATTTTTGAGATAGCGCGTGAACTTTTCGAGATAGCTAACCCAACCCCCCGCCATTCATAATGTATAAATTAGGTTCCGAAATATTTTCGTGTGACGTCACGTCTGGCAGAAAACATAAACAAATAACCTTTACTATAAATAACATCTCTACTCAAATTATCATTAGTGCATCGTACTCTACAAAAATGACTTCAATAATAATAAAAAAGAAAAAAGACAGTGTGCAGTTGCTGTTTGTCCTTCATTGGATCCCAATGCTCACAATGTATGTACCACTCGTTTCCAACCAACATCAACAGAAAAAAAGCTTGGACCATCGCATGCAAAAGAGGAGATTCGACATTCAGCCTGCTCATCCTTTATGGTAGTCTAACTTCACTGAAGCTCGTGTTTTCTCCAAATAAAATTTGAAAAAAAAACGCCTTCAAGAGCAAAAACTAGAAAAGAAAAAGTTTAAGAGAGAAGCGAAAAATGAATGATAATTCAATGACTCAATAAATCATTTCTTTTCCCTAAAATGTATTGCTAATAATATTTCCCATATAAGATTATAACAGTATTTTGTTGAAAATTTGATAATATTATCGTATTTTTTCTTGATAGCGTATTCTAATAATATTACTAATATATTATTATAACCTAATACTTTAAATAGTAGTCTCCTTGCACCGATTATTAAAACAACATATGCATGTGTGAAAGCATAATATCCTTTCATAACATTAGATTTTGTTGAATATACTTTTTAAATGTATATGTGTTTTTCATTTCAAATAAGATTTTTTTTAGAAATACATATGATACTTTTTGCAGCTTTTAAATATATGAAAGAACTTTTTTCTAATAATTTAACGACTTCGTATTGCGTTTAATTAAAAGTATGTTCTAGATTTTTTTCTTCTAAGAAATAATTAAACTTAAACGTCAAATAATATCTTCTTAACCATATTTTTCTTTTGCCATATTTACTTAATTAATTATTATATTATATAAAAATTTTTTTTTATTCGAATCGTTAAAATAAATAATAGCCTTTAATTTCTAGAGAAGCTTTACTGTGTATTTTCTTGTCATTTTCATCATGCTAATGAAACTAATTACTTGTGCAAAAGAACATGTTAAAAACCTTTTGACTTTTTTAAAAAAAATAATGTGTTCAGCATTATTTTAATAACAAGATACAGCTTACTTTTTAAAATAAATTTTTCGATATCGAAATAATATGCTAAAGGAGATCATTATTTCAAATCAACACCGGTATATTACAATGAAAGGAAACAAATTGTTTTTTATATAGTTTTCATAGACAATTTCTGTGAACTCAAAAAGACATTTGCTTTGAGTTATATATATATATATCTCATTTTTATTTATTTAAATAATAAACGAACTAGTTAGAAAAAAATATATTGCGTCGCCAAAAGGTATTTAAAAATATACTTTCTTCATTGATTGATGACGTATCACTTCGATGAAGGATCAAAAGTCAAAAAACCTTGATTATTGCCAAAGCAAATATTGACTTGCTTCTATTTTAGCAATTTCAATTTAATTATGCTTGATATTAATGTATGAAAAAATATATTTAAAAATTTGAGTTTTACATTGTATGCTTTAAAAGGGCTGATTTAGTGATATTTTGAAAGTGCAACCAACAAGATATACTTTTATAGTTGTATCAATTGTTCCTGTATGATGGGTCCTAACATGTGTAAATAAGTGCTGAACCAAAAATCCCTCAAAATTTGAATGCACTAACACGTGCAGAAATTGAAGCTATCAGAAATATCACTGTTAATATATACGGTGATAAAACTGCGTCAAAACTCATATTAATCCTGTTTGGCAGTATGTCGGCCATCAATAGCTTGGACATGAGACCAGATGACTTCTTAAGTGTCGAAATAATCCCCTGTAAAGATGTCATCTATAACTCCAATTATACTGTCACCTTAGGATAGGTTAGAGGACACAACAATTGCACCGGGAATGATGTATGCTGACGTATGTGCCCGAGAGGCATATCAATTTCAGTACCCGTGTTTATGTATCAAGCAAAGAATGCGCTCAGAAAAGAACCCTTTCGCGAATGGCGAACCGCATGGTTCAAAATATGAAGATATGTCGCTAAACAAAACTTATCATCACGCAGCCCTATATTGGCAATAAAAGTTTCAATTATAAGCGCCACCTGAATTTCAATCTTTGTTGGAATGATGAGCGGCCTCATAGCCCTAATTAGACATCTCTTCAAGATGGGAAGGAGGTTGAAAACCCGACAATCGGCTTTGCAACATCGACGAAGAAACACTTTACCACTTCCCACATACAAGGAGGAAGATAAGGCAAATCGAATGAGATGTCGAGAGACTAAGAAGGTCCTTAAATACTTTTAATTCTTTAAATATTTCTAATTGTATGCTTTTTAAAGATATTTTTATTAAAAAAGACAATACCGGGTGATACCGAATTCAGTTTCGGTGAGGCTGATCTATTTTTAGAAGCTAAACAAACACGTCCTAATATATAATGTTTGAAGGGCTACTTGGCTGGTTCGAAATTAATCTTAAGTTAAGTTATATTTCTATTTATAAAATTGATTTGCCCTTTATATTGCGTAAAATAAGCAAAATAGCTACATCAAAAATGGTCAAATCGTTTTAGATAATTATAAATACGTCGATTACAGTATGAGTAACATCTCTAGCGCATTTTTTTTTATGTAAATAGCTCACACAAAATATAAATAAAACAATGATCACTTTCTAATATAAGACAAATTGCAGATGAATATTGGACACAAATACCAACTTACATTATATCACTATCAAATTATATTTGGTTACCAGTCTAAGGCATGATGAGTGCCTGTGAAAGATGATATACACAGTCATCTGAGTGCCCTATGACATTTAGCATCGTGCTTCATAGTCACTGGTCACATCAATCTCAGGTCGTTTATCAACAACAGACATACCACTCTCTTGGTATGTATGTATGTATGTATATGTATTTTCCCCCTTATTCTAAGTAAAGGCATAACAGTAATATATTGATTCCAGAGTATCAAACAAATGGTTCATGGGTATTAGAGAGAACCATGCATGGAATTCATGAATGTCAAGAAAGAATGTCTCTTATCGAGATTGTTTATCAAACTTCAATCAAAATATATTAGAGTGTGTCAATAAGAATGTATATTATCAATCACATACTCGTTTATTTATTCAAATCTGCATAAAGATAAAACAGATACAATTAATTAAAAAATATTTAAAGACCATAAGATAAGCCAAGGAATACTAGAAACTACAGAAAAGGAGGTCTCTTTACCTAAGTAGATATTTCATTTTCAGTAGTTATTTATTCTTTAGTGAAACGTGGTGAATTTCAGCACCAATTATTTTTCTCGAAATTGATCTCAATTAAGTGTAAATCGGCTCTGATTAGTTATGTTATATATACATTAACATATTTAATAAATAAGTAGAATTTACATGTGTCTTCTTAACGTATTGATTTCCCGGCGTGCGAAAAAAGTCACCTTTCCATGTAGTTTCTGGTACTCCTTGGATAAGCAAAACCTTAAGTTCCTTTTTACAAGTTACAAAATATTATATCAATACCTGACTTACTGGATCACTAATAATTTATGAATTTGCTAATATTTGTATCGAAAACAATAAATTTAAAAAAATCATGTTGGTTTTAAATCATTACCTTTGAAAAATAATATTAGCTTTTATATTTTATCTTGTCCTATTGTTATAAATCCTTTTGTTCATTATCCCATAAGTATTTTATGTGTGATAGTTACTTGTTCCTCATCCTTTTGGAAGTAACCTACCATCCTTTTAAAAGATGTAATAAAAGAAATCGACATTTAATTAATGTGGAAGGTGTTGAAAAGGCTTTTCAAAGAGTAATGGGTTCACTCCTTGATTTAAAAACTTTGTATAAAATTAATGGATTATTGAAAAACTCGGTTCTATAAGCTTTTTGTAATAGTTTTGTTTTAGTTGAAAAATATGAAAAGGAAACATTCTCCATGTTTTTTGACGTAAAAAATATCCAAAACTAGAGGCATATATACACTCAGAGAGTGCAAACCTCCGCCGTCACGGGGTCCTTATGAGCCGGATTTTTCACGACTGGGGCGGCGTAGAGGGACGGGGGAGGGTTCCCCTCGACGGAAATTCCGAGAGGAAGACGCTCCCGGCACCCGATTTCACAGCACAGCGACATCTATTGGCAGAGTAGGCTAACTTGAAATATTTATTAGTATTTAGCTCATTTTGCATCTTAATTCTGCACTCAGAGATGCCAAAATTTAATCACTTGTTCCTTTTGGCACTTCTAACAACTCCACAACGTTTCATCCGAATCCGTTCGTTACTTTTTGAGGTATCCTGCTGACAAACAACCAAACAACAAACTAACAAACCAACAAATAAACCAACGCCAGTGAAAACAATTCCTCCTTCGGCGGAGGTAATAATATAAGTTTTCAATAATGTGTATTTATATATTATATGTAATATCTCTAATTCAATAAAGTCTATAAAAAAGTTTTATTCGGGTATACAAATTTTCTGCAAAAGAATCATCTTTTCAAGCCTTCGTGACTCTTTATAGTCTCTCACAGACTTTTTGAACAAAGAATAATTTGTGAGGAAAAATAATATATTCTTATATTTGATGATAAATGAACTCATTTAATACCGACATTTTTGTATGACTGCCTATTAAACTAAGAATTTAACTTACAAGGACTCTCACTCTTAAAAAACCTTTGCGTCAAAATAAAAACTATCATAAGGAGGCGCAGAAATTCATCTTGTTGATATGTCAACTTTAATATTGTTTACGTGAATAGAAGCTTTTTTTGTGCCTATATTTGGTTCGACAGGATTGCATCCGACTGGAAATAATAAGCATTATAGCACTAAAATTAGTCTATCGAACCTAGGATCTTATAAATGAGGTAGACCAAAAATGACCATCCCCTCTCGGGATTCGAACCTGCGCCCCCAACATTGAGAGTTGAACACGCCTTAACACGCACGGCTATCGAGCTTCCTTGCTATCCTCTAGTCTTGGTATAAAAAACGGACTAGATGGGATTTTTTTTGCCTAATTGGTTCAATAGCATTGCATCCAAACGGATATAATATAAATTTAGTCTATCGAACCAAAGATCTTATCAATGAGGCTGACCAAAACTGACCTTTCCCTCTCGGGATTCGAACCACCGCCCCCAACACGCCTTAACACACTTAGCTATCGCACTTTCTTTTAGGAAAATAATTTAAGAGTCAGTATATATTCTTTAATAACTTATACACAAAAGAAATTCAGGGATCAATCACAGCATTCTCGCAAAAACATTTTAGACTATCGTACTTTATAAAATCAAATTGCTTCATTTACAGGAATATGATTAAATCTATAGACGAATGACTAGTCTTAATGAAATATTTTATTATTCTATAATTATATTATAACTATTGTTTCTAGACAAAGTAATTTAATATATTACTTTCATATTATTAAATAAGAGTCCAATTATCTCACAAACTGTTTTTTTATTACCTTTTAGTAATCATTTAATTAGAGTACCGCTTAGTGATGAAACACTATTGAAGTGTTATATATCAATATGTATAGTTTTTGATACAGGAAAGAAATTGTTAAGTAATGGTCAAACAAATCAGAATTGTAGATCAATAAATGAAAATAGAAGATGTATAATGAAATAAAAGACTAACTATTGTACATATTTTCATTATTTCGAACAATTTTGTACATCGAATAATAGTAGTGTTTCAATTACATGTAATTGATAATACAAATTATATAAATGTAATTTATTAGTAGTAATAGGATCCATAATGTATTTATAATATTGTAAATCTAAATGATCAATAATGAGTAGATCTTTTTCTTTCGTGATTTCAGCATTTTTCTGCGTTCAATTACTATCACTTTTAAATAGGAACAATTTTGCATTTATCAGTTTTTCTTTAAAACATTTTATACTTTATAACACTCAATAACAATACACATTCACAGTAAATTTATATTGGTATTACAACCATAACGTATATCCTTAGGATATAAATTGACAATAAAACTTAATAAAGTTGTATTTTTATACATAACTTCGAGTTATAAAGGCTTACAGAAAAATTTAATATTGGCAAGCCAGGATCTTACAAAAAAGGAACCAACTTATTATTGTCTACTACTTTTTTTTCCTTTTTAAAGTTGAAACAAGCATTTAATTTTAACTTAAACTCACTGTATTGAATGCTATTAAGAAAATAGAAGAATTAAAAGTAATATATACATTTCAAGATGGGTCCAAGAACTCAATTATTCAGAGAGATATATATAATATATATATATATATATATATATATATATATATATATATATATATATATATATATATATATATATGTGTGTGTGTGTGTGTATAGGTATATATATATATAGTTTATAAAAGATCAATACCTAAAAAGAGAATTTTCTTTTTTCTTTTATGGTTTCATTGAGATGTTTTGAAAAGATATGAGCATTATAGCATTAAAATATTTTATTGAAGTTTTAACTAACCCAGCTACATCAAGTTCAAGCTTATCTTTGTTGATGTTTGAAGTGCCAAAAAAAGTCTAGTTATGCTGAATTATATTGATACATATGTACATATAAATTAAATATATTCCTTATAAATTCTTCTCTTTATGATACTGTTTTATGTGTAGTCTACCTTGATTAAACTTTTTCTGATTTTATTCATCAACCAATAGCATTGTTCATTCCCCAATCAATTAACAATTGGCATTATTCTTTTTTTTTAATTATGGACTTGGAAAAAAATATTTGCTTTTAACTTCATAAGCAAAACCTATCAGAACTTAAGCCTAAAATTAGAACTAATTATGCTCAAATATTCAATTTATTCTGTAGTAAGGTGAAAATTTAAATAAAAGTTATATAACTATTTTATATGTGATAAATGCAAAAATATATAAAAAATGCTATTAAATATTAACTAATTGACGTCACTGGTACTTGAAAATCAAAATTTTGATAAAGTGTGATCATTCTCTATCACTTATATTAAGTGCATTTAATTAATATGTATAATTAGATTAATTGTTAAATATCTCTTTAAGTTTTTCGACGTTTTAAACTAACTTATTTTTCAATTTCTTCATAATTATTAAGTTAATTAATCATTTTTGGGTTCTTTTCATGTTTATGAAAACTCTTACTTTTAATTATTTCACAATCTGTAACTGCTTAGTTCAATTAATAATATGTCTGATCAATAGTTGTTTACTATATTTCACAATATGTGCTGGGATTTGAAAGCATTGCTCAATGCATTTATTTAAGCTCAAGTTCTTACTTTGAAAAAAGTCCTTTTAATTATTTCACAAAGACTCAAACCAAATGAAGAATAAATATATTTTCTTTTAGACCTTTCAATATCTATTTGGTCATTTTTACGTTGAATAAAGCCTTGTTTTGAATACATTTCTTCCTTTAGTATCAAAGGACTTCACATACTGAAGGTCAAGTTTTTATATAACTAATTACCAAAATATTAGTCATCAATTTTCTAAGAATATTTATAATTCAAATGATACTTTGATGTCTTAAGGGAATGTGGTTTTTACCATCATGACTTGTTTATTTGGTTTGTTATGTGTATCTTCAGTATTGCAAAATATAAGTAACAAAAGGTTGAATAACATATAATGTAAGTCTATTATGTATATAATTTTTTTATAAGAATATATTTTAGTTGCAAAAAGTATTTTTTTAGATATATATGAAAAACGCATTATTATATTTCTTAATTAAGAATATGGTATTCATTTTCTTCTTCTTTTGTTTAAAGAATAAATTAGATAACTCCCTTGCATAGGTTATACCACACGTCCTCACGCATCAAGCATATTCAAAAAGTTTTTATATTAGAAAAAAATATGTATGTACACAGGCCCTACATTTTGTCTCTCATGCATTTCTCATTCATCAAAACCCTAGGGAATAGTGTTCGCTCAAAGTCCCAAGCATATATTCCTGCATACCATCCCATAGATTGATGTCAAATCAGTTTCCTCTACAATAGCAACCATATTTCATTTCTCTTCTTAACAAGACAGAAGGACATATCTCAAGAAGAAAAGGGAAAGGAGATATTAAAAAACACTCCTTAGCTCATTAAATCAAGGGCAAGTTATTTTAACCAGTTCAACATCTTTTGGATTAATTATATATATACTTGAAATATATTGTTTGCAAACCAATTTATATGTGTTTCATTATCAACTAAGCTTATTATTTTCTCCCGAAATAGTAATTTTAAGCTATAATGTTATCTTTGTATATTTATATTCGTATCTGTTTTCTGAGTGTTTAATATATTGTATGTATTTTTACAATATGCATGTGTTTTCTATTTGGACATGCTCGGGCAAACTGTAAAACTGAAAGGCAGCTTAATTCATATGGAGCAGTACTAAAAAAATTGAGAGAAATTGAGGTTACTGTTTCGTTCATAGTGCCCATTTCGACTTCATGGAACTATATGGACCGAGTACAGACGACCCAAGTTTCTACTGTGACAAATTGACTTCTATATTATCACAAAACCTACCTCAATCGAGGGAGACTTAATATAGTACCACAATCGAGAAAAGCGATGTTAAATGTATGGAATAACATACCTTGGCTTCACATATGCAGGTAGATAGATAGACAACTATAAGCATACCTATTTTACAAGTGATTCTGATTGATTTCCTATAAAACGATTTAAAAAAGTACAGAAATTTATGCCATGTTATTCATGTGAAAGTATCTGATTACAGAGCTGTTCAGTTTGTTTTGGAAGCTATAAGAAAAGAAACTTGAACTTAAAAAATTATAAATCCTCAATTCAAGCAACAACTGATCAGAAAGTTATTAATATTATGAATTGCACTCAGACTAGACTAGGAAGAAAACATTGTCCAATGTGTTAAATCAATGTTCCAAAATAAACATAAATACAAATACATAAAAGGGATCTATCTGAGTAAAAAAAACACACATGTAAATCAACAACAATGAAACCATATATAAAATTTATCTGGCCGAAGAAAAAATGATAGGGATAAACGAAATCAATTTTTCATAGAAACAAATTAAAAACCCGTAATATAGATAATTTTTTGAACCCAAGACTGCATTGTATAGGTAATGAAAAAACACCCGAATTATCTCACTTGTCAAGGCCACTTCCATACCGTTTATGACGAATCTGCAATGACAGAAGAAGATAAATGGCTGAAATATCTGTTCCATTACAGATATCTCTCTGCTTTAAAACGTCCAAAAATAGAATTGGCGGTGGCCTCAATCTTTTAGTAAACATTATTCCAAATATTTAGAAAAAGTAGTAGAGGAACTAGGTGTCTTCACGGAAAGGATTTGAGGGGGATATTTACAACTCCAAAATACCTCATCTGGATGCACATGGGCACTCCATTGACGAATGAGTAATTGGAAACTTCTTCTCCTTTTTTGGCTTCTATACAGAGAATTATTTGAAGGAGTACACTGCAATTTTCTTCCGATTCAACGATACACATAATCTATCAAAACAAAAATAAAAAGCCTTTCACGGATAAATTTGGGGATCCTTGTTCTTTAGAAAGGTCTGCTCTACAGAATGAAATGTTTATTCTGCATGACTTTGTATCAGGATCACTTTTTTCACATGGAAGATTCCGGTTTCCGCTTGAGATCTCTCTTGTCAATTTTTGCCCAACCCGACCATGGCGTACAAAACTTTTTTATCCTTTGGGGCTGCAACGGATCCTAACTCTTTAGTGTGTAAATAAAAGAATTTACTAAATCTGCCTTCTTCGTGGGACAAGAGAATTCTGGGATCAACTTCTAGAATTGCGGACGTTAATAAATTCCCAGGCCAGTTTCAAATTTCCTCGGACATTGTAAGATTTTACCATCCATGTAAGGAATGCAGATTTTTTTTATAATACAGTTCACGCTTTTGTGGATTGTCCACTTTTAACATTTGTTAACTCTTTCACAACTGAAAATTTATGCTTGCTCCGATTTCTCTGAAACTTGGACAGTATCTTGTATATGTGAGAAAAATTATATGTACAAAATTTCGTCAGAATACCTTATTTTGCTCACAAGATATGAGGCCTTAAAATTTTGGGTGTTGTAACACCCACCAGGACTGAAGGGATAAAAATATACCAAGATTTTATCTTTCATTGTCTATTTTCTAAGCAATAAATTAAAAAAAATAATGTATTAAGATGTAATTTACTAGTTCTTCTAAGTGTTCAGTCAAGAGCAGAGATGCTCCTGTGGTAGTTATTCATGCAACTGCAGCCCTTCACAAGGCAGAGGAACTTCTCACAAGTCAAGCATTTGATACTTGTTTTGCGGTCCATCTTCGCTGTGTTGTAGCACCAGTGACATCTTCCAGCTTTGTCCATCATGCGGATATCATGACAGTTAGTTTGAGGTTTCCCTACTGAGTTTGATCTTGAAGCTTTCTTTCTTGACGAGAAGCCTTCAATCATGAATCGGCAACAGGTCTTCTACATTCAAGCAGTGTTTTTGGTCGTCCTTCTCCATGGCTACATTCGGAAGCCAGTTTCTCTTTAACGATGAAGGCATTTGCTAGGAAAAGTTCAAGGTAGTCATGAAACGGTCGGAGATAATATTTTGTAGGACTGCTATGGTCAAACGCATATGTTTTCGAAATCTGGTCTATGATGACCGTGCCCCGCATAACTTTATTTTAATGGCATACCATTTTTGGACATGAAACTGGGACTTTGCCGCTCTGAACCTTTTATCCTTCTCTTTACAGTGGTGTTCTCAAGTGGGTTGTCAATAGTCGATAAGACCATGACAGAGCGATTATCAAACCACTTGACAAAGAATAATCCATTACTCTCGCGACAGTCCATGTCACCTCTTTTCATTGATTTATCAGGAATAAGATTTTTTGGAAGGCCCTTCCTATTATTCCTGACAGTGCATGTTGCAAAGATGTTTATAGCTTTTAGTTTGAGAAGAAGAGAGGGGGAAGTATAGAAATTGTCCATGAAGATTCTTATATTCACATTTTCAAGTGAGCGGCTCAAGTTGAGGACAACACCTTCACTCATCCGTGTTCCGTGTTTTACTTTCGTCCCACTTATATATGAAACTGGAACAGGTATCCTGTAGCTGAGTCATTCCTACACCAATGCTCAATCCCCTTTGAATCGGCTTATCTTTCATGTACTGTTTCATGGAGTTATTTCCACGAAACTTTACGAAATCAATCGCTTGGTCGGAGGTAGGTGATAGGGCATTCATGAAGGCATTGTTGAAATGTTTGATAAGATGACGAATCTTCCCATCAGGATCAGAATGTTTGGAGCTTCAGACTGTTTGATCTTCTTCCACTTCAGATCTTTAATCGACTTCTCAAAGTTTGAACCACCCTCTGGTTTGTCACCAGGATCATAGGTCTGCGCACAAGCATCCTCTATGATGAGCTCTCCTTCCTCTTCGTCATGATCTTCCAGAAATAAAAGATCCTCATCGTCCAACTATAAATCCTCGTCACTGTGATCCGCATCGAGTATTTGTTCAATCTGCTCCTTGGTAATAATAAAATGCCTCTCTTGGTGCTTGTTCGGCATCCTGTAAAATGAAATATTTTAGGATGAAATACTACCCTTCAAACCGAATGGGTGTTATAATACCCAATTTATAAGTTCATATAACACAGCCTAAACTTAAACAATGACAGAAATGAGTTGACGAGTGCATATTTGAACATAAATCTACCATTGATACAATGGACTGTTGGATATTGCATAATTACCTTATAATTATCTGCTTCATTATTACTTACCTGATTTTTACGCCGACTTCCCTTTATTGTAGTCTATCTTCACTCTATTAGTCTGAAAACTTATCATCAACTAAACAAAGAGAATAACTTACTTTTTCCTAACAGGATAAAACAAGATTTAAACCAAAAATAACAAGTATAATTTTGCTACAGCATTTTAAAAATGGATGAGCGCGGGGTGGTACAACACCCAAAAGGAGTGAAAGGGTTAAGGCATTTGTTCAGATAAATGTCGGCGTGGATGGGAACGGGCTGCCGGGACAAATCAACGCCATTATTATTTTTGGAGCCCACAAGAGGATTTGTAATTATTTACCACATCACAAGGCGATTGAGTGTGCGTTATTAAATATTAAATCATAGGTCGGGAAGAAATTAACAATGAACAGTCCCATACAAAAAGAGGAGTTAAGATTAATTATGATAGGAGCAGCCAAGCGTTACTCGGCACTCTGGATCAAAATTTCTCGAGTGGTATCTTCCTCCTGAATTTAGGCTGGCGAGGTCATCATATTCATTACATCAACTTTAGCCTAATATCTAAGCCTGATTAAATCAATTACTAAAGATTTCAACATTTTATGTCAAAAACGGCCTTATTGTGATTATTTTTAGCTTTTAAACCCGTATTATTGTCCCTTTATAAAAGGTTATTTTATTTCTAGGCAGTAATTATAATATTATAATGTTCATTTATGTATAGTTTTTACGAAGTGCCTAGTTTTATGTTTTTATATATTATCGTATTGTCTTATGTTTATTTATATACACGTTGATAAAATGATAATAAAAAGTCTTAACCGAAAAATAAATACTTTGATTTGAAAAATAGAATATTTAATAGGAGTCGAAGGAAACTCTTTGCTCTATGTGATCAACTTTTAACACCATTTATCATATATACTTTTTTCAAAGAAGACGTAAGGGCGTAGTTCATTAATCTTTTCTCCATTCTTTCTAAAGAAGAATTATTATATTCCTTTTTTCTATTATTTATAAGAAGTATGTTATAACAATACATGCCATCAGTTATTCAATTTCAATATATTAATCCCATGTAAAAATATGCATTCGTATGTTTTTAATAGTAAATGTTTAGACTATCTTAACAAGGGCTATAATGTAAGTATATATTGTATATAAAACTTTCTTTGAATAGTTACCTTAATTTATGGTCTCCATAAAAAAGAATAAGCATCATCACCAATTAATTATTTTAAAGAAAATACCTTTTGCCTCGTCATCTAACTTATCACTATCTCCGTCAGCGAAATCAGTTGCATCTGGCAGGCCTATAAAGCATCCAACGCCTCATCAATATCTTCCAGATGGCTGAATAGTTATTCAATCTACAAATAGGTATTTACCAAGAAACATAGTTTAAATACTTCTTTTGATCCCACATATGATTTATATAAAATCACAATAAGAATTATTGTATATACTACTTTTTTTCAATTTCAAATAAAAAATATGTTGTAAAGCCTGTGCACAAAATTATCATAACATAAAATAGTTTTTTAATCAATTAAATCAAATATTGATATGATTGATATTGATACAATATTGAAGTAATAATGTGTTTTAAATATTTTAATCATCAATTTTAGTCTCTATAGTACTTGATTTCAACGAAAAATATTAAAACACAAAAGAGTTATTTTTGGGGGCACATCTATTGCAGAGAAACTCTTAGTCGAGACAGAAAAAAAAGTTTATAGGGATAAACAATTAACATATAAATAAGATAAATAAAAAAGATATCTTTATTATTGCATATCTAGATAACAACTCTTTCCCTACCTTTATAACACGTCGAAAAAAAACGACAAACTATTGCAGAACCTATCAAAGAGGAATCTCATTTCTAGTTATCAGTTTGTACTCGTATATATAACATATATTTAATATATATATAACAGGTCGGCTGATAAGTCCAGAGACTAACTAAGAAGAAAACATTTTCTTGACAAAATTCGATTTTATTATTCAACATAGTTGCCTTCGAGGGCGATACAGCGATTATAGCGATCTTTCAATTTTTCGATTCCACTTTTATAGTAATCTTTCGTTTTATCCGAAAAATAGGTTTCTATCTCGGCGATTACTCCATCATTGTCCTTAAATTTCTTGCCAGCGAGCATTCTCTTCAGGTCTGCAAACAGGAAATAGTCGCTGGGGGCCAGATCTGGAGAGTACGGTGGATGGGGAAGCAATGCGTAGCCCAAATTTATTTAATTTAGCCATTGTTTTCATTGACTTGTGATCCGGTGCATTGTCTTGATGAAACAACACTTTTTTTTCTTCAAATGGGGCCGTTTTTCAACAATTTCATCATTCCAACGCTCCAACAAGGCTATATAATAATCGCTGTTGATTGTTTTCCCCCTTTCAAGATAGTCAATGAATATTATACTGTGTACATCCAAAATACAGACGCCATAACCTTCCCAGCTGACAGTTGCGTTTTTCCTCGCTTTCGATTCGGTTCATCATATGCAGTCCACTCAGCTGACTGTCGATTGGACTCGGGAGTGAAGTGATGGAGCCATGTTTCATCTATTGTCACATATCGACGCAAAATTTTTAATTGATTACGATTGAACAGTTTCAAACACTGCTCAGAATCATCAATTCGTTGTTGTTTTTGGTCGATTGTGAGCTCTCGCGGCACCCACTTTGCACAGAGCTTTCGCATGTCCAATATTCATGCACGATATGCCCAACGCACTCTTCGATATCTTCAGAGTCTCGGCTATCCGAATCAACTTCACTTTACGGTCATTTAAAATCATTTTGTGGATTATTTTTATGTTTTCTGGTGTAACCACCTCTTTTGGGCGTCCACTGCGTTTATCATCATTCGTACTCACACGACCAAGTTTGAATTCAGAAAACCATCGACATATGGTTGCATTCGATGGAGCAGAGTCCGGATAACATTCTTCAAGCCAATTTTTATTTTCGACGGTATTTTTTCCCATCAAAAAATAATGTTCTATTTACATACGAAATTCATTCTTTTTTCATTTTTATATATATATATATATATATATATATGTGTGTTAAAATATTTAAAATGACCTTTGTAATGCATCCATGTCCGTTTATGATTTATTAATTTATTTCAACAGAAATACAACATAAAGTTATGAAGAAACTTCCAAATATTTTTTCATTAATATTTACTCCTTGCTTGACTGTTATACTTTTTTAAGTGGGACCGACACACATACCAACTTGTTCTCTAGTATGAATATAAAACTTATTCGTGTGCGTTAGCAATATATTATACTATTTAATTTTAGTAATGATAAATACATTTTTGGCCATAGATATTTAGTTTCCTTTCAAAATTCAATTAAAGGAGGAATGTATTTTTTGTACTCTTATTAGGGTAATAAAATTATACATGTGATTTCTATTGACAGAACGTTAAATCAATTATTTATTTTGTCCTTGTTCCCTGTATCAAGTATTTAACAAGGAGATATTTGCACTTCAAGTTTAATATTGACCTTACCATTGTCTTTTTGTCTCTATATTTTTCATGAAATATCGTATACTAAATTGAGACATATTATTGGGCAAAGCCCAACTCTTTTTACCATTGAGATTTCGGAACCTATTATAAGAATATACTTTGGTGGTCCATAATATAGTTTAAAGTGTAAGATAGGGCGTTCATCGACTTTAAAATATATTTTATTTATGCCATACGTTCCACTTCCTATAATTATCTTTCGTTTTTCATATATATATTTGACAATATTTTTAAAAGCAAATTGATACTTTTTATTTATTTTAATAATCCTTTGGATTTGGATAAACTGCTAGCTTACAAACGAAATTTTGGAGACGACTTAAGAAAAGTAAAAAATTCCACTTTTGATTTGATATTTTCTTATACTTTGTTAGCCTTTCAAAGGCCTGGCCCTGTCACAGTCATAAAGAGAGGCATGCACCTTATCAAGTGCTCGAAGGGTGGCAAAGACAATTGCAGGGCTGTCTACATTCTTTTAGTTCCTTGAACCCAATCTATTATATATATATATATATATATATATATATATATTTACCTCCGCCGAAGGAGGTATTGTTTTCACTGGCGTTGTTTGTTGGTTGGTTTGTTTGTTGGTTTGGTGTTGGTTGGTTTGTTTGTTTGTCAGCAGGATAACTCAAAAAGTACGGAACGGATTCGGATGAAACTTTGTGGAGTTGTTGGAAATGCCAAAAGAACAAGTGAATCAATTTTGGCATCTCTGAGCGCTTCTTTAAGATGCAAAATGAGCTAAATACTAATAAATATTTCAAGTTAGCCTACTCTGCCAATAGATGTCGCTGTGCTATGAAATTGGGTGCCGAGAGCGTCTTCCTCTCGGAATTTTGTCGAGGGGAACCCTCCCCCGCCCTCTACGCCGCCCCAGTCGTGAAAAATCCGCCTCGGAAGGCTCATAAGGACCCCGTGACAGCGGAGGTTTGCACTCTCTGAGTGTATATATGCCTCTAGTTTTTTTATATATTTCATTATTGTATTATATTGTTTGTATATTAAGATATATATATTTTAGGTATCCATGAAGACTAGAACTATATTAGCTCCGAAATAAAATCATACAACAGATGTATCGTTACACTTACTTTAAATAAAATAAATTAAAGGGATAAGCATCAATTTATTAAAGATCTTTTTCGTTTGAGAGTAAAAATTAAGAGAATGAGCTACAAATTTGTAAAATTTGTTTACTTCTTCTTTTTGAGATTTTCTATCATCCATTGGAGTTTGGACGACTTATAACAACATTTAGTTCAATTGATCTATTATGAAATATGGTATGAACCTTATTTTTTCTGGAACGTTATTTTTGTTCCTTTGATGGTGTTTAATGTTTTTGATTTTTTAATATTTAATCTCTATTGAATTCAATTTATTGTTTCAGAGATATAAGTTTCATTTACTACACTAAAACATATATGACAATGCATGCGTTTTTAATATGATTACAGCCAGTCTTGGTATTAACTATATATCAAAAAAATAAGGAATTTTATAATGGTGAGGCTTTATTTTAAAAGTTTGCTAAATAAATTACTTCATTAATTTGACATTCTTAAACAACATTATAATAATCACTATATTTTATGAATTGACTGTATTAATTTTGAAAATATACCGGATTAAAAAAAATAATAAAAGAGAGCAAATTTATTTGAGTAATTTCATCATTGTTCCTAATACATTTTACAATGTTTCGAAGCTATTGTAAAATTAAAACCATTCACTTATAAAAAGTTAATTTACAAAAAGTAAGTTATCATTTCTATATGTGTGAAAATATATTTTTATTTTTTTAAATCTTTATTTATTTTTTTGATCAACCCATCCAATCATTGAACAAAAAAATATTTTCTTCAATTAAATAACTTAAAAGTACCATTGAAACTATATTTTCAATAATGAATATTAGGTTACATGCAGAAATTCTTCTTTCGTTTTTATATTTACGAAGTTATTTTGTTAAATTGTCTATATTTTTGCCTTACTGTCTATAAGAAGAAGTTTGCCCTCCGTTATTTTATCTTTTACCTGACTTCTGATTAAAATTACAAAAAAACATAGCCTTTCAGACAACATTTCAACTACGGTTCAGCTTAAAAGGTCAACATCCAGTTTTCAATGGGCTTACATACTTCAAATCCTCGTGATGCAACTCTCGTGATAAAAGTGTCTGTTGTTCGCTAAGCCAAACGTACGTTCTTTACGCATCCTATTGGTAAATGTTGATGCTTCATGAGTCGAAGTGTAGTTCTTTGTTTCTTTGAAATACAAATATATTTATACACATATATTTACTAGTTTTTGAACTACAAAGTTTTTTTGACCGAGATATTTTATTGTTGAAAATCTAGTGACAAATTTATGAGTTAACAATATTCATGTTTTTTTTGCATATATGGTTTGATGGAATTGCAGTCTTATTGTGGATATAAATAAGCATTATAGCGTGTAAATTAGTCATCGAACCTAAAATCTTATCAGTGAGTCTTAATAAAATTGACATCCCCTCTCGGGATTCGAACCTGTGTCCAGAGCATTAAAAGTTGTAATCACTTTAATGCACTGAGCTATTACACTCGGGTTTTTCATTGTAAATGAATATAATAAATATTTATGACATGACAATAGAATTAGGATAATTATATTGCAAAATCTAAAAATTCTTATTTGTCAATAAATGGCATGAAAAGAATTGAACACATTTGCATCCTGATCCTCCCTTTTATAAGATCACATAATAAGCAAAACATGTCGTTTAGAACAGACTAATATGGTGATCTCGATTTCGCATTTAAAGTATTTTCTTTTCTTGTATTTTTTACTTTATTGCACAATATTATAAGCTAATTATAAAAATAATTTTTCCCTTCATAACACTATTTAGATCAAAGTTTTGAAGCCCAAACCTACGAATGATTTATTCATTTGTGATTTGTTAGCTAATAAAATCTTTCTTTTATATCGGACAAAGAAATGATCATTCCTGGATATGAATTATGTTTTATTTATTAGAAAAAATATCAATAAAATACACAGAATATCAATATTTCTATAGAAATACCTTAAGTAGCCCATTGCAAACAAAAATATTGATTTATGCATTTATATAAGTTTCCTGATTTCTTGGCATCCATGAATGAGATAAAAACAAAATCATTTTATCTTTGATTGAGCAATTACGTATGATAATACGAATATATCTTGCATCGACTTTAGCTTAATCCAATATTTCTTTTGTTTATCATGTAAATATATAAATAAGATACAAAATCAAAGTAATTGGGCAATAAAACACAAAACAAACATTTTTGCAATATGACAAATAAGCTTTTATATTATTTGTAATCACATGAATGGACAATATTAAACAAATTAGGTTTATGATAAAACACCTAGGGAAATATGAAAATACACCATTCAGAAGCTTGAAACTGATTCTTCCTTTCCTCTCTTTCTTTCTATGTTTACGGTTGGTAGCTTTACCAATGGAACTTTATACCCGAAAACCTTTAGATAATTCAGAAGCTTTTTGAATATGAGTTGATGTGAAGAAACTTTGTTCAAGTCACTATTGAAGAACTGATTGCCTCGAAAAAAAAGAGCCAATATGAGAATGTACTTTAAATATTCCTTTAATAATATCGGATGGCGAAGTCATTTTATATTACCCCCTATATTTCATCACTGGAAATACAAGTAAATAAATAAATATAGATAATTTAAATTACTAATGATCAATACTTCTATTCATAGGTAAGTAATGAATAGTCATAGACCTCCCCGCGTTTCTTCAAGTAAAGGTTAACCCTGAAACCTGCTTGATCAATGATTTTTAATCAAGCTATAATTTATTAAAAGAATGACCTTTGAGAGGAAAGGAGGAGGGGGGGCGGAGGCATATTATAAGGAATTATTAATCTTTTATAGATGATATTAATGATTGTTTTTTACATATATGAACATGTGTACGCCACCTCAAAATATCCCTTTTCTGGTGTATATCCCTGCATATTAATTTGCAGCCAGGGTCAGGGCCAACATGGTTGTAAGGTTGGCGAAGCACATCCCAAGGGTCCTTACCTCCACCAACTTGCCAAGGGCATTGTTCTTGGGAAGCTCGGCTATGTTGTCTCAGCAGTCACACCCGTACGGTTTGGAGGCAGTAACCCCACAGGACCGCTTGCAGCTGCCCAGGTAGCTCTGAATGATGTTGCCAGGACTCTCACTGGCAGTCTCAGGAGAGAGCACATACCCGTCCGGGACCTCCTGAAGTCGGCAGGGCTTCCATCCATCAACACCATGGCCGTGCGGTCGGCAGCCATGGAGGTGTGGAAGGCATTTTGGAGTAGGGACGGCGAAGAAGGAGGGAGAAACCCACTTGGCCTCATGCTCTTCGAGAAAAAAAATGGAAAGGAGACCAGATCCGACGCAGCCGGAATCGTCCCCAACCCCCTCCTCTGGCAGGCAGATACCCTGGTATGTGCTGCAAGAACTGCTTGGAATAAAAGTCCACAGTTGCGACAGGCCAGGACGTGGAGAGCTGCCAGGGATGCAGCAATAGCTCTCGCCGAGGGAGTGGCGCTATAGATTACTCCGATCTCATGGCATGATTTCCCCAAAAAATCGATGTGATTTTTTATTTATATTTATATATTAATGTATATATATATATACGCTTATTAATTAGTTTGTGTTTTTATTATTGTTTTGTTTTATTTTAATTAAATTATATTTATTATTTTAGACCAGCTACTTCGTGCTGAAATATAACGGATTACACACACTGTAGAACCTCCTAAATCAATTTTAATCGGACGATGTTTCATTAGATTTAATCATACATATTTTTGGAGTCCATCGTTGTGGAAACATTAAAAAATAAGCCGATGAAAAGTCATACCAACAAGACGCTAGGCACAAAACGCATACAATTAATTATATCAGCTCCTAATGTTAATAGATTATTAAATTATATAAGTACTAATGCAAGTTTATTTTTGAAAGTTAACCAATGACGTCATTTTATAACATCTGAAATTGAAATATTTAAAAAAATCATATTCTTTGTGAAATCTGAGCCTTTTTGGACGAACTCAGAGCTGATAACCCATTTGGAATGGATGATAAATACAGACAAAGATCTTTCTCTACGGATATCGGTCAATTCTTGTTGTATTTTTTATTGCTGATTTGAAAACAGGCACATAAATTGATAATTTCCCTCGGGGTACCTAACAAAATTTTGAGCATAGTGATTACATCATAGTGCTTTTTGAGCAAAAATGTTCATCGATTATTTTAAACTTGAATGTTCATCGATTTTTTTGAACTTGAATGCTTATTGATCCTCTTGGGTTTAAACTTTAACTGATGATTTAAAACTAGTACATAACTTTCAAATTTTAATTTATGATATTTATATTTTAGAGTGAATTTAATATTTTATACATTAGTTTAAGATAAAAATAAATTTTAATTTTAATCATAATAAACGCTGCTCTCGATTCATGGAGTAAATCAATAATCTAAGTTTTACAAATGATAACTATATATTTTTTCTTAGGATTTGCTTACAGACTAAACATATTTTCCAGATGAAACTTTTGAAAATAATTCAAACGTATATTTTTAAATTAAAAATTCATTTCTCAGATCGTAAGTAGTAAAACAAATATCTATGTTTGATTAATTATGACTTTAAAATTCCTGAGTTTATATGTATATATTTGAGGCTTATTAAATCTTGTCAAAAAAAACCTTTATGAAAATTTAAGATCACGTTTCTGACACTCTTTCTTTTTCTTACTATGAAGCAATTGAGTATATACATACATACTGTAATATTCTCTTGCTTTTTTTAATCAAATTATTTTAAGTGGAATTGAAACGGTACATGACTGATTTGTTGCCTCAAATTTGACCTAAGTTAGTACCGGCAATTCTGGGTATGCTTTTTTATTGACAATGTATTTCGTAATAAATATGTGCTATTGAAATTGAGAAACTGTTAAGATTATTGGCTATCGAAATTGTTTTTTAATACAATATAAGCAGATTTTAATAACATAAAATATTATCCATCAAATCTATATGAATATTTAATTTTTGAATGTAAATTATTATTATTATTTTCTTTTTATCATTATTTATTCACATCTTCGAGGAAATAAAATTTACAGTTTTTTTAAAGTAAAATACATCTGTAAGGATGGGGGAGAGCAACTGTTAAAGGACATGAAACATATCATAAAAATGGTTAATAAAATATAAAAATACATAAATCATATACCTCGTAATAAAAACAATGTAACAACGGAAAGCGGACTAAAATAGGATGTTTAGGGAGAAGGTTGGGCACTAGAATTTACTATAAATCCTCTTTAATTAAAGTTTCTTAAAAGCAGTAGCTCCTTGTCGATCCAACTATCGAGACCAGTGGGATGTTGAATGTAAATTATTGTAATTAATTACTATATATTAAATGTAAACTCTATACTATATCGTAGGAATAGAGAAAAGATTGAAATAACTAAAATACAACAAAAATATTGTCAGTAAAATTGTAATTAACGTAAGAAGTCTCAGGCACAACTTTTTTTTTATGACCGGAGATTATAAATTATCATAAATTATATTCTTTTAACAATGATTATGAGTATACATAATGCACTTAATCTTTTCTCCTTATTTAGATAATGAGGAGATACTATCCGTAAATTGCTAAGGATACACCAGACATAAATTCATAAAATACATTAGGGTTTTTGGGACGAAAGTTGATCTTTTGGTATTCAAACCTATGTATTGGGAGTCATTATTTCTGAACAACACACTTTGTGCTGTCATCACTTTATAAATTATATATATATATGACGGATGTATTTTTTTTCGAATAAAATAATTTTCATATAAGAATGTAACTTTTACTGGGTAGATTCGACCACCCAATACAATTCAGGCTTAGATAACCTTTATTGTAGATATATTTTTTTGTATCTACGACTGACTAAGGAAAGCTTTACAGAGGATTGAAGCCATATATGAATCCATAGAACTTAAAAACGTACTGGAGTTTACTCATATAAGTCCATCTTGGCCAACAAATCGATCTTAGACTTTATATCTTGATATTGAGTCAATATTCGGTCGACTTCACCAATATATTGAAATATCAGCTGATTATTTGGTTTCTTGATCAATTAGCTTCACAAGAGTTTAAAGTTTATACAAGACCCAACATTCACATCTAAACTTTGTTTGGAGCCGTTCAGGAACAAATATCCTTTCTGTGAATCTCTCAGCTGCCGCTCGATACACCGCCCTCTCCCTCAAGATCCCCTCCGACACCAAGGACTCATTTTTCAATGCAGAAAATGTCATCAAATTTTATCTATCAAAATCAAAAGAATATTTTAAAATTATGCAAAAAATATTGAAATATTTAAAATAGATACCCATTTAATATTTTGTTTATTGTTTTACCTCTTGCTTAGATTTTTATTATAAACTATAATGTTTATTTTTATTATATATTATTTTTTATAACATCTAAACAATAAAGGAGAAAAAAAATATCCCCTCTAGACCGAAAGACTTTTAGATAAAATGGAGAATTGATGATATCCTTTTTGACTGTAGGTACTACTTGGATGCGTATTGATGTATACATAATTCACATTCATATTTAAAATTTGAACACCAATACGACCTGATCGCAGTATATTAATTTAAATACACCGTATTGGATAAAAAATGCAATGTTAATCGATTTTTCTTAGATCACATGGACAAAGTATTGTATTGGATGTTTAAGTAGTTTTATTTCAATAATTTTTATAAGAACTTGCAAAAATACTGATTAAACAAATTATTAAAAAGTATATATCATAATTAAATATATTTGAACGATTAAAATAGTAGTGAACAACGAAAAATTAAATAACAAAGCACGTTGGATGACCATGATCATAAATAAAGAATGCTTTAAGTAATGACAAGTAAAGAGGATTTTTCTCTGAGATGGAAGAACTTTTGAAAAAGCTCAGAGACATTCATAAAAAAGTGCAAGGCGAAAAAAGGAACAATTTATCATTTTCATGGGAGAAAATCAAAAAAATAAAACTTATTGAAAAAAGTCCTTAGCATCTCTTTATAAAAATGTATAAAAGAAAATAATAAATTTGGAGTTTATCACATAATTTATGTACAAAGTTTTTCTATTTTTGGAGGGCTCTTCGTTGATAAATTCTCCTTTATCTTCAATTTCTATGCATGCACAATAAAGTATAAAACTTTTGAGTTAATAGTCTAACCAAAAGAAATATATATGATACTTATACATTATTTTTCTTAATCCTCTCATTATAGGTTATAAATGGACTAAATACTTGCCAATAAACTTTTGATATGTAGAAGTGAATCTTGATAAGTACTCTGCCAACCAAGAATTATGTATTCTTTCTTCAAAGAACAAATTAGAACAGAGAAGGTTTATTTGTAAGATAAGGAATGTAACTTATTTCATTTGGAACTGCCATTAGCAAATATATATGTAGTATTCTGTTGATTTAACTGTCAGTTTTGCTACATTTAGGATTTTTAGCTTTCATTTTTTATAGCAAAGGCTCCAGTTCACACATACTACAAAAATGTATTGAATTGCATTTGATATTTTTTTTTATCATTCTAAAAATGCAAGTGGTTATTTGAGTGGGAACACATTTATCAATTTTGTATTTACGTTTGTTGGTTTAACGAATAAATTGTACTATCATTTAAAATATATATTAACATCTTTTGTCGAACTAAATTAAAGAAAACAAGTCAAAAGTAAGGATGCAAATGTAATAACAAGGTTTTTTTTTCGAAAAAAGGAATCCACTTATTCGCATATATTCGTATAGTAGGTTAAAAACCTTAAAAATGTATATCCATTTTTGGCTTTACTACAAACACAGAGTATTATGGTATCTGCCTTTGTATCTGAAGAAGTATGACAATTTTGCGTTGCTAAAGCATAAGTATAAGCTTGATTATTACAAATGTTTTATTGCATAAATGGGGCCCACTGTGCACACACACACATATATATATATATATATATATATATATATATATATATATATATATATATATATATATATATATATATATATATATATATATATATATATATATATATTAATGATATATTCTCTCTCATCGCTACCGTAAAAAGCAATAAATGCAATAGGCAATAAATTAAAAACAACAATGATCATGATAATCCCAGATATAGAATCATTTCAGCGTAAGGAATCCTATTCGGGGGCTTAAGGCTTCATCAAATAAATCTTTAGTGACAAGAATCCTCTTCCATTCGGATAATGTGGTTGCACTGGAGCCATTGATCAAGCATGGCTCAGTGGATTTTTTTTTGATTCAGAGTACTTTTATTCCAGACAAGCAATTGTGTAAAAGATACATAAATAAACATTATAGTTTAAAATTATTGCTTGCTGAAAATCAACTACATGGTGATCCATATAGAACTATGCACAGCAATAAACAAATACGGTAATACAATTAAATTTTCACCAAACAATAACATACAAAGTACTAGTACACTATACTTAGAAGTAATATAAACAAATAAAATTAATCTACATGTAAATTTTAATATTTTTTTGGAAGTTATTGATTATTTGTATTAAAAACTTTTTATGCTGCAGTGCCGTTGTTGGGAGATATTTGATTTGGTTGATGGCGAGCGTCCAATTGGTATTGTCTTCCTATGGTATCTTCAATTTAAAGCTGTATACCTGGCAGCTGCGGCCAGTATAATAGCTCTGATTTTATTTGGTTTTAATTCTGTGTAAGTGGATAGCCTTTTGGCAATCAGAACTTTTGAATTTAGGATGGCGAATTCAATCGCCTTCGACTCCAGCGACGATTGTTTTTTCCTGCCGGCCAAACCAAACAGAAGAATGGCTTGAATAATATTTCTTGGACCATTTTCCATTCCAGGAACGTTGATTTTTTATAAAAGTTATTAAGATGGAGATAGCCTGACAACTAGTTAAAGCATGTACGATATCATTGTATACCTTACCACAGTCTTTACACGGTCGAAAGAATTTTATACACCTCCCAGAAATCTGAGGCTGTGCAGTAAATTTCCTACCATCAGTGGATTGGGCCTCTTAGTACTCATATTAGTAACAAGGAGTTAATTGCGGATGACGTTTAATGCCGCTCTAAATTTTGTCAAGTGGTGTTATTTTATCTTAGTTTATTATTTATTGAAGTATACTTATGGATACAGTTTTAGTGAAGAAATGGACCGAATACACTTTGATTATTCGATACAAGCTCAATTAATAATTCGATTTGCAAACCACTTTGGATATCTAGCCAGTTTTTATGAGTCCTTATTACGCAGTTATTCAATAAATTTTGAGGGTTATAAAGATTTGTTATATTTTATAAAGGTTTTTCCTTTATAATACAATAATATGCAAATTTTATATATCTAATACATAATGAGCACGACATCTGTAAATTTTGTACGTAATAAATGTTTTAAATATAATTATTCATTCAATTCAAAAAACTTTTATGATTATCGTAAGCATTTGTGCGGTCCATTTATATTTATAACAATCTACATTGCCTGGTATCATTGTAAATAATACATTCTTTTACTCAATGAGCGAATGGGTCAATGTTTTTTGTTTATTGGGGAGTTGTATATCCTTCTAGAAGATTGTGACGTTATAATAAAGGAGCCCTGATTGATTATGATATATTTATTATATAATATTGATAAATTATTGAGTCTCCAGATTTTTGAACATTATTAGATAAACAGACAAAAAAGCTTAACTGATATGATTACAGTAGTTCTCTATGGTTATGCTTTTATCAACTATTACAAATCTTGATTAAAACAAGTAATGGTTGTTGAATATATAATTAGATAAGCTATAACTTGTGGCAAATTAAGAAGGCATTCAGATTTTGGGTGTAAATAATGGGTGTTTTATTCATTTCCAACTTTTTTGTAAACTGGACAATAATATTTGAACTATTTCAAAGTCTCTTCACATACAACCAATCAGAATCTAAATTATCAGCATTTTCAATGTTTGCTAATAAAATTGTCAAATTTTAGATACTTTTTTCAAACACGTATACCAACTATAGAGAAAGATATTTCAAGATAAGCATTAAAAACATCCGTTAATTGATAATTGTCTTTTAACGTGTGGTGAATAGAAAAAAAGTTATATGTTTTTTATGGCAAATTATAACTCACTACTATTTGATATAAAATATTTTTCTTTGTGCTCCTAAACGATAAATTTTCCTTTTTATATATTTTTTGAAAGTAATTGAACCATTATGGAAAGAGACCTAAGTCATAAATAATTTTAAGTTTATTGAATTGATAAAAGTAAAAGTTTGCAGAAAAATTCAAAACCTTTATCAAAAATATAACAAATGTTTTATTATAGTGTGGATGCTATGCTGTTTCTTATTTACAATGAGATAAATTTTAGCTTAATTAAATATACAAAGAAATGTTTATATAAATAATTTCTTGGCGAAAAAAAAAAAAATGATATAACACAATCCTTTTTATTATTATGCTATTTGATAATTACTATATATAAATAAATATACTTTTTCTAGATAATTATGACAAAAAAATGAAGCATTGATAGTGAATTATATCGATAGCTCACAAGAAATCACTAAACCAATATTAAAAAATACCAATATTCAATCAAATAGTTGAGACAGACATACAGTATTTCGACTAGTTTAAAGGTTCAGTATTTTTTTTTCATCATCAAGGTCTTTATTCTATTTTAAATATATACAACACATAATTATATTTATAAATAACAGATAATAAAAGAGAAAATTGTGTTTAATAAAAACATAAATAAACATTCTAGTTAAAAATTATTTTCCTTTTAAAAACCACTGTAATTTAAAAACTTTGATAAGAATAATCCCAACAGTAAAAAATTATATAAATAAGTTATTTAAAAAAATTCAAAAATAATTTCCTGGTTCGAATATATATATATTAAAATATGAGGCTACAAAATCAATTCCTTCACTTTTTAGTATAACTACGTTTTATATATTTATATACATATTGTATTTGACTATTCTACATATTTATGATAAAAACATGCTAGATTAATATTGTTATATCTACATAGCTCATACGAAATCAGTTCGTTATAAGTTGCATAATAATGTCATAAAACCCCAATATTTTATGAATGGTGAAGACGTAAAGTAGTAAAGATAATAAAGATTAATTTAATAAAATATTTAGCATCACTTTGATCGCATTGGTAAATTTATTGAATAGATTGGCTTACAAAAATAAATATGTCATAAAAATCACATGCTTTATTGGTTATCGTTATACCGGCTGAGCAAACACTTTTTATCGTTTTATCATCTGCTAAGTCTGGTATCTATTACATCTGAGCCCCAGTATCTATAAAGCAGGAATCAATTATTCATGATTATAATTTACTTGACTCTTGGAGTGTGAACGACAATAAAAAAGTATTTACAGTTTGTATAATATTGTTAAATATGTGAGAATGCATGGAAAATACATCGAATAGTTTATTCATTCAAAGAATGAATAATCAGAGCAAAGCAGTCTTCTGATACCCTGAATCCTCTATTTTTGTTCAGCCTACAGCCTACTCAAATAACTGTTTGTTAAATGAACAATTATGAGAACCCGGTGGTCAAACAATTACGGACATGATGGACATATCTATGTGCGCCTTACAACATTATAGGATAACCTTGTGAGCAGGAAGGACCTCTAAATGGTACAATATATATGAATAGAAGGTCTATTGATTTAATGTTCCTCATCCTTCATTAAATCACTTTAGAAGACCAATGCTTACTTTTATAACTATCGATTAAGATTGGGTGTATTGAGTTTTATTAGTGTTTGTTTTAATGTCCAGGGGAAATATTTTATATAATTATATAATTTTTTTACTCCAGTGGTAGGAATCTTGTTTGTTTGTGTATTGATAGACTGATTCAGAATATCCAATCTGATACAGGAATTCGCGGTTTTGGATCCCCTGAATATATTTGAAAATGTTTATGTTACACGAACGATCTAACGCTGACATATTCGGGTAGCCCACTCCCAATTCCTTTATCAGTTGAATCAACTTTTAAAAATTTAGAACGCTACACAAATAGTTCTGGACTCAGCGTAAATATTGAAAAATCAGACTTCATAAGCCCATATTTTGGTTAAATCATGGCCACCTTTGAAAACATCTAAAGACATTAATATACTTGGGTTGACCCAATAACACTCAGATAAACTTGAATGAAATTATAGCCAAAGTCAAGGCGTGAAGTTTATTTTTAACACCCTCCATTTAAACGTATGGGACAAGATCCAAGCCTGGAACACCTATATTGTACATAGGACTATTCATTTGCTCCGTGTTATTCCCTTTCACCAAGGAACGTTGGATGAAATTATAAAATTGGATACCGCTTGTTTGGCTTTAACAGAAAAAGGAACATCTCCAGTTTTCGAATACATACACCATTTATAATTGGAGGACTAGGTGTTCATGATATTTAAAAAATGTGGATGTCCCAAAACTCTCTTTGGATCCGTAAACTATGGGACAAAAACCAATATTGGTCCATATGCTTGAAACAATTTTTATGCCAAAATGACATTGATTATGAAAAATTCCTTGTCACGGATTGTCAAAAGTTTTAAAACAATATCTCCCAATTATCAGAGAGGATGAAAGCTGTTTGTGAAGGTCAAGAACCTATCTCGAAAAGTTTGAATTGTCTTTAGCATGTGAGATGCCATTTTAGATTGCTTAAATACCTCCATCCCTTAAACATTGGACGCTTTTATAGAAAGTGGCGTCATTTATTCTCAAGAAATTTTAAACTGGCTCGCTTTTAAATATTTTACTACTGTCTTCGGTAGTCCTCTAAATACTCCACGACTGTTTTACCCTTTAGAATAAAAGTATTTACTATAGCCACGAGGGTTTTAAGAAATGCATCGTCTTCATCAACTATAATTCCATTTGAATCTTAGTTAAAACGAAGAGGAATCAAAAGAAATTATCAGCGAGTGCATTAAAGCTGTAAAAAATCAATGTTTAACTTCGGCAGAAAATTGGTTCAAATTTAAAAGTTGACTGGTTCTCTGGAAGTTGCCAGCAATTTTTTTAAAGATGATCGTAGAAAGAGTTTCTTTTGCAAGAGTGAAATAGAGACTACTGATCATTTACTGTGGAAATGCCCATCTTTAATTGAAACATATCGGGCCGCTCAAGATATCACCATGGATCACTTCAATGAAAACCCATCAGAGGAAGACTTCATAACCTTCTCATGTAGTCCAAGATGTGATGCAGTTTTAACAAAAGTTCACTACTTTATTTATAAAAAAGAACAATCAAAGATGCCAACCTCTCTGAAATGATGTCCATCACTTCCCTGTATTCCAAAGTTCTCCAACAATTATAGACTGTATATTCATAAGAAATCAAATAATTTATTTAAAACCCATTGCTGTCGTGTTTTTAATATATTAATATGACTGTTTAATGTTATACAATTCTAACATTACCCCTTTTGAGATTTGATGCTTACTGTTATTTATTCGTGATTGTTATTTTTTCAATACTACATATTTAAATATAAAATAAAAAAATATATTTTTTAAATTTTAAACTCAAAAAACGATATACCAATTGTTGATAGAAAGGTTTTTTATGACTAAATATATGCTGTGACCACATGAATACATTAACCACAGATAGGACACTTGTCGAGTAATTAGACAAATTGAACAAAAGATAAATTTTTAGACTAACATAAAGTAACTTGAGTTTAAAAATATTGATATCAAATTATTATTTATGTATTTTCGTCCCAAAAACAAATCTGAATATTTTAATATTATTTTTTAAGATTCAAAGTCAATGATAAACAAAAACTATTTTATCTTCCATTAATATTAACATATATATATATGTATATATATATATATATATATATCAGGAAACGACCGGGACACCTTTTTTGCCAGGACCCAGGCCGGGACTTAAATTTTTCAAGCCAGGCCAAAGCCGGGCCAGGACTTAATATATATTTTCGTTCCTTCGACATTCTCAAGTGACGACGTTTTTTTTAGAAAAGAATTTCCAAAAAAATAAGTGACGACGGTTTTTTTTAGAAAAGACTTTCCAAAATAAAAGTGAGGATGTTTTTTTTCAGAAAAGACTTTCCAAAAAAAAGTGAGGATGTTT
The DNA here is from genome assembly GCA_013387185.1 of Caligus rogercresseyi. NCBI lineage: Eukaryota > Metazoa > Arthropoda > Copepoda > Siphonostomatoida > Caligidae > Caligus > Caligus rogercresseyi. The sequence goes on from CP045892.1 coordinate 24,143,111, forward strand.
TTTTTTAGAAAATAATTTCCAAAAGGAAAAAATTCTAAGAAAAAGTGACGTTGTTTTTAGAAAATAATATTTCGAAACTTCCTTTTAAAAAAGAACTTCGTCACTTTATGAATGAAAAATATTCCCGGCCCGGTGTCTAAAAAAAAAGAGACACCGGGCCGGTACTCTCAAAAAACAGCCGGGACCCGGGCCGGGTACCCGGTTGTTTCCTTATATATATATGTACTCATTTTAAATAAACTTCAATATGGTTAATACAAAATATAATTCGTTTTATTGTTCAAACAAAATTCATGAAGTTCATGCAAGAGTATATATTTGCCTGTATATTTAGCACTATAAAGAATAGTTAAGGTTCAATAAACGTAGGAGCACTCTGTCATGTCGTCTTCCAGTAACTTATAATATCCACACAATATTTCCTGTCATCCTCCCCTCTTCATTGCGGAAATAAGTCTCTGTTCCAAGGAGCAGCAGCAGCAGCTCTGTGAGAAGTACAACATTTGCACATTGTATATATAATGAATAGATATAGAAATATCAGTAGCCTACTTCCTAAATCCCTTGTATTATTCCACGAATATATTTTGTTTTGTTTTTATTGTTTTAGGCAAACTATCCATTGCAAATCATGTGAGGGCAGTACCCAGTTTTGTATGTTATAATGCATAGTTACGTTAAAGTGGCACATGTTGCAATGATATATATGTATATTCGCATTAAATGGTCATTGAGTGTGCGTCTTTGAAGGACGTAGTAAATTAGATATATTTCCAAAGTGATCCACGAAATCAATCATGAATTACTAAAATTGCCTAAATATCTAAAGGTGCAAAAAAATATCTTGGCGGAAATATAAAAAAACATATATTATATCAAGGAAAAATTGACATAAAGTTTTGTGGCTAGTGTGCTTCTAAGCAGTAGAAAGAAAGGCCACGTGACTATCATGAGGTCATGATCAGATGAATATTAAGAAAAACGTCCTTAGAAAAAAATGTTCAATGGAAAAAATGGTCAATACGGGAAAAGAAAGTGGATTGGCAAGTATTTGAGTGTAATAAATCTAAATATTGACCAAACAAATATTTACCAATATAGATTAATAACCAAACAAAAAATTAATATACCTTTAATACTTATTGCTTTTTGCGCCTAACTAACAGTTTTGCTAAAAGGTCAACTTAGATATCTTTCTTCTGTGTCTCAAAAACAATCATTATAAAAGAAAACTAATTATAAGCATTATTTTCTATTGGGAAAATATGCCATGAATATAAAAATATTAACAAAGAAGACGGAAGCAATTTTGAATCCTTTTTTAAATTACTCATTGTCTTAAATGTCTGCAAGTAACGAGAAACAAAATGGCTTTACAAAAAAAAACACTTTAAGTATAATACATATTGGTGAATTGTGATTATTTGCGCAATTGAAGTTATTTCAGTAGTTTTTATCAATTTAAATATATATATATATAATTTAATATATTTCAAAAAAAAATTGTTTGTAGCATACACAAATATGAAATATATGAAATCCATATAATTAAATTAATAAAAACTAATGAAATAAATTATATGAGAAAATAATCACACGGTTTTATATAAAACTTTAATATTCCAAAAAAACTATCATTTTGTTTCTAAAAAAATAATGTATAAATAATAATAAAATCTTAGTTTGAAAGTTGGAAGTACAATTTTTAATGTAATTGAATCACCAAAAACTCAATGGAGGAATGTCTGGGTTGTATCAACGCTAAAACAAATATAGTCCCTGGATTTTTTATTTGAGCTAGAAGGAAGTTATGAGAAGGCAAGCATAATAATATTAATGGTAATAATACTCATTAGAGTCATAGGTAGACATCACAATAAAGCGTGGCCAATTGAAGAATCCCTTCCTTTTGTAGCTCCTCTTTTTCTGTTATGGGATCACCATAATTGTTGTAAGAGAATTGTTATTATTATTTCCTTAACACAGACACTGTTATTAAAGGCCTATAACCTCCCCCCCCCCCCCCCCCCCCCTTCAACCAAAAAACACAAAAAGAGAAGAATTAGACGAGTGTCCCAACATGCTCGTCTTTTTTGTGTGTGTGTGTGAGTGTAAAGACACATTTAGTTTTTACTCATCTTCATATTATTAACCTTGCTGGATGGACAAAGTTCCTCTTTTTATTATTATTATCATTATTTCTTCTTCTTTTCCTTGTAGCTGCCTAAGTTTGTGCGTAGCATGACTGAGGGCTTCATCTCATTTTTTAAGGAGTGGGGGATCTTCATTCCATATCATCTAAGTCACTACTACTTCTACAATCTTTTGCTTCAAAAGAACAACAGAGATAGGTATAATAAACTTTAGGCTCCCTTCAATTTATTTGTTTGCTAAAAAAATACGTATATAATTGCCGTTCGCATTACATTAATCAATTATATGCATGTATATCTGTTGACTCACAAATTTAAGGGCATAATTGATGAATGACTTGCCAAGGAAGTAAGTTTTATGATTGTGTTCCTCATATTTTTTTAATTGATTCCCTGGATAACTGTTGTTTTTTGGTACATCTTTTGCAAATTTGACATCTTGAAGGGGGATATGTAACAATATAATTGATATGACAAGATACGTTTTTTCTTTCATGTTCTTTACAAATATGATAATTAATATAATTAAGACATTAATTATGAAGTTACTTGAAATATGTATTCTTAGTCATAAAATCATATTTTAATCGGGGTTTTGTATATTATAAAACTGTTTTAAATCACTCCATGTTTGAAAATGAAAAGATCTTATATTACTTTCATTAAAAACATGTAGAAATGATTTTTTTAATATTTTTTATATCCATACATTACACTCAATATATACCATTAACTTTGCTCTATAAAAAGAATGTCATAGAAATATAATTTTATTTCCAGTTGAATATCAATTTAACATTGACATAAGATTATGAAAATGCACATTAAGGGGTGCGATAGCCATGCATGTTATGGCGTTTTCAACTCTCAATGTTGGGGGCGCAGATTCGAATCCCGAGAGGGGATTGTCATTTTGGTCTACCTCATTGATAAGATCCTAGGCTCGAGTGACTAATTTTAATGATACAATGCTTATTTATATCCTATCATATGCAATTCTATCTAACCATATACGCAAAAAATGCAAAATTCAAAGATTTACCCTAGAGATGCATTATAACTCTGTTTTTTATCATAGATAATACCAAAGCTAAAGATGAAGCAGAACAAGAAGCAGAAAATATTTAGTCTCACCAAGGTCCTACAGACGACCGCCACTATCAATATCGAGATGTATTGACGGGGTATTTCGCGCATATTCCCCAAGGAGTACTTTGACATAATCCTAAGTTTGAAAGCAAATATCTACTATTCGTAACAGTTTGAAGTTCTGAGTCACAAGGCGAAAAAGTACCAGGATTGGTTGAAATAATATCTCCCCATGTAAATGTATGTTGGCCCTGGTGTCCTTGATGGTGTATAGCTAATTACTTATTTGGATGATATCAGCGGGTGTGACGGAAAGTATTTAATTGCAAACCAGATGATTGGTCCTGCCAAATACTCCTGCCTGTATTGAAACATTGACTGCCAATAATAATGATGATTGCTATTTTCCAAAAACAACAAATGGAATATCAACCGTAAATTTATAACATCCGTTTTAGCAAAAAAGATTGCACTTCAGTTATATAAAATATGTTTATATGAATATCTTCTGATGATTTTAATTATTTTTTTGAAGTTAATTTATAATCTAATATAGATAGAGCTATTGTATGATTTTACCGGCTCATACCAGGTACAGTTCCGGTGAGGATGGGACTATCTACAATATCATGCAAGAATACTGATCCTTTCATAGAAAATGTAAAATAACTTAAATGAGTCAGACCAACAGTGTGACATAAATATATAAATGTGACATAAATAATGATTATGCTTAGCAGAATGTTGCCCTTACCAAAAAAACGTCGGCATTGTAACATTAACAGATAGTAATTATAGCATTATTGATTTTCTAAAACAATAAATGCAGTTTCAACTGTTAATTCAAAATATATTTATACATAAATAACAGAATTTCACTGTAAAAAATAGGTTTATCCTTTGATAAATATCCAATTAAATATATATATTGTCAAATAAGGACAATCAAAAAATATATATCATTTAAATTGAAGATATTGATAGATGAATGAAAATACTGTGTTGTTAGGGTTCCTAACCTGTTTTTTTTTCTTCATTCGTCATGAGAATACAATATTGTACTCATACATATTTAAAAAGAATATATGATTATACAAAATTTAGACACAAATGTGCCATACTCATATGCCTAAAAGATACGCAAGAAAGCATTTTATAGTGGTTAAAAAGCAATGCCATTAGGAAATACGGAGACACAACATTCATTCACTTTATATTTATAACATAATATTATAGTAATCTTAAAATATAATTTAATACCTCCGTTTACTAAATTAAAAACTCCGTATTTTTTTGGTAAATATATATTTTTTAATATGACTTTATTTGATTAGAGTTATTGTATATAGATATGTATATATAATCAAACATTATAGTTCAAAATTAAAACCCTAACTAAAGTCAAAACAAATTGAAATCACATATAAAACATACAATCAATCCAAAGCAGCTACAACTATATAACTATATCTATCACGTAAAAAAATAATAACTGAGAACAAATATTCAAAATAAAATTACAACAAAAAGAATAAAAACTAATTATATATAACGTATAAAAGTTCATAAAATAAATGATAAAATAAAAATCAATGAAGTTTTCTTATTTGACTCTTTGGAAACCTTTATAAAGTCTTAATAGGCGTCTCAGAAATCGTAAGCTCACCTTTGAGCCGTTTGAGTAGAAGCGTAGAGTGTCTCCAGCGTAGCTCCAAGTCGTCCCTGAGAGATCCGGGATCCTGATGGTGAGAGCCGAGTATCGGGCCGAAGATGACGTTAGAATTGCCCTTAAGGCACTTTGATCCAGCGGTTGAGCCGTCGACAGTTTTTCTGCAACCATGCTCCGGATGCTAGAGAGAGCAAACTCGATGGCTTTCGATTTAGAGTTGCCATTGTTAGGATTTGAAGTGGTTCCGAACAGAAGTATTGGAGTTACATATTTTTCACTTAATCCCCTCAGATTTAATTTAAGGAATTGTCTTATCATGACAAGAGCTGGGCAGTTAGAAAAGGCATGATATATAGTGTTGTATAACTTGCCACAATCCTTACATGGAGTATTGAAGAATAGTAGTCCTGATGATATTTGGAATTGTGCAGTGAAGCGTTTGTCATAATTGACTTTTTTTACCGAGGACATTATCCTTTTATCCAAGTTTTAGGAAGTCTTAGATCTTTTAAAAACTTTCCCACAATTGTATTTGCTTCTTTTTCGGGGTACTCTTCGAAGGACATCCTTAAATGCCAGGGCATAGGAACTATATGGTGAACAGCTGCTATTTTAAGCTTAAAAGAAAATTGTCCACAGTTAAAAATAGATTTTTTGTTTAAGTCATGAAAAGATATGATGTCCGAGTCGAAAGCTTCAAGTTCTAAATTTTTGGTTCTTTAAGATTTGTGAAGAAGAATTTCTTATGATGATTTTCACGTATGATGTCAATTGTTGAGGAAGCATAAAAAGACGGTTGTCCTTTCCAGAGAATTCTCTGGGAAGCAGCTAGGGAAGGTGAAAATCGTTCCATTCTGTTATTAATAAAGTCAGTACCAATCATGAGCCAAGTGTATGCAGAGTTCATAGTAATATAAGCTCGCCATTCTTGTTCTGGATTTCTTGAAAGGTCAACATATTTTTTATAAATCTTAGGAATTATTGTAGAGAGATTCGACAGGCCACCACCCACAAAACTTTTGGGCCTCTTGAGAGAGTGTATATAGCTCTTATGGAAGAGTTTAGAAAGCCATGTCATTTCTTCCTCCATTACCTTTTCTGCTAGCCACGGAATGGCTGTAGCTTTATATAGAGTCGCAGGAACCAATTTAAAATTATACAAATCAATCCTCTGCTGTAGATTTAAGTTCCTCCATCTCAATAGATAGACGTTTATCAAATTCTGCAAGGAAGACCAATTGCTAAGAGATGCTCCAAGTCTGTCCCATGTGATTCCCAGGATTTCCACACTATCCTTGATTTGAAACGAAGCGATCTGAAGTCCTTGAGAGGGATTCCAATTTCCGATGGGGAGAATTATAGTTTTATTTTTGTTAATTTTCAATCCTGATCTCGATTCATATTTCTTGAAATGATTCAAAATTACTTCAAGACGCTTAATTAATTGAAGTTCTGATCTTGCCTCAATATACAGAGTGACGTCATCTGCATACATATCTATAATATGCTTACAGGATCCAAATTCAATCCCACAACCTTTAAATTTTTTGACTACGGAATCACTGAGATCCTTAAGGCCAGCCGCAAATAAAAGAGGCGCTGTAGGACAACCTTGTCGACAGCTTCTTCTCAAGGCTATGGCTTCACTGTTAAGATCCCCCATAGTTACTGTTGAAGTTCCATTAAGAAGAAGTGCTCTGATTGGATTAAAATATTTTTTGGGGAGGAGCTTTTTTACAGATTTCATAATGTGTTCATGGAGTATAGAATCAAACGCTTTGCAAAAGTCGATAGCAATTATTGCTCCGAATGAGCCCCTCGATTGTGAGGATTCTATTGCTGTTTGAATATTTTTTGATATATCCGATATTCTCCTCCCTTTAAGAAATCCTTTTTGTTCCATCCCTAGTTTCATATTTAAAATCGGTTCAATCTCTTGAGCAATGACACCAGACAGTATCCTGTAGGTTTCATTGAGCACAGTAATGGGCCTCCAGTTGTTTAAATCGGTGGGAGCTCCTTTTTTGGGAACCAAAACTATTCTTCCTTTCGTAACAGGCTTAGGGAGTCTTCCTTGAAGCTCCATCTCTTTTCCAAGTTCGAATAGGTAAGGAATTACTTCATCGATACATTTGGTAAATATTTCACCTCCCAAGCCATCTGGTCCACTGGCTTTGCTATTGTCAAAACGTTTCTTTATAAAATTACGTATATTTTCTTTTGAGAATATTGAAAGGCTTCCCCGTCTAGGGCGAGGAAAATGAAATCTATCCGTTTCAAAGATTCTACGAAAACGATGATGAAATTTTTGAAGTATTTCTGTGGGATCCGTGATTTCTTGGCCATGGTCTATAATTTTTGCAATACATGAGGCTGAAAAGATATCTTTTTGAAAAAGTTTCTTCAGTCTATAGTTAGCCTTGGTTTCCAGCTCGATTTTACATTTAAAATCCAATTCTTTAATTTCTGTGAGACGATATAAGTTCGTGGTGTCAGAGGTAATTGAACGTAAAAATAAGGGCCCATTATTTAATACTTCTTCGACTTCTTCTTGGAATGAATTTGATGTTTTGATGTTCTTACGAATAAAATGTGTAGTCAAGGATTGAATGGTATTAGTTAAAATAAAATTATGTTTTCTTGCGTTAAATGAGGGGTTACACACAATTTCAGTCTTTTAATAAAGATTCGTCCATGCGTAACCATTTGGGAATTCTAAAACGTTTTTTGGGTTTAAAATAATGCAAATCGATAAAAATAGCTTTATGGTCAGAGCTGGGATGGGGTCGATATCGTGCATCTTTTAACATTGTCAAAATTTGAGGAGGAGCCAGGGCTAAATCAATGCGTGAAGATTTGTTTCCAGATCTCCACGATACATTGTCATCTGGGTTCAGTTTTTTGATGGTGTCGACCAGTCGTAGTTCCATCATTAATTTCGACAAAATTTGTTGATTTGGGTATCCCGGTCTGTCCAAGTCAACGTTAAGGTCTCCAATGATTAAATGGGGATAAATATCATATTTACAAGAGTTTATAATAGCCTGGAAGAAGCGTGTGCATTTTTTATTTGGGCCATATGTGTTTAAGAGATATAGTCCTCCATCTTTTGTGGGAATAAAGATCTTGTGCCATTCATTTTCGTGTGTAAACTCCTTAACCATTTGAGGATTCTGAATTCGTTTTGATACCAGAGAGAGAATTCCCCGGTGAGTACCGTCACCCGTGAAGAAGCAGTGGTAATCTTTTGGGGAACAAAAGGTGCAGGATAGTGAACAAGATGCAGATGTTATTGATCTTATATCCTGTAGGCACAATACATCAGGGTTATGCCTCAATAAACTTTTCATAAGAGAATGGCGACTTAATAGATTTTTTCCTCCCCTAGAATTCAATGAGATTATCTTTCCGATCCCCATATTGAGTTTTTGACTCGAAGAGCACGATATTGAAAAGAAATCCTCGATTCTCTTTTGTTTATAAGCTAACATGTTAAGAACAGTAAAAAAATAGTCAAAGACTATTTCTTTTTTACTTTACTAGGGGTCTGACCCTTTTGAGGCGAGAATCCGGAGTTCGAGGAATTTCTTTTGACAACGATCCTGACCTTGATCTTGAAGGTAGAATAAGGTCTGGGTTGATATGTGATTTTCTGAGTTTTATTTGTGATATTTCGTGTGCATCCTTCTCAACGATTAGTTCCTGTTCTACTGGTGGCTCGGGCGACTCAATCATCAGTTCAGTTGCCTCTTCAGTTGATAGAGGTAGGTCAGTATTTGTTTCCGAAGAAATAATGTCATTTTCCATATTATTTTCTATGATGTTATTCAATTAATTTAAATTATGCTCTATAGTATTACTTTGAGCATCGTCTGTTATTTCTACAATTAGGGGGATATTATTCGAGTTGTCAATGTTAACTTCTTCTCCTGAATTGGGGGGGGCTCAACTTCAGTGTGAAGGTCTTCCGATTGAGGAGGAGCCGGACCGTCATTTTGGGCATCATATTATTAGACTTATTTTGGGCTATGAGCTGTTTTAGCGCCTTATTATAATCCTCTAATTTTACTCTACCATTATTACAGGAATGCTTAGTATGACCAACGCCAAAGCAATTTTGACACTGAAACTTTGATCCCTTGAACTTCAATTTTTCGAGTATTCCCTGTATTGGGATAGATTATTAGGGTCAACAATCATTTCTACAATATAGTCCCCGTCTCTCTATATGTCTTTATAGCTTCTGTATTTTAATTCAGCCGCTTCGTTCGATGGATTCTTTTTGGGTAATGGTCAGTGACCTCCCCAAATTGCTTCAGCCATTCGGCCGCTTTTCCTTCGTCTATTCTTTTAAAGGTGTTCATCAAGGTAACAGTGACCTTTTTCTTCAAGTTTGCATCTATTCTATCAAGTCCTTTAATCTTAAAGAGACGTCAATAGATTTGCCAGAAACAGTTTGAACTTGGAATGAGTGTTTTTCCTTCAGCTCTCTTATTCTTCCCCGAATATCAACGGGATGTTTAGTGTAAAAACAAGCCTGGTTGAGGCCAAACTTGGGATTTGCCCCTGCAAGTTCGTGCTCCTTAAACCCAAATAGAAGGGCCATATCATACACATCCACATGTCGCAATCGTTCAACACGGAAAGAGGGATCTTCATTATTTTCAATAAGAATAACAAAAATTCCCAAGAGAATCTTCTTTCCCAATTGAGAGCTTATATTTTTAATTATTTATAAAATTAAATGTTTTTGATTTTCCAGATGATAAATAAAAAGTGTTAAAACAAAAAAGTTTATGAACAAGAATTGCTTCCAATTATAAAGGATTTTTTTTTTTTATGATTGAGGCAAATGATTTAATACCTATCAATTAATATCAAGAATATAACACGGTACATTGATGTTATATGACAGATCTATTAAGATTTTCATGCTATGACATTATGATCTCAATGACATCATGTTCGAGTTTCAGTCGTTATAAAACAAATTTTGAGCTGTCTTTGACAAATAATATTATATTTATTCATTATCAATCAACATAAATGTTTACAAATCTAAATAAGCAGGTTAAATTATATTTTTCATTAATAAATATTATAAATTTATATGACCTTTCTTCCTAGATGAAAGCCATAAAATCATATCCATCATATGCCAAGAAACTCATGATAAGGTCTGTAAGCACTACAATTGTGATCTTTGAAATATTATATTCGAATCTCTACGGTTAAAAAACTAATATGCCTTTGACAGCTGAAATAGCATAAAATGATAGAACCGGAAAAAATTAGATTTTTTGTATTGTTGAGCACTCAATTTCGAATGTAAAAGGTTACGTTCATAGACATATATTTCTTTAGTTCTTTTGTAACAAAAAAATAAACTAAGAAGTTTTATAAAATAAAAAACTTTAAACTTAACCAATCTTTTCTCTAAATTAATTCATAAGTTTCGAAACTATAATTCGATAAAAAAATAAAAAAGAAGAGCAATGGTGCTTACTATAGAAATGCTTATCCAAGAATAAACCACGATAATAATACGACCATTGATCGAGAAATTTTTAAATAAAAATATCATTATTTTGCAATAATATATTTCATAATTATTTATATATTTAGAACAATAAGTATGCTCTTATTTTCAAACTGAATTGTATCAAAACCAAAGCCACCGGTTATAAGAATATTTTATTAAGATTATTCAATTTCCATACGATTTACATGTAATGAAAAGTTATTGAAATATTGTAAGCTCCAATGACTTTGTGAAGATTTGCAGACGACATTGACAATAAAAAGTAGAATGAATAAAGTTTTCCACCAATAGATAATTTTAGATATATAAGGGTTCATACATCATGATGTTTCTGAAGGAACAAATAAATACACCTTTTGTGTGAACGTTTAGTATTTGGATGTTGAAATATTACCAATTGCGGTAAAAAGTGGGCGTATTGTATGCTGCGCTATTTCCGTCTTCTTCAAATAACGTATGTAGTTAATGGAGTCTAATTGTTGTTTCCTTATGTGATATACTCATCCATCTTATTCAAAGCTTGTCTAGACTAGAGGACCACATTTGAATCATATAAAAACATCTCACGATTTTGAGGAATCTCCAAATATCAATGTTTTCCCTCAGCATCAAAGTTCATTGGGACCATATCATATATAATGTTACATATATAATTTTATGTTAGTTCCAAAATCTTTATAACTAACTTATACTAATGCATTATGTTTATAAGCAAATATTTTTGTTCTTAATTGATTTGATATTACTCCAATAATCATGTGTTGACAAAAGTAGCAAAATTTGTACGAATGAAAAAAATTACAAAACTTTAAAACTTATTTTGAAACAAGATTATGCTTACCGAAGTTGATCATATCAGACCTTCTTTTCTCGGGAAACGAACCTGTTTACTTGGCACTCACAGTTAAACATGCTACTCATTAGCCTATGATATCTTTTGCTTAACTGCATCACAACAAAAACCATTCATTTAGACAGATAAAAGTATTCAGTTCATATCAGAAAAATCGTAAAGATAATTATTTTATATAAGCTTGCATAAAATAAGAATTAAAAAAAACAAATATTTTCCGATTAAAAATAGTATTTTTAAATATTTAACTATATTTCATTGCAGAACTCTTTAAGACATGAAATCATACCATGGACATTTAATTATTTATAAAAGAGTTTACATTTGTTTTTACAATTAGGGATGAAGCTTCATAAAAAGTGGGTTTAAATTGTTTTAAAACAACAAAAGCATTTTATATGAAATCTTTAGCAGAGTTTGCCCAAAATGGATGAAATGTTTTTTTTGTGCATATGTTGTACTTTAAGAAAAAAATTGAGTAAATATTGCATAACTTATTTGTTTCACACACACACACACATATATATATATATTGATACGAATTGACAAGAGTTTAATCATATTAAATATATTTATATCAATATTGAAGACTAAGAAGTATTGAACTTTAACAGATAAGTGTATGTTTACACTCTAAAGTATTTTACTTATTTCGTTGTTTTCAGAAATATTCCTCAGTAAGTTTACCCTGCACGATATCCTGCAGGGTAAAGTTATGTTTTTCCAATTCTTGAAAAAGATCCTTCAAAAACCATAAATGTTTTTCATTCTCTCTTCCTACAAACACATCTAGGAAACCATGGACCCAAGCATTTTGAACAATATTATAGAAAGAACCCTTTGAGAAAAAAATCCTATTTAGGCAGCCCTCCGGGGATTTTTTTCTTCAACAAATAATAACTGAATGGGTTCACAAATTCTTTGGGGTCCAACATTGTAGTGTCATTAATAATGGTGCCTGAGCTTTTAAGTTTCCTTGTTTGTTTCAAAAGATATCCTTTTTGAATGATATATACGTATGTAAAAAGGAAGTGTCATATTCTTTTAAATGGGTATAAGGTATAAATATACCCACTTTGTCATTTGATATAGATGGAGTAATCCATTGTTAATGGGCATTTAGTTAACAAGACCTTAAATGGGAGAGCAAAATGATGAAAAGGAATTTATTTTATGATACTATTTTATGTTAAGTAATTCAAAACTACGGGCGATTCTGTAGAGTTTGTAAGGATATGCTTTTGGAAATGAAATGAAGTCATGTAAGTTTCTTTATTACGGAAAAAAAATATATATTTTTATTCATTTCTATATAAGCAGGTAATAATTTTAAGATTCACATAAGAACAAAAACATTAAGTATAAGTGAATGTTATTTTTTGAGATATGACTGGTTTTTTTCTCTTATAACCACAATCTGATTTCAAATAACAAAAAAGTTGCTAGTCAACACAAAACAATGAAACTTCTCCATGAAGAATATGTTGGCTTAAATATTACCAGAAGCCATACGCATTTTCATTACTTATTTGCAGTTACAAGGATTATTTTAGCAGAGTATAGACTAATATCCATCGTTTTCTTCTTCATACACACACTATGAATTTTATAAAAATAATGAGATAAACGTAAATACATTAATATAATAATCGATGTGAATGCACAGTAAATACAATAAGTTTCATTTTATGTTGATAATTTCCAACCTTAGATGCTTAGTAAGGTGATTGTTTAAAACTATATATATATATATAAACATATAAATTAATTTAAAATAATAAATGTTGTCATAAATATTAAGCTGTGTGAAAATTCAATATTTTTAAGAACATAAACATGCTTCAGCATTATGCAAGGTTATTTTAAACCAATAAGAACAAGTCAATTTCAGAAAAAAAAATTACTTTTGACATAGTACAGTTTGAAATAAGGGCAATTGATGATGATCCAGCCCCTATGTCAAGGTTGAGTGGATTAGCAAATATGTTGATGTTAGCGTGTCATCTTATTAAAATAAAAAGTTAATATTGACAAATAATAATAAAAGTTATCTCTTTTAACATTAAGATAACAAATGCCTTCATAGTAGGATCGCAATACACACACACATATAGTATATATATATATATATATATATATATATATATATATATATATATATATATATATATATATATATTTATATCACAAATATCGCGTGTCATGCACATATAATCCACAAACAGGGTCATAAATTATCCTCCTCAACTCCCAGACTCACTTTCTTTCCTCAACCATAATCACTGATGCCAAAAAGCATTTTATTTAGTGATCATGTATAATGGATTGAATGATGATGATGACTTTATCAACTAAGTATTTAACCGTTTGATAGGAAGTGGAAGGACAATTGAGATACATTTAGATTGATCTTCGTATCGCTTCAAGGACAATTGACGCGTGGTCAAGACTTTGTTATGGACCTTTATATTCTGTGGATAAATGTAGGTATTAAATATAACGATTGAAAAGTAGAAGTATACATTAATTAAGGTGTCTAATTAACAATACTCGCATATTTGGGCGCCTACGGCGCCCATATATTTGCCCTTCGGGTATGGGTAGGTTTTGGAGCTAGTTTGTGAGTGAAACAGACCTTAAAGGATATAAGAGAGAAGAAAGAAAATAATTTTCTGTTTATACAAACATTCCTCATAAAAAGTTTGACTTTGCACAAAGAATATGTTTTAAGTCACATAAGATGCGTTTTCCTTTTTCTATTTCCCTAACTCCTCCTCCTCCTTTTCTTTTTCTTTTTTCCTCTCTTTACCTTGAAAAGTAGGTAGTAAAATCAGACAAGGTCTGTTTTTTTCCTTTCTGGTCCCATCACTTTGCAAATAGTTTTATTAGGTCCGTCTTGACCCAATGATTCCATAGGTACCTTCAAAGTTCAAATTGACCATAAATTTGGGAGGAGATAGCGTGCAGACATACAAACGGACAGAGATTAGTGAATTTTATATAGATTTTTCATTTATAAAAATATATTTTATCTTGAATTATATATATAAGATAAATTGATAAGTAATAATATATTTTACAGTATTTCAGATACATTAATTTGGAAAAAAGGTTATTAATGAATAAATAAAAAAAATTAAGACATAACAAGACATAAGTGAAAAGTAGAAATCGTTCGAAATCATGTATTATAAATGTAACCAGAAAGAGAATATTTTTTATTGTTATGAAGTTCCAAAAAAGCAAAATGACAAGGAAAAAACAAGAAATACGATATCTTTTTGCTTTTTATATGTTCATTATATTGTCATGAAATATCTGAAAAAATAATCAAAAGTGAAAAATCAAAGCTAGCAAATAAATAAATTGAGTTAGTTTATTGGAAAAAATATTGAGAAAAATATGCCTCAAGAAAAAAAATATAGATTTTCTTGAATATCTTAAAATGCATAGGCTCTTTATCGACTTTTCATCAGAACATGGCTTAAAGAATCATTGAGAAGTTGAAATGCATATAAATAGTAAAATGCAATAGTTTAGAATGTGACCTATTTTCATGCAAACTACTACTGTACTGATTTTTTTACAAATATTATTTAACGTAATTTTGAATAAATTCTTTAAAATGTCTATTACGAATAGTTTCTTCTTTTTTTCCCATGCAGGATAGTTTAGAGTCAAATTGAGATAGTTGAAAGGAGGACAGCAGAGGAAATATTGGCAACCTCTCAGGATGGCAGCTTTGGCAGTTATCAATGATGGATAAATCATTGGAGATAAAGATGAGGGAATGAATGACAAAGGGGGGATCTCAACAGAGCTGCAAATAAAAAAAATATTATAGAAAGATGCGATAGAGTACCAGTGGACCAAAGCTACCCAGAGCCTCATCAATTTCGCTGACCCCACACATCACATCGCCATTTTTCTATCCGGGAAAAGCGCGAATAAGAAGTTGGAGCTATTTTCTCGCTTTTATATGTTCTCCTGATTCAGGAGCCAATTTAGTATGCGGCGGGGAAATGCCATAGTTTGCAGATCAACATCCTGTGCTGGAATTATGTTACTCTTGTGTTACCACTCACTTTTCAGCCATGATTGAAATCTAGGTGTATCTCTTTTCCACACAAAATTTAAGTAGATCTGGATTAATAAAAATAACTTAAATCTAGCTGAAAAAACCATTATTTTTTTCTATATGTTTTGTGATATATCAGATTCATATAAATAATAATAAAAAACATTGATTTCACTGTAAAATGAACATTGTTTTTTTTTCAATGAGTTTTTAGAATTATAATTAAAGAAAGAAATAGAATATTTCTCAAAAATTATTTAAATTTATGCTTATTATAAGTAATATGAAAAAAGTATTATGTTACTCTTAATTTAAGTTGCACTTCTTAATTTTGAAAATATACGAGTCACCTTATTGTTGTTTATATGGAAAATGTGTATCGAGACTATTTTTCAAAAATGGTTTTTTCTAGACTCTGAATTTATCCCATATTTGAATAGTGTCCAATATACTTTTTAGATAACTTATAATTTCCTTACAATAATTAATTTATATATATACATTCGATAAAAATAGACAATAGCATATAAATAAACAAAGTTTATTTATCAGTTTTTACATAATCTACATAACAATAACAATTAATATTTAATTTTATATCTTAAATTCGCATTGATATATAAAATACCTTTATGTCATTTTCTTTCATCCTGCTTTTTATAAAAGTTATATTTGAAAAGCTTTGAAGAATATGTGACACAGTTGTTTTGATGTAAATGCACTTTTTAATGAAAATATTAGAAAAACGTTTTCCGTTTTCTCGGCAGTATAAGCATTATTGAGAAAGCTGGTTCATCCTTCTTCACGTGAGTTGATTTTTACTGAGCACATCTGAACATATAAAGCGTTTTTCTCATTAGTGTTGGTATTTATGTATCTTTCACTTTTTACACTTTATCATATATTAAAAAAATATATTTATAATCGATTGAATATGAATGTTTTTTAGTTCTTAGAATAAATTATATTTAAAGCCGTTGCGCAACGAATTTCGTTCAAACCTCCATATATTCAAAATAGGCAATGGGGGGGGGGGGGGTCCAGTTTCTCAATTCAGAAAAGGAAAAAATAAAAATCATCTTACAGACAAATTTTGCGAACTGAACAGAATACTGTGTTTAAAAATGAAGAAATAAAATATAGAAATCTTGCACGATTCCCATTTATTTATACACAAATTTACTCTAATAATAGTTTTTTAAAGGAAGACTCAAATTGAAAATACAATTCAAAGTTGTGGAGCTAAAAAGTACTTGATGAATTTTATAGCTAAACTAACAGGGTAATCAGATAATGCTGATGATGTTGCATTTAGGCATTTCAAGATACAAAAAGGGAACACAAATGATTTAAAACCGATATGGTAGCCTAATTACAAATCTATTCGAGCAACATCATTTTAATAAAATTAACAAATATCACGTTAATCATATATATATTTTCGTTCACTCTTATATACAAATCAGATTTATTCAAGACATAATATTCATTTTGTTTTTTGGAAGCCTTTTTATTTAATGGGAAATCAATATTGCCATAAACAGAAAGAATCGCGATAATGCTATAAATCATTTACCAGTCGCTATAATTAATGTGATTCATGTAAATCCACATAGTGGCCTTTGATCATCTTTTATTAATAATTTTTCAAGGAACACGATCAACAATGATCAAATGATTGTGTAATTTATATTTCCTTTGGATTATAAAAATGTGCATTAAAATTGTTTTTTCCAGGGACCTTTTCAAAAACATATTTTTATTTATCTGTATGTATATTTTGTATATATGATTATATTTATATATTGTATCAAAATATGTACATTAATCAAAGGTTGTATTGTTCCGTAGTCCTTGTGCACAACAAAGAGCTATGGCCTTAGTCTTATAATACCTACATATGAGTGGGTACGTGGGTGCTGAATAGCAAAAATTCATCATAACCTAAATTGGCATGTTGATGTACTTTGTGAATGAAAAACAAACATTAACTTTATATGCATGGCTTTTGAAAGAAGAACAATCATGTGATAATGACGCAACTCCATCAAAAAGTATTTTTATGAACCATATCAGGATAATGTTATAATCTTACAGTTGATCAATGCATTACTTTAAACACCGGTTCTTTTTCCATAGTGTTCCTGGATGATCATGTGTATATGGTATTTTAATTACCATTTTTTAGATTAAAAAATATAATTAATTTAAATAATTTATTGCTACACAT
This sequence comes from Caligus rogercresseyi, assembly GCA_013387185.1. Classification (NCBI taxonomy): domain Eukaryota; kingdom Metazoa; phylum Arthropoda; class Copepoda; order Siphonostomatoida; family Caligidae; genus Caligus; species Caligus rogercresseyi. The sequence continues at coordinate 24,160,725 of CP045892.1, forward strand.
AATATTACATTATACACACGTATAGACATATATTCAGTACGGGCACATGTAAAAAATTATTTAAGCTTGTGGTTCCCTCACAATAGTTGGCCGATCAGGTCTCCTACTGCAATCCGTCCTGAAAATAATGTAGGGATGGTGCATTCTTCAGCCAGCCTCCAATATCAGTACTTGTAAAGAAACTGGAAAGACTGGATATTGAATGGCCTGAAAACGCAGTTGATGATCAAAAAGCTGGGTCCACTCAGCTATGAATTTTGGGTATTCGTGCAGAAGATGAAGTCATCCCTCGTCCTGTTGTCCACACCCACGAGACAGTGAGCTGATTTCAGGGTGCATTAAGTGGTAATGACGACGAAGAAGGGAATGGCCTGCGGAAAATTGCACCAAAGAATTAAGCTTTTCTTTGGAATAATCCAGGAGACGTTTCCATCTATTCAGCTGAACTCTTGGCATCATTCACTGCTTTGGCGGCAATATTTCAGTCTTGACCATAGTGTCTGCCATTTTCTATGTAATACGAGGGACACCTCCTCCCTAAGAAAGGTCAAGGGGGTACCAACAACCTGTGAAGGCTGTTGTTTTATAGTTCCAGCCTTAACCAGCATATCTGCCACTTCATTCCCTGTGACGTCACTATGAAACCAGAAAAGAGAGAGAGGTACTTCAACGGCAAGTGATCCCAATAGAATTTTGGTGTCTCTTACAAGTGAACTTCGCGTTTCTACCGATCGCAAGGCTCCGATAGCTGCTTTGGAGTCAGACCAAATACAAAATCCACTGTGGTAAAAAATATGATATTTGTTGAAAACATTACTTCTGAATAAATGTTTAAAGATGTACTTCATTTAATATGGGGATGATATGAAGCATCTTTGCAGCAAAATATATATTTTAGCTATTCCCTCAATTTATATTTAATAAATTAATTCAGTTAAAACTTTGTGCTTATTAAAAAAAAGTTACATCTATTCCATATTATTTTGAAGAACCTAATAACATTTTTTATTATTATATTACTAAGTTCCTTTAACATTCCTTTAAAATAACTAACCCATATTACATTTTTCACAATTTTTTACTAAGCCAATATATTGATTCTTTTAAACAATATGAGGAACAGAAGTTTGCTCCTTAAGCTAACGTTGAAAAATATGTTTTGCATTATTAGTCCTACGCTCCATGGGAAGGGTACCTTAATTTAAAATCCCTAAAGGCGCTTTTTTCTCGTTTTCTTCTTCTCTAATAATGCAATTAAATAGATTGCATAGCATAATCTTCTAACTAACTTCTTGATATATTTGTAGATTGGTATTCAATTCAGCTCCTGCATATATGCATATCAAAATATATGCATTAATAGGCAAAGAGTTATTACACTCCTGAGCAACTTCATCATAGCTTACTGTTAAAAAACGTCGTCCTTATTTACCCATCTGATGTCTTACCATTTATGTTCTTAATAAAAAAGGCATATTGCTGATAGATATAGTAATGCCATATCAAGACTCCTAAAGATTGATCGTAAATAATACAAAATACACATTACTTATGGACAGGCTAAGAAAATATATAATATATGTGTAGCCAATATATTGATGACAAAATAATATTAGTTTTTAGGTCCATTCATTCAAGTAGTCGGCAAAAAATATATGATAAATAGTCGTTACTCTTTAAATATTACAACTAAAACTTAAAGCTTTAATAGAAATATTTTAACATGAAAATAACTTATAGAACAATATCATCAAAAATTACATATTACAATCTTGATAATATATATAAACTCCAATTAGATGTTACAAAATGTTTAAAACTTATTTTTTCAATGGAAATTTATTTTTCTTGGCCGTGGGGGCTTATATTTCAGTATGTAGTATTGAAAAAAAATAACAATCACGAATACATAACGGTAATCATCAAATATATAAAGGGTAACGTTAAAATTGTAAACATTTAATAACAATAATTATATTAATAAAAAACACGACAGTAATTGGTTTTAAATAAATATTTGAGTTTCATATATATATATATATATATATCATATATATATACAGTTCATAATGTTGGACAACTTTGGAATAAAGAGAAGCGATTGACTTCATTTCAGAGTTGTTCTTTTTTATAAATAACGTAATGAACTTTTGTTAAAACCGCATCAAATTTTGGATTTTCAATGGGAATAATAATATTAAGAAAATAAAATATGATAGTCAGAAAATATTTTGGGCTTTCCCTTGTTTCTCTTAAACCCTTCTTCACATTTCAAATCCCTCATTAGCCAATCGCATTGCAGATGTTCTTTACAAGCAATTTCAATGAAAAGGTGTTTCCCCTCGGAACCTCTACAAAGCCATGAAATAAAACTTACGTGACATGGCCTCTTTGTTTTGTTTGTGCTATTCACTATTAAAGTATAGGTAGACGTAACATCATCCTGACATAAATGATGTATTTATACTTGAACACAATGATTTATGAAAAGATCTAATGGGGCCAGCATACTTTACATATGTTGTACACAAAAACTTATCAATTCATCTTTGAAAAAGGACATTTTTACATAGAAAAACTCTTATTTTATAATATATAAACATATCTAATGACCTTTTTGGAATCAAAACGGTGAGGTCAATAAAGAGGTAGCAGTTAAATATACAAAAATGAACTGGAGGATTTTTTTTAAATTAGTTCTATTGGGAGAAAATATCTTGCCTGGGGTGTTTTTAATGAAATAATGATCTTACAGCAAATGAAAAACTAGAGAGGATGAATGTTTTAGAATGGGTTAATTTTAAGAAAAGGGGTTCGGTCACCAGAAATAGTTTTTACAATTTTATTAAACTAATTAGTAATAAAGAACTTCGATATATTTTGGTTGATAAAAATTCAAAAAGCATTTTTAAGTCAGATTGAGAGGAGGAAGGAAAGACGGGTGAGAACACCAGTAAATGTATTAATTCAAGGTTTGAAATCTAAAATGTTAAATCACTCTTCATTGTTTACATACAGTGTAATACCAACACATTGACATTTGTAGCATATAAGGGACTACAGGGGAGGAAAGGTTGTGCTTTTTGCGGGGATTCGCTGGAGACATCAAAACATTTATATGGAGTATTATTTATTTATTATTATTATTTTTATTATGGTAGAAATTTTAGAATATCTAAATTGTTATTTGATGATTTTTTTTAATATATGTTGCGGAGTAAGCATTTTTTTAGTCATATACTGGACCGTACCAATAAGAGATTAATTTTATTACCACTAAAACTCAATATTTTATGTATAAAATGAGATCCATCTAAAACACAATCTAATGTAAATGATGTGTATGGAGAACAAAATAATCTTATTGTCTCCATATGGTTCCAATTTTAGTATATATACTTGCCGAAGCATGTATGTACAATAATCTTACTATATAATGAAAAAAGTATTTAGATACTTTTAATGCTAGTTTATCCTTTTTAATTTAATTTTCTTGAAAGATAAATGAATCAGAAACAAATAAGATACGTTAAAGTTAAACACTTACAGGCCATTTTACAACCAATCCTTCTATTCCATGTCATAGTCATTATAATAACAGAAATCGTTATCAATCTTTTAAATAACTATACTAAATTTGAGAATTTTAATGTTTCGGATTAAATCCAAAAAGTCTATTCTATAGTTCCAAGAACAAATTTGATGAGAGATCATGTAATTTATAGAAGAATGTCATTTGATGCTAAGTCTATACTAAAATCAATAGGTAATATTATGCAATATAGTTGTACAAAATGTTGTAACTTACTTTTTTAATCATCAAAGGTTTAAAAATAAATATCATGTGAGAAAAAATATAATATGGTTGATTCAATGAAAATTTGATTTAGATATGGTAACATATATATTTGTTTGAACATGTTTTTGAATACGTGAATAGATAAATATATTTAAGAATGAAGGCTAAGGCAATTTAAAATAAATAAATGGAAAACTAGTATGATTATACTATACAAAACTAATAACTTTCAAATAAATTTTCTATATGTAATGTATCTACTTGAATATTACTATATCAACGAATAACAAATCCTGCTATGCCATGAGTAATGTAATGTTTAATATATATATATATATATAATTGGAATTTTTATTATACGCAAAGCCATATTTCCAAATCCTTATTATTTTATTCTTTTCTCTTCCGGATTCAGACAAAATGCATAAATATTAATTGTTTATGTGTAAGCAAATATAATTCTTCGTGGAATCATCAATAAATTGGTTTTAGGAGCGGCCCATAAATATTTGTTCTTCCTCATAAAGTATTTTGCTGATCTGTACTTTTTGAGTAGCAAGACGGTAGATAATATTGAATTCAAAGTATTAAAGAAAACGTTTGAGATATATATTTTCTAAAGCATCCAAGTAGCTTTGACTGTATTACTTTAGATCCATAAAATATGTATGTATTTAAGATTATGGACCTATATAGCAATTCAGTTGAAATGCTTACTTTTTCTTGTGAACATCGTATTATTTACAGTTATGACTATACATAAGGATAAGTATTAGCCAAAATATATTTATATATATATTTTTGTTTATATACCATATTATATTATAGGTTAAAATGAAAACAAATGAAATTTGACCAACAATATTTAAGTATTTAATTCCCCGAAATTGAAATGTTTAACCATATAAAAATGGACATGAAACACAAAATATATGTATAAAATGAATAAAAATAGATTATTGAGTAAGTTAAAAAATCAATATGTTTCATATAATAGAAACCTAAATTCATCTTTCATAAACTGTTTTTATTTTCATCTAACTTAAAGAGAAAATATAATTTTTTTGGGGTCACTTCCATTGATCTGATTGTAGCATAACATTGTTTTTAATCTACGATAAGAAGTTGGATATAGGAAATATACTAGAAAATTAGGATGATATTTCTTATTGTTATGCCAGGGGTGCGATTTATTTAAAAAATTATCAACACATATGCAGGAGGTGTCGGATAACATACATGCCAAGCATGCAACGTAATTAATTAGCTTGTTTTATCATTTGTATATTGTTTTTAATTGTATTTATAGCTAATGTAACTGCTCTTTATTGTGGATTAAATAAAACAAAAAAATCACAAAAATGTACATACTGAAGTTGTCTTATTTGTAAATTGTTTTGCACTCTTCGTTATCATATTTGGGGCTGCTTTATTATATTTGTCTACAAATAATCGGAATAATACAGTACATATGCTTATTTCAGTTGCCTAAATAGGACAAATTTATTTTTAAACCATGGGTAAAAGTAAATTCTATTTGAATGCCTGAAATGATCAAAAGGCTGAGACATTTGCCTTTTTTCATTAACGATTTAAAAAAGTCAGTGTTATAGGACAATATATAAATAGAAAGATAAATTATTGTCTTATTTACCATTATAAGGATATTTTAAGAAAATATTAATGCTCAGATAAAAATAATTTGAAATAGATGAGCAATTTTTACTAATTAAAAAAACTGGAAATATTTTGTTCGATATGTTTTAAAATTAGAAAAAGAGTAAACTAAGAGGGGCTTATTCAATTTGGTGAAAATTATTGTTGGTGATTTTTATATCTATATATCTCAGTGTAGATTTATTGATTTACTATTTAGTTTGTGTTAAAAGAAAAGGTGTTTTGGTGTCGAATTTCAATAAGTAAATATAATGTTTATATTTGTAGTTTCTTAGAATAAATAAAGCTTTCCCATAAAAGATTAAAAAGTATAAATATTCATTTTAAAATATTATTCCTTATCTATTTAAGCCAAATAATCTATCAAATAACAATAAAACATCATTTAAGTATAAAATACATGAAGTTATTTTTTAAATAAAGTTATATACCAATTAAAATCATTTTCATTGCCATCATAATCTAAAAATAAATTTTTTCTTCATAAGGCATATATTATATGCGATAAATGCATAGTAAAAACACCTAGCACTGTATTGTTAGCGTTGCAAGGGGTATGCAAAATGAAGGAACACTTCAATAATAATAATAAATGAACGATGCAAGGTAATAGAAAATAAACCTGCACTATGAAGAAAAAGACCAAAGGTCAAGGCATCAAAAGAATTTCAGGGTCTTTTATGGCCTTGTCTTCTTTAATTGCATTTAGGTACAACTAGGAGGCAACATGAAGCCAATGGCATAAATGCCATCCGCAACATCTAAGCAGACCACAAGTATTTAAATATATGTTTTTGTAAAGCTATAATTTTTAAAATATGGAGTGAATTTACATTTTCTGGGTTATTTTGTACAAGTGATATATGTTATCAATTTTTATCTACTGCTTGTATAAAGTTATTGTTTTTTAGGGATTTAATACCTCATTTAATAGCCTTTTGATTGGATTATAATTGACAGCTGTAGTAAAAAGCATGAAAGAAAGACAAATAAGAAAAGAAAAAAAGAGGGATTTGAAAAGTTTTGAAACTCAAGCGGTTTTGATACTTTACTTTTTTATATCTTCTTATCTTACATCCAAAAGTTAAACAAAGTGGCATAATAAAAAATTATATAAAAACCCCATATTATAAATTTGGCTCGATATAATTATATTCGTGTTGAAATGAATGAGCATTATAGGGTATAAATTGTAAATAAAACCTAGGATTTTAACAATGATGTTGATCAGGAGTCGAACTTGAGCCCTTAACCAAAATAGCACACTTTCAATGAGCTAACAAACTCCCTCATGCATTTTGACAACTTAAATCGAATAAGTGTATAACAATTTGTCAAATATTTTTGCTTTTATGTATATTTTGGTTCTTTAGTCCCAAGATCAGAGCTTCAGAAAGAAAGAGTGGTTAACAAAGTTGAGGGGAAAAAAACGAAAAAGGAAAATAAATGGTGAATAATTCTATTAATCAATTTATTTTTTAAACCCTTCTATCTCTTAACATTGAATATATTAATATATTAATAAATAAATCAAATAATCAATATATGCATTTTTCATTTCGACAATATAAATTGAATGAAAGTGTAACGTTTTATGTGCTGATTATGTCATAAAGAGACTTTAAAAATCCTGTTCTGTGACTCTTTACTACCATAACTTTTCGGATGGAGGTTTTGGGGAAAAATTTATAAGATTTTTTTTTTTTTGGGGGGGGTTAAATATATATTTATTATTCTAAAAAAATATAGTGAAATACACAATAACATAGTAAACAATATATAAATATAAAAATATAAAGACAGTTACGTTAAAACAGAAGCATAAAATGAACATTGTAATTCAAAATTACTGTCTAAAGAAAAAAAAAAACTAAATATATAATATGCACCTAAAAAACAAAAACAAACTTAATCTCTATTCAATCTGTACGGCGGTGTCTACGTATGGTAGATTTGAGATATTGAGGTATTGGAGGGAATGAACCTTATTAGGTCACCAACACATGTCCACGAAGATGCAGAGACGTTGGAATTTAATTGCCATAGCGCAATACCGAGCAGCTGTCCCAATCATTATAGCTCTGAGGTCTTCAATTTTTATATACGAATGATTTGTCAATTTCTTTGCTATTAAAGATTTTATGCTTAACAGCGAATATTCAATTGCCTTATGATGAGATGCAGCTTCTGTTTTGCCTGAAGGGTCCAAACAAGATCGATGCCTTAATGATATTGGAGTCGAATCTTCGAGATTTGAAATTGAGCTGAAATTTGGACCCATCAGCAATACTCCAGGTCGAACCCGAAATTCTTTTTTCCATGAGGAGAAGACTAAAAATGCTTAAAAATCTAGTATTATTTCTTTTTCTTCATAAAACTTCTGCCTGTCAAGATTCAATTTTAAAACCACGGCATTAAGATTTATAAGACATATAAGATTTGAAAATTTCTCATTTTTTTACCCAAGTTGTAATGATCTTATATCTTTATTTCTTCACAGGTTAATTTTCCTTCTAATCAATGATATTACTTATTTCTTCAGATATACTTTCTGTCTTGTTGTCTGACTCATCAGAATCTCTGTAAGAGAATTCAATTTTAAAGTACATTAAAAACATTCGCAGTCTCATCAATATCTCCCAGACAACCTATTAGCTCCTCAGTATTATATCTTCAAATAGTTTGCAAAAAATAATTAGACTATAAATAATGTGTTGTGAACTAACTAAATATTTGAAAGATGCACTATTCATAATATTAAAAAAAAATGTTTTCATTTCCCTCTGAAAAATATGTCTGCAGTGTCTGAGCGTCGACTTTACGACGTTCGTAAATAAAAAAGTTTTTTTACACCAATAAAATGCAAATTTTGATATAAAGTGTAAACAACACTGAAGTAGGAGTATTCCATAAATAATATAATAATAGATTTACGCTTTTAAAGTAAAAAACTACAAAGAAGCGTACAATAATTACGAGTGGTGGATTTTGAGACGCATCCATCCAAGAGAAAGTCTTTGTTTTTACTGACAAAAAAGTTTATAAGCATTGATACAAAGCAAGAAAAGTACTCTTAAAAGGATATCTGTTGCGTACTATGTTACTATTGTATATATTAAGAATGTTTCTTTACTTTTAACCCGTTTAAAAAATAAAAGTCACTATTGTATAATAATAATGGTTGTAAATAAAATAAATCAAAATTAAAATATATTACAATTTTATAGTTTATATTAAATGCCATCAATAATTTTACCATTTATTAAAAATATAGTTTTTTTAGAAATTGGATATTTTGTTGTATCTACATGATAATTTCACTAATCGAGTTTTAGCAAGCACGAAATAAAGGCTAGATTTTTGTTGTAAATTTTATGTACAAAAATAAATGAAGTTTGTGTATAAAGAAGCTCGATAGCCGTGCGTGTTAAGGCGTGTTCAACTCTCAATGTTGGGGGCGCAGGTTCGAATCCGAGAGGGATGGTCAATTTGGTCTACATCATTGATAAGATCCTAGGTTCGATAGACTAATTTTAACGCTATAATGCTATTTATATCCTTTCGTATGCAATTCTATGGACCATATAGGCAAAAAATAATAATTTATAGATATATGACCTATAAAAACGGTAATGTTATTATATAAAATTCATTAATATAATATATTTTAATAATATACCATTGTATTTTATATCCTTCTTATTAAAGGAATATTCATTATGGAAAATAAATAAATTATAATAATAATATACAATTGTATTGTATATAATTCTCATTAATAATTCATTGTTGTGAAAAAAATCTAAATTATATAATTATAATTGTTTGCTTGCTTGCGTTTCAAGGTCCAATTATTTGGTGAAGACTACATTTTCAAATATATAACTTATGTTATCGACAGTTTTGTCAATAGAACTTAATTGCTTGTTGAAGACAGGTTATAATTGAAATTATTGATATATAAAATGAATTAATTTACAGTAACTGAAGGTAGTAATTGTTGCTTTATACTACATTTGCATATTACACAAATAAAAGGAATTGAATTTAATATTTTAAATCAATAAATTGAGTCAATAAGTTTAAATTATATCGAGACTAAATATTAAAGAAAAGAGCCTTACAAAGTCATAATGATAAATAATTAACATATTCAAAAATATTAATTACTATAAATAACAAAAAATAATGTCAATATGTTTTTAGATAATATGATAGATTAAATATTATATCGGAAATATATTTGCTTCATTAGATTAATTTTTATTTTAAAATATACTCGTATGGCTTTAATTATTTTTTAACTGTTGATAGATCTATTTAACAAATTAAAAAAGTAATAGAATGACGTCTAGGAGCAATATTACAAAAAATGAATCAAAAATCGGCATTTAATAAATAATGAAACATAAAAAAAATTAAAACACATTGGATAAGATCCATAAAATCTTTATTTTATGTTATTCTCTCAGAAATAAGCTCGTTTTATATTTTCAAACAAGGCGATCATTTTTTTTAAAGAGTAAATAAAGATTAATATATAAAAGCCTAACCATAGGCCTCTGAAGTATATTCCATGACAATGGTTAAAAATACCACATTCTCTTTGTTCCAAAAATAACGTGAATTGTTAACACAAGGAAAGTGTTTTTTTATAATAGAAACGGAATCCTTTTGCTCCTAACTGACGATAACAAGATCACAAATGTAGAAAATAACGTTTTTATTATTATTGACACAATTTTTGAACTGAATTTTTTTGTTAATTGACGACTTTGAAATTACCTAATAACAAAGCTGATTCTGGCTCATGATGGGTTGAAACAAAATAAAAGTAAATGTGTAATAAAATATCAGTTGATTTTGTAAATAAAAATCAGTACACATATGAGTGTATAGGAGTGAACAGACATTTAGAGATAAGAATATCCTCCAAAAGAACAAAAAATATTACCCTCTCATTGGCCTCGATTCGTGCTATTTACAATTATCCCTAAATGAACCCCTCCATATCCCTTATAAATATTATTAAAGCTAATTATCATATTTAGAGAAACACTGATCGTTTTGTTGCATCACATATGGCGATAAATGGATACTAAAACCAAGTGACAAATAATTAAAAGAAAGAAAACCAATTTTTACCAACCAAAAATACTTTTATTAATTTGTGAAAATGATAGAACCAGGATAAATAAATCTATATAATAATTCACCATTTCTGTCCGTCCGTCTGTATGTCCGCACGCTATCTCCTCCCACATTTATAGTCAAATTTGAACTTTGAAGGTACCTATGGAGTCCTTGGGTCAAGGCGGACCTAATAAAACTATTTGCAAAGTGATGGGACCAGAAAAATGAACCAGAAAAATCACCTTTTCTGATTTTACTACCTACTTTTCAAGGTAAAGAGAGGAAAAAAGAAAAAGAAAAAAAGCATCTCATGTGACTTAAAACATATTGTTGTACAAAGTCAAACTTTTTATGAGGAATGTTTGTATAAAACAGAAAATTATTTTAACTCATTTGACATTTAGAAAAATCTATTTTTCCTCCACAAAATCCATGATACAAATTTTAAGAAACTTATGTAATATGAACATATGGGCGCCGTAGGCGCCCAAATATGTGAGTAGATATTAATGTCAAGCCTGTAAGTCTAACAAATCTTTCGTTTATCGAAAAAAACTTTCAGTCAGTATATTTTCTTTTATGCCAATAAGTTTTTCTTGCCTACATGATTTACAATAGAAAATGAGAAGTATTATAACAATAAGAATTTATTTCGGCTATAGAAATACCATATTAAGTCGATAATAAATATATTTCGTAAATAGTTTGTGATTTTCTATTGAATATTATGTAGAAGAATAAAGTTACTTACATCAGGGAGACTAGTTATTTCTGAAACTTTACCCCCAATAAATATAAGGCTTTGTGATGTACGTTTTGACATTGATTCCTATTTATTGCTCCCAGGATAGAACTATCATAAAAGCACCCTATCCAATAGTTCACCTTAGCTTCACAAAAGACTTAAAACACATAGGTACAGGAAAATGCCCAAATCTTATCATCATATCTGAGGGACGATTAACTAAAAGAAGATGAACTTCCGCGTTGGCCGAAGCATTCCTAAAGGGCTTTTTATGAGGGTAATTCCCTTTTGCTTAAGATGGTCATTTGCTCAGAGCATTTTTTTTGTCATTTATGCTTATAGTGAGTGACAATCCTTCTACTAAGAGGGCCTATTGTCTAACAACCTTCTAGCAGAGAGAGAGAGAGAGACAACCACTATGGAATAATCAAATTAACGTAAGGACTCTATGTCAAATTACATGGGCTATTGCCCCCTACGTGATGCTAATTGTATGATGGTCGCCATGTTGAGTAGGTATATAAAAGAAAAAGAAGGATATCTTGAAATGGATTATGCATTCTTAATGTTGCAAGCCACCATGGCTCCATGTCTTGGTTGTATTTCTTATTGATGAAATAAATAATATATATAAAAGTATAGTATGTGGGTAATGTTGGCCAAATCATGCTTGGCACACCTTATTGTCTCATGTATTTCCTTTTTATATGGTGCTGGTGGTTGTTCAAAGAAAAGCAATATATATATATAGAATTTACTCATTCCTATATGCCCCGAGGTGAGTCATAATAAATGAGGATTTTTTATTATTCAAAGTCCCATTCATGAACCAAAAACATGATATTAAATAATTATTACCTAAACCTCTGCGTCATTTATATTTATAATAGCTGAATAAGAATTAATTTAACTCCTAGATAAGCCACATCCCACCAGAACTTAATCTCATATGAGTTGGTAAAGATATACCTCAGAACAAGCCTTTTTATAATTAAATATTTAAAACAAACATGAAAAAATAGATGGTTGGCATGGGTATTCGAGTCGATGATTTGGGTGAAAGTAAGAAGTTATTATGCATGGATGACGTTTTCTGCATCAAGGAGTATGTAATTCTACATATCTAAAGCCTTGTAATGTTAGGATTAATAATATTGAGATGTTGATAAGGAAATGTAATTGTAAGGCAAACATTTTAAAAACCAAAAATCTCTGAAAGTATTTTCGAATGGAAACGTTTTGCATAAAAAATATGTTGTCCCTCGGATATTTAATATATATACATTCATTACAGCCAAGACTTAAGTTCGGAGAGCTCTTTGACTCCATATTTGGGGAGACAACATATAAATTAAATGGTATGGCGTTACACATTGACAAACATATAACTCAGGTACAAAGCCTGCAGTTTACATATAATTAATAATATGAGAGACAGCATATAAAATGCAAAATAAGAAAAAATTACGTTTCACATAAAAAAGTATGTTATCTCTCATGGCTTATATACATTCATAGCAGCTGAGACTGGAATAAACAGAACTTTTGGAATCCATATTTCCGGTGCCAACAACTAAATTACAAAATAATTCTAACAGGATGACGTAAGCATTAAAAATTATGTTATCCCTTAAATCTGAAACCCTGAAAGCTTGACATTCATAGTAGCTGAGAATAAAAGAGTTTTTTAATCCATATTTGGACAGCCAACAAAAAAATTGTAGTTACGCCAGGATGACGTACGCATCACAAAGTTCGTAATCGCACTAAGATCTAAAAACGTGAAGGCTTTAGATACATCATAACAGCTGATATTGGAATAAAAATAGCTCAATGGCTCATTCATTGTGTAGCCCAAATAAAAAATATAAAAGTAACTATGCCAGGGTGGTGTTAAGCAAATAGTAGTTTATCATACTTTGGACTAATGTACATTTTTAAGTCATAATTCTAGCAAAACAAAAACTATGATAATTCAATAGTTCTACTATATGGAATGCAAGCATTTTAAACTCTCAAAAATGAGTTTGCCATCCGTGATTGACCTAGAATACTTTCCTCACCCATCATATGCACTTACAATAAAGCCTAAATACCCATAATTTGGCAAAGAGTCAAGGATTCAAAGGACTGTGTTTGTAATTCTTTTTTTCTCAATAAGTACACAAAGAACTAATGGCAAGCTGCAATCAGTCATAACAATAATAATATAATATTCCTTGATTTTATCTTTATAAAGGTTCATTCATTTATACCTCACATTAATGGGATAACAATATGAGGGTTCGTCGACCTGCTTCCTCGTCCTTGATTCCTCAAATCCCTTTGTAGATATGCATATTGCATTGAAAAAATTATTTGTTGTTTGCTTAAAATAAATATGTACGATGTAAGTCGTCAAGAAGTAAACTAATTCAATTGAAAACGTATCAGAATTCCTTAATGATATGAAGTTAATTGAGTATTAATTTACATAAAAAAAATAATAAAGTATTATGATCATTTGTAAACCTTTATATTACATATGTCTTTGTACTTCAACTTATCGGGTACATTAATGGTTGGTTGGATGGAGAGTTAATTTGAGCGTGTATGTGGCATTTGTTGGAATATTTATATTAAAATAATAGAATTGTGTTCCTGAAGGGTAATGGATTTCCAAGCAGAAGATCATGGAGAATTTGGAGCGTAGTCATTGGGTTTATAACTATTTCTATACAAAATATTGTGCTAATCTTTCTTTTTTAAATGGAATAAAAACATATCACTAAAATAAGAAAAACTTTCTTAAAGTGAATACTGTAAAAAAAAACAATATAAATTATGGGTATTTTTACAGTATTTATTGTTTTTGGGATATCTTGAGACATTTTTGTTATGCATTATACATTTCTAATTTGGGCTGAAAGCATATATGAATGAGATATTATACTACTTTATTAAGTAATAAGTTCCTATGTATTTGAACTATTCTAACAAAGATTGATATTGCTTAATGAGTAATTAAAGTATTTTCATATAATATAATATGGAACTACAACTAATATATAATATATATATCATTATGGGTTTTATATTGTTTTCTTATATAACTATATTCTTCATTCAGTTATTTATTGAATCAAATATTATTTCACAATAACCATTTTTTAGACAAACTCATTATATCTCTTGAGTTATGATTTTTTTCTAAATTTATTAACATTTTTTAATATTTTAGATAACGTCACGTATAAAATAAAGTTACATTACATCACAATAGACTTATCATAGCTTATTGAAAAATATCAAAACAAATGGAGTTTATTTGTGAAAAAAATTTCTACCGAAATAGTTTTTTGCTCATTGTACAATTAAAATTTCTTTATTTGAGAACTACATTAACAATTTTCAAAAATTCATCCATAGAATAAAATTGATCTGACAATATATACAATATGTATTACCTTTTAAAGTCTACTTACGAATCAATTTGCAACAATTATTTTCATATATTTTCTGAGATTTTAAAAATCCTTAAGAGTCATACATTTCAACAAAAACAATAAGGACTTTTTTTGTAAAAGTCGCAGCATCATAGATATTATAAAAAACACTTCTTTTTTAAAGCTTATCCAAAATGCACAACCAAAATATAAATAGAAACTCCTTGTCAGGCGCTTTTCATCTACTTAGGGAACTCAGTATTACATTATAAATTACACACTTTGCAAAACAGCTACTCCCCCCCCCTGGTGTCTCAAGGTTAAAATGACCCACTAGTATGGAATAATCTCTTTCCTTCTTCCATTGTGATGCTGTTATTTGAGAGGGGAGAATTGCATGAAAAAGCGAGATACTAGCATCTAAAAATAAATATATTTATAAATATACCTACGACAAAGATCTAAAAAAACTGCACCTTAAAAAACGTTGCCCCCTTGTTTTCTTTGATGGGCCTATCAACCATTTCCTCATTTGACATGGATTTAATGAGAAGTATGGTAGAACGACAAGATTGGACGACTTGGGTGACGTCTCTCTCTACTGACAATAAAGATTAGACTCAATAATAATAATTAACATAATTAAAGCAATCATGACTAAATTGACCATATTTATCATGTAACTGTATTTTTTAGAACAAAGCCTGAACATTCATTATGAATGCATATGAATACTGTGAAGTCATTTGCTCATAATACCGGAATATATATATATATGTATATAAGGAAACGACCGGGTAAACCGGCCGGTTCCGGGTCCTGACTGTTTTGAACGTTCCTACCCGGCCCGGTATCTAAAAATCACTGGACCGGGACTTATATTTTTTGTTTGTTCGTCATTCTCAAAGTGACGACGTTTTATTTTGGAGATTAATTTTTAATATTTTAAAAATTATTTTTAATTTTAAGAAATAATAGGAAAAATTATTTCTAAAAAAAACGTCGTCACCTTCAAAATAACGAAGAAGAAAAGAATATATTAAAGTTCTGGCCCGGTTGGTTCCTGCCCGGCTTGAAAATTAAGTCCCAGCCCGAGTCCTGGCGAAATAAAGTGTCCCGGTCGTTTCCGGATATATATTATATAAAAAGAGAGAGAAAGATTGATAGATACATAGATATAATTCTGATTAGTGCATTACATTAAAGCCAAAAAGTCACTTTAAAAATTGATACTCTGTTTGAACTGAGTGTAATGCCTATTTAATAAATAAAATAACAATCCCCTTTCTTCCACTTCTCTTTTTAATATACTAACATACATTAAATAATCTAACACTCCATGTGTGTGTGTATTTGAGACTTTTTTAATCAAAGTATACGATTTTTTTTCTTCATACATTGAGCGGTTAGAATAATATTTTGATTATTTTATTGATAAATTCTATAAATGGAATAGAAACTTGTTTTGTCTATATTTAGAAAATAACATTTACACACAAAAAATGCTACTAACATAGAGACACTATAAAGTGTATATTTTATGTGCAGAATACTTTTTGAGGAAATGTTATCCCTTATGCAATCTCATAAAAAAGGTCGTCTATAAAGAACTTGGTTAAAAATCCAATTGGATCTTAATGTACAAGTATCCTTTTACAATATATGAATGCTACTTCACGCAAATGCTTTGAGTAATTAGGATCTTAAAACCAATTTATCAAATCTTATTTATATGATAATATATTCTTAATTATAAGCTACAAAAATGTTTATAATAATAAAACAATTTAATAATTCTAAGCTTCTTAAAGTTTTTGACAATTTAAAATAACTAAATATAAATTATCTAATCATTTACTTTATGTTTAGTTATTCAAATATATTTTGATTGGTATTTTGAGATTCAGTATCTTATATTAAAAAATATTAAATTTCATTTTTTATTTAAAAAGAATCATAAAAAATGCAATTATTTGTTTATATATTCTATTATACTGCAAAAAAACAGTTTCTTTAAGCTAATTAATGTTTTCCATTTGCACCAGCGTAATTAGAGATAACTAGCTAATATTATATATAATATATTATTTTTTCAAATAAAAGAATTTTTGTTATACAAAATGCAAAGAAATGCACTTTATATTTATGGAAAATATTTTTTCATGCTATCATTATAATCTTATGGGAACGAAGAATGAACAAAATTTAAAAAAAAAAAATTAAGGTCTGCTTTGAAATGTTTATCTCCCTTTTTTAACAGTTTCAAAACTATTTAAAAAATAATTTTATTGAACAGATTATATTAAACTTAATTATAATTTAATGTTATTCTTGGAGCATACTAGATTAATGTTTCACGTAATTCTAATAAACTACCTCGATTTTTATTTCAATAAGGATTATACGTTGATATCATATTCTACATTACTTTTTGTCTGCCTATTCCTGGTCCCTACTCATTTTCATGAAAGAAGCAAGGTCTTCTCCGCATACTTTTCAATAGACAAATTGGAAAAAGAAACGACCTCTCATTGTATTCAAATGAGAGGCTTTAGTTATCTTAGAGTCCAAGGATGATATTACACATATTAGACACCAATCAAATGAGCAAAGCCTTATACTACATACTTACACATAGTACACCTTGTAGTTTCATAAAATAATTGAATATGATTAGAGCAACCTTCGAATGTTTCTTATAAAATCAATTTAATGGGCAATCATCCTTTGTGCAAAAAGTAAATGAATGTGAAACATCAGGGGTTATGGTTGCCCTCTGTTATCATCCATTTTTGGAATCCATGAATATTTTAAATTATATTAAGATATGTCTACCATAATAGGCTCTTAAGATTTATTTTCTTTAAGGTCGACAAAACATATTAACTCTTTCTCTCTCTGTATATATAGAAAGATGCGAAAAAAACAATGAAGGGGTTGTTATTTAATAAAGCAACTTTAAGATAATTTTTATTGACTATTTTTACAAATCCTCTCAATTGATTTTATATTTAAAATTGTTTATTGTAATCCATCTCAATTAAGGTTCCAGTTATAATTTAATTTATTAACAGATTAACCATTCTGTTGTCTTTGTATATATATATATATATATATATATATAGGAACGGAGTGGGAAGATTATATATACCGGGGCAATTATGCCCTCGCCGGCCTTATACAGGCCCCATATGCCATTGGGAGGCTGTCAACGGCCGTTTATGTTTCTTGAGGCCAGCAGCCCACGGGAACAGTCCTGGTACTCCCGCTGGCCATTCCCCCTGTATATATATATCTATATATAATATATATATATATACTAACAATATAGAATACTTGAAAAGCATGTGATTGGCTTAGAACCACAACTGAACAAAAACGGTATTTTTATATATTATTTTTTTCGATGAACCCATAAATAGGTAAATGGCCATTTTTATGTACTTCATAGGAATTTCTGGTCGGAAGTGATTAAACATGCCCGCAACAGTCATGATAATTGTAACTGAGTCCCCTCAACTTGCTTATCATGCAAGTAGCTCCCGTAATTGAAGGTCAGTTTGCAGAGCATTTGATGTTTGCTACCCCGACAGTTAACCTTCTGAATTACGAAAGAGGAAAAGACGCAGGGCTTCCGTTATTCAGTGGGTACAATAAGTAAATAGTAATAATAATAATGACAAATTTTTAGTATTGATAATCCTGTCCTCTGCCAAGAGAATTATTTCATTAGCATCCAACTAATCAGAGAGGAAGAATAAGAATACTTTTTTTGGAGCAGGAATGAACACTTTTCCTTGCTTCCAAGGAGACCTACATAATCAAGGGTGGGAATTGAGAAGGATATAATATAATTATAATCAATGATGAAGCAATCCACTGATTGAATAAGCGAAAAAGGATACTGTCATCTTAAGTAGGAGACACATATTCAAAGAGGTGCCTCATATGACACATTGGTACTCCTTCGTTAAAGATATTATAAACATTTTGTACCTATATAAAAATAAAACATAAAATCTGAGTTGCTAAAATCTCATACATAAATCACTTTTCAGAAAATTAATTAACAAAATATTTATTCTTTATTTTAAATTTTTATCTCTAAAATCTTATTTTTAATCCTTCCGACTATCGGGATTTGTTGTATTTTTTGATAATTAATACCCCTTCCCATGTGATTTTTAAATAATTCAGTCTTCGTCACTTTACCATCCTCTTGTACTCGTGATGCTCAATGAGAATGCATAATATTGAGTAGGCAATCAATACGTCTTCAAGTCCATAAATTTTGAATATATGCTCCACACGTTTGCCATATATATTTCATATATATATATGGTTTTCTGCATTGTATGTTGCTTTTGGGTAGGCATTAAGCTTAAGGAAAATGCCACAAAAGAAAGGTCATTGCCTTCATTATACTCGCTTGGTGTTTCTTCGAATCAACATGATGAAACTTCATCTAACTTATCAGAGTATCAGGCTTTTTTCTGCCTTGGTCAAACACCTTCATTCAGGTCAAAAAGATGGACTTATATTAGCACTTTTATGCCATATCCTGTCTCACAAACAGCAAATGGGAGGTCTCTACTTTGCTTACTTTTTGAGGCGGAAAAATGCATGAAAAAATGGAATTATTGTGAGTCGTAAAAAAAAGTTTGCAGCATTTTTGGGCATCACCTGCTTTTTTATAAAGAGTATCTGATGAGTGTCAGATAACCTTTAGGCTAGCATGGATTAAACAATGAATGAACATAGGCTTATTGACATTGTGAAATGAGTTTATGAGCGTTAGTATCAATAACTTCTAGATAAAACACACATCTCAAGCCTACTCGTTGTCAGTCGAAATGGATGAGCTATGCAGTCGTAAATATTCAACGCAATATTTGTTTATTCATGTATTTTCGTAACTACTCCGGCTTATATATTTGTTTATGCTTTTCGGTTTTATTGTACAAAATATATTTAAAAAAAGGAAGATGGAAAAAACGCAATATTAGTTTTGTTAAAAAATTATTTATCCACCATGTCTATGTAAACATAGAAGCATATATAAATTCTTAAAATCTTATAAAAAATAATATAAATAGTTATATCATAATAAAGAGAATAATTCAAATGCATTAAAAAATATAACGCCAATGAAAAGCCAACAGTCTCTTGACGAATTGCAACTTTACAAGCTCCATTTGTTGTATCTGTCCAAACAAGAGTAATGTGTTATACATAATAGCATTACATAATATATATCTATTTTTATTGAAAGTCTAAGATGTTAAATTATTTATGAATGAGACTCGATCCCTTTTATTAGCCTACAAAAAAAAATATTAGTCCCTCTTTAAAAAAAAAAAATGGCCGAGTCATAAAATTGATGAGTCAAGAGAGTTATAATAACAAAAATAATGGTTTTTATTATCAACATGGAGAAGAGCCCAATGGAACTCCTCACGAACATCTTTGACCTTTAAAGTGAAACAAACATAAAACACTCTTCCTAAGGGGGGCTTTGGAATAACGCTATTCTCCTTGCAATTAAGCTCATGTACATATAGGCATCCACGGGGTGGAATAATAAGGCCAACACAAACAAACGATTATGACCGTTTAATTGGAAGTGGTGTGGGCAATAATAATAACAACAACAACAACGCATTTAAGAGGATGTCTGCTTAGGATTTTATGAAAAAGAAGAGCTTTAACGCATTATATAATAATATTACTTCTTCTTTACTATCATAGGAGGACTTCAAGTCACCTCACATTCACTAATAGTATAAATATTATAGATTTATTTGACAAATCATTTTTTGCCTTCATGGTTCGATACAAAGATAATAGATATACAAGTGCCAGAACGCAATGTTAGATTCCTCTGATTAGAAAAGAAAAACTGAAACGTCACAGATGACATCACAGTACTATTTGTATTAAATAAAATCAAAAGTACATTTAAAACAGTGTTAATTTCAATTTCGGGACGAAGGTGGTCTGGTGGACCATTGGTTGAAGCCCGGGAGCTCTCCGGCGTAGGCGGAGCTGAGCGGACGGCCACGTTGCTCCGGAGCTCCTAGATGCGTCGGCTACCTGCCAAGTCCTCAGAGTCCCGTACGGTGTTCAGGACTCCACTTCCTCCTGATGCTGAAGCTGTGCGTCCCCGGGGGCTCGTGGCGGGAGGTAGCCTCCGGACGTTATTCCTTTGAGAGCCTTTACTTCTTAGTTTGTTGTCCTAGAGGTATTAGATATACAGCAATCGTACTGTGATGACGTCACACTTTTTTTATTGGAAATATAATTCTTTGTTTACATGGCCCCCCCCCACCCACCCTGGTTCGATGGAATTAATTGCATCCGACAGGATATAAATAAGCATTATTAGTATTAAAATTAGTCACTCGAACCGAGGATCTTATCAATAAGGTAGACCAAAAAATGACCATCCCCTCTCGGGAGTATCGAACCTGCGCCCCCAACATTGGGAGTTGAACACGCCTTAATGCACACGGCTATCGTACTCCCTTCGGATATATCTTCCTTTAAATCAGCGGCTATCAAAAACCTTTTTAAAGTGATGACCCCCTAATTTAATATCAATAATCCTCCACCCCACACCCTTTTGATTATGTGTTTGTGAGTCATTGGTTCTACTATAACATTTGGTCTATAGTTTTAAGCATATCGTCGCGGTCGGGCGAAAACCTCCTATGTCCAAAATCATGATTTTTTTTTTTTATAAATCGGTACTATTGGTCAACCTTTATGTCTGTCTATGATTTACAAATATTTGACCAATGAAAAGTATGGAAAATGACATGTGACTAAAACTCCTAACTCCATTTTACATTGTATATTTTAGTTAAAATTTCTTTCTTTTTCATTCCTGAAAAATAACAGTTTTGGACCATAGGAGGTTTGCGCCCGACAGCGACGATATATTTTCTTCTAAATGCATTGACGATTCTCAAAAATCAACTTGTGGTGCAAATTGAAGCAAGGGCCTCGAGGTTGAGAGTGGTTGTTGTACACAAGCAAAGGTACAAGTAATATGAATTGTATGAAAAACTAAAGAAAAATACAAGGAAAAGGTTGTGATACGTTTGTGAAAATAAAGAGTTTAGCATTAAAAAAGTCACCCTCTAAGGATGATTCACAAACCTGATTATAATACATCATATTCGATATCCATATAAAATGATAAACAATGTTAATAACAAATCTGAGAAGTATAGAATATTTGATTATCAATAAATGAAATACAGATTATATTGGATATCATCCACGTTAAGTTTCTTTGTAGTGAACGATTATATAGACCTATGGGTTTTTTAATGTTATCCTGTACTAAACTTTGCATAAAATCACAGTTATGATATGGAATCATTAGGGAAAATATTTCCGTATCATTCTTCTAAGCAATCAATATTTTCTTCAAACAATCATTACAAAAAAGTCCTTGGGAAATAAGACACTCAACTTTATGTGAACTTTAGCCCAAACAAGTCCAACTGTTAGTACTATACTTAGATAAATATAATCATTCGAGCAAGTTATTTTTTATTCGTTTGCTTACTAATTAACAAAGTACATAAACATTGAAACTAAATGTCATAGACTTGAGACAAACAAAATTGATCAGGAAAACCATTCACGGCAATATGGCATCAATGAATGTCTATCCAGAGCCTAAAAGAGGTTATAAAAAATCGAAGACTCGGACTTTATATATATTTGTAATATAACATTATTCATTTTCTATTTTTTAGAGACAAGTTAGTGTCTCAACATAATATTGAGGTTTTTTTTTTGCTTTTAGCATGGATCATTTTATTTGCATTATGCATAATATTGAGCACTTTTCACTTTTTACTCATACTAGAAAAAGTTAAAAACGGATAGCTTTTTACTCCATGTGGAAAAATAGCCTATATTTTACACTAATATATACAAAGAAGGATGAATAGTAATTATTTTTTAAGTGTTATCCTCCCCACATGGTATAAAATTATATAATAATTCTTCAAGAAAACTATTACATATAAACTTACATGATCCTCTTAACTTTCTACATTATTCAATAGTAGACCCACAAATATTTACTTCCTACTTGATTAATTAAAAACTTATAAAATATTTATGAAAATACCACCATCCATACCAGCCGTGGACTAAAATAATTACTTGTAGTTATATATTATTTATGGTTTGTAATTAATTAATTTATTATCGTTTTTTACAAATAATGAATGAATTTAATTTTCACACTTCTTCAAACTCTTTTTTTACCCCTCAATAATTAATAAATATCTAAGAGCAATTGAACAACACATTATAAAGAACTTATCTCAACAAATAGATAAGGAAAGGTAAAAGTATTTTATAAGTTGAAATGACCAGTTTGACTAATATATTTATTGATCTGTTTAATGTGTATTAAATATGAATATGGATTTTTCGTAGCGTCATTTCTGTTTTAGAAAGACAGAAAGAGTGATCTTCCGTTATTTTAGAGCTGCGTTGGATTGAAATCGTTTATATATTTGTTTTTATTTTTTATACTCGATGGAGAAGAAATGTTTCTTATCTTTTAGATGACCACACGAGCCGTGACGAAAGAATAGTAGTTACTTAGTCAGCAACTATATGATCTTTCACGTGACCTCCTCCCAACCATTTTTATATGTCAAATCAATCAACTAAAGTGAAATCAAACGCTCACTTGTACCCGGTATATTTTTTCATGAATGCTTCTTTATTCTAAGAGTATACAAATGCCCTATTGTTTTTGTTAGCACATGAGACTATTATTGTTGATCAATCGAATATCCGGGTAGCTTTGAGAGGCATTGGAGCTAGTGGTATGACGAATCGATTTACCTCCATTTATCATAATATAATTCTATCCATCTAATACATTTTATTGAATCCTATCACAATCAAAAAAATAAAATAAACTACGCTATTAACGATATTGAATGAGCAAAACCAACTTTACAAAATACCCATGATATGGAATTTTCTTATCCTTGTTTATGATCATTGGGTCAAAATTGGTTTCTGTTTTTGAAAATATAGTTTTATTATATTCAATCGTTGAGATATAAATTTAATCTAGTAGTTTATGATATAAACTTTAAAAACCCTGTTTTAAATGCTATCTATATAAGGAAACGTAGAGAAATATTAGTATATACTTTTTGTTATTGATGGCCTGATTCTAACTTTTTCCAAAATAGTTTATTAGTAAATAATAAATGTTCAATTGAATTTTAATGCTTAGGCGCATCACTTTTAGGATATATTACAGTCAACTATTTATATACATTCATGAACTTTAAGCAACAAAAAGTGTATATGATGTATATTATCCGGTATAAATGTATATAAGTTTGATTCTCTAAAAAAAAAAAATATTAATTTTCTCTAAATAATTGATGGCCTTGAAACACATTATTATTATTATTATGGTGTATGGCTCAAGTAGTAATAATTTCATATTTTTAAACACAAAGTCTCTACACCATATTCTTTGTATTCATAAAGCTTTATCGAGTAATAAGTAATTAGTTGCAGTAAATAAAAGTATAAAATATAATTATTTACTTTTTTGAGCTGCAATTTATTTGACCTACGTATGATCATAATTATGGGCCATAACGCAATAAATGATGTTCATAGACTTTTGCAATTGTAATTATATATAATTAGTATTACGTTAGAAAAATATATATTGCAACTTTGTACCTAATAACGCATATAAGTCGATTCACCTTGATATACATATTATTAAATGAAGAGGTATTAAGAAATACACTTTTGACCCATTTTAGAAATAACCTCACTTCATCCGGAAACCAGGCTTAATATGCACTTTGTTTTAAATGAAAGGTAGAGACCACCCTGTATGCCATGCTCAAAATACCCATAAATATTGAACTTTTCACTAATGAGAGCACAAATTTTGCAAATAGGGACTCGTGTTCACACGGCGCAAACCATATTTTCATTAATTTATTTAATTGCTTCTATGTCTAGCCAGGCTTTTGTTTTAAAAGTGTGCAACATTGGAGTTGTGTATTTATGCACTTTTTATAACTGAAAAAATATGTATTTGGCTCGGTGGAGGGATGATAAGAGGAAAAAAAGTGTTTGTAGAAGAAGTTTTGTCTGCTTGCACAAAAGTGATATAGATGCTAATAATGATTGCCTATTCTATGATATTCAATTTATTTGATAAAAGAAAATCCTTTTCTGATGATATTTTTTTACTTAATAGTAATATTTATCTTATAAAACAAAAGATGATTTGCTTTGGTTGAATTATGCATATCATAAAATGTTTTGTTTTTGTCATTTACGTAAAAACATAAAAAATATTATAGTTATAGCTCAAAGTTACATTTTTACAAAGAGTTTAAGAGCAAAATAATAATTTATTTTTGTTTTGATAAGATATTTTTTTGGCGGGGGTATAATCTAGTAACTCAGGTTTAAATTTTGAGTAATAATGTTATTCTAAGTGTGTAACATCGTGTGGCCTTAGGATTTTGTCACACTGTTCGTCATACGGGTCAAAATTGGCCCACCTCTACATAATCTTAAAATGTAGCAGTTTCTTTGGTTTGTTTAACCAAATATATTTTGAATTAAAAAACCATTTGTTACCCATCATAAATAACAAAAATGGCTGCGTTTTTCCCTTTTCACAGTGAAGAAGAACTTGGCTTAGTCAACAAGTACAATTCCTTTTATTGTTGTAATTGTCTTTTAGTGTAATAGAGATTCAAATTTGAAAATTTTATTTCTTTTGTTGTAAATATCAATATTCAAGTGTACAGCTGTTTATTATTTATTTTCCCAATATATTGAATTAGATTTTCGAACAGAAAAATACCAATAAAAGTATTCAGAGCATACCTATCTACATTACATGTTTTCTTTATTTGGCGAAAATTATATAATAAGAAACAATTTGTGCAGTATGCAAAGTGCATATATGATTTTACCTATACCACAAAGTATATTTGCTTTGTAGTACTCCTATGATTTTACGACTTTGGTCACACGGTTCGTAACTATTTTGTACATCCTTTTTTACTCATTAAGTATAGGAAAAGTCACAGAATTTCAAGGTAAAAAATGAAATAAACGGGTCAAATTGACCCTATACCACATAAGCGTTAAATACAGATGTTTATTCACTAGTAATTAAGATAATTGTATTGTTAAGAGATAGCGTTGATAAAATTTAGTGATTTTGCATTATTATTTTATATGTGAATAATATTATATAAAATGTTAACCCTTTAACGACCATAGGCTAGATATACATGTTCAGTTTCAAGTAGTTATTGCTTCCACAATTCAAAAGCGTCGCCGGGCCGATTATATATCAAACTGTGTCTTATCTTTGGCTTTTCTCATGTAAAGTATTTGTCACCCACCTAGTGGTTCAGTTAGTTGAATAGAGAAACCGAATTGGGACAATGGTGGTATGTCATGAAAGTCAGTCAAATATGAATGCTTGATTATTAAGATAAAGTCATGATAAGGGAATATGAATTTACAGGAAGATTTGTTTTACTTATAATAATAGATTCATGTGATTAAAGTGTTCAATCTACGCGACATTTTAGCTTTATACAGCTATGAGTTAAAAGCATTTAATTATAAGTATCGGCCACTAAAAGTACAAATTTGATTATGGTCAATCCTTGTTTATATCATCTAACCGTCATGCGGCTATAACTGTGTATCAACATATTGTTGATATTTTTGAATTTTCCATACCGTGCAATAAATGAAAATACAGTTTCTTTGTTTCATTTGTATATAATTCATGGACAGACGAAGTCCATTTTGCATCAAGATTGCTAAGAATATCCTAATTGGGCTTGAATGAAATCGAGGACGAAGATGTGGCGGTGAAGAAAATATTTATTTGACTCTAGAGTGTAGAGTCAAATGAAGATCGTGGAAAGGAGGACGGCGGAAGAAACATTGGCAACCTCTCAGGATGGCAGCTTTGGGTCCAAATTGTTACAGTTATCGATGATGTACATCTCATCGAAGATAAAGATGAGGGTACGGATGACAAAGTGGGATCTAAACAAATCTTCAAATCAAAAAGGTCCTACAGAACGATACGATAGATACCAGTGGACCAAGGCTACCCAGCGCCTCATCAAATACACCGAACCCACACATCTCACTGCCACCATTGTCTCTTTAAAAAATCTGTAAATAAGAAGTTGGATGATTTATATGCACTCCTGGTCCAGGAGACAATCAAGTATGGAGCGATGAAATACCCTAATTTCAGCTCTCCGTAAGGTGTTGGAATTCTTTTAATCTCGTGTAGATACCGAATAATCACTCACTTTTAAGACATTGTTGAAAATCAAATGAAGATTTGTACGGCACCGTCGTTATTGGAACCAACTCTCGAAATGGTTTTGAGGAAATATTGCACTTTTTACATTGTATAGAAAACGCGGGCCTCAAACTCAGCGACTGAATGATGGACATTCTCAAAACTCAGTTCTCAAAGGGAAATAGTTTTTTCGACATTGATATTGACGAGGTGATGATACATCACTTTGGGAGGCAGCGATGCAAGCATATGATTCAACATAAACCCTTTTGACTTAAAGAAACGGTGCCTGAAAAGTGGGACTACAAGCAATCTCGTCCTTTTTCGAAATGCAATGAAGTAAAACAAAAGTTTGTCAAGGATATTGCCACTCTCTTTGACTTTTCGAAGACACTGCGAATTCTGTTAGGACCCTTATACTCCGAAAAACCGTTGATGATTACATCACTGGGATCATTTTCCTCGCAGAGCTGCAATGGAACAACCCCTACATAATGTCTCACTCTCATCGGTCAAGGAGTGAAAGAAAGTGTTTGTGGATCAACTCTTCTTGATCAAGTTTTGTAATCGGTACATGGGTGGCACGGATTGTGCAGACCACAGCATCGGACTCTATCATATCAATATGCATCGAAAGAATTGGTGCTAGCAGATCTGAATATGGATATTAGACGTTACTGTTCTCCACTCATGGGTGCTGCATCGGTTAGATGGACATTAATTTCAATTATCATTTTTTAATACACTTCCTTAGTGATGTCATTGCAACTATCACCTAAAGAGTCTCTGTGGACTACCTTAACAAGTAATACAAAATACAAGAATGTTTATTGTCTGTTTTCAGGGATGATGAAACGCCGGTAATCATATTTATATTTTGACGTCATCAGAATATATTGTAAAGTAAATCTTTCCGCTTGCCGGTGGTCTTTAAATTGAGTAACACCTCTGTGTGAGGTTGCGAAGCGGGTCCTTTTTATGATAATGAATATGCGTATCTTTACTCACGTGAAGTCATGTAGAAGATAATGCCAACCCTTTGTATGAATTTATATTTTAGATACAAAGACGAAAACAAAACCATGAATACATTTTATGAGACTGCATCGTGATGGAGTAACAATATATTTTTTTTCAAACACACTATATGTACACCTACATCATCAAACATGCCTGCATTCCTCATAATGTGACAGGGCCGCCTTTAACCAAGTCATTATCAAACTTCTGAGGAATGTAAAAAGAATTCCTCGTTCTATTTTTATAGGGTATAAACTGTTTGTTTGTATATTTTTGGAAATTAATAATTTCTTATGAGTTTCTGAGTAAATAAAACATAACATATTTAATTCAACAAAGGAAAATTATATTCTTACATATTAAAAGAGAGTACATTTAAAGGTAAGGTTTCTATCTTTTTGATTATTGGATCTGAAGCTATAAACACATTATATGTTTGCTAACGTTTCCTCTATTGCATAACAAAATGCATTTGATTTATATAAAAGCTATACGTATTTCAGTGTACTCCAGTTTCATAGAATGACGTTCGATTTTCTGTGCAGTTCATATGACTTATAACTAGTGTTTGTTAAGCGGGACAATGTTTTTGTTTCATCGTTAATGTTTAAAAGTATTCAACAAATTTTTCTTTGATTCTGACTTTTGGTAATTGTAAATCCATTAGCTTTGGTTTTTATGTATTTATGTAAGTTCTGTAACATTTAACTGTGAAAAAAAAATCCATTTTGCTAGAGAGTTTGTAATCGAAATAGATATTTCATGGAACATATTTGTTAAATGTATAGCTACTCATAGCGGAATTGAATTATTTTTCCCCCCAAATATGCCTGAATAAAATATAGTTTCTCTCATAGCCGATGTGATATCTGAATATTGCTTCAATTTATTGCATCCACCATTTTATGACTCTCAGCTCGTATCACAAAAATATTTAACTGGTTTTGAAATGTCTTGGATTTAGTTGACACAAAATCAATATTTTGGTAAGTATGTATTTTTCAAGCTTTGAATATTATTACAGGAATATATTTATTTTATTCCTTATATGATTCCCTAAATATAATAAATAAACCGGTAAAGTGTTTTATTATTATTCGACTCTGGAAAACGATTGTACGCCTACAACCTTTTGTTATAAGTTTTTATGAATACACAATTCAATTAGAGGTGGCACTCTAACCATCACAATCTACGAGTGACTACAGACCCTCTTGACCAAAGTTGTCCATGCCTAAAACAATAAACTGCATATCTATACAACACAAAACTTCCTATACAAATTGACATTGTCCTTAACAAAGAACACTAAAAGTAAAGGAAAAATAATAAAAATCCCATAAATATCTCCATAGAACCATCTCACTTCTATGGAGATCCCTTCTTTAACTCCGGTAATTCAAAGAAAATAAAGAATCTATTTGCTCTCAAAAAGGTCGTAACCATTTCATAGGATATTGGGGCCTTAAAGCACTTTATGGACATGAAGATGTTCCCCTTACATACCTACTTACATATATACATCCAACAACAGCATAGCTTTGAATAATAAAAAAAGAATATATTACAAAATAACCTTCCAAAAAATAAAATTAGAAGCATTTATTTCGGAAGAATAAAAAGAACAGCCTAAAAGAAAAAAAGTCATAAAAAAGTGTGGAAATCGATTATGTTAGACATTGTTTTCCTTGCCCATATCCTTTATAAGTCAATTGTTTATAGACATATTGATAAGGATAACTAACAGGGAACTTTTTCTTAACGTGATTGGTGCGAAAAAAGAGAGAGAAAATTATTAAATCGTCCCTTTTCATGGCTCTAATCCACGTCACTTAAAAAATCCCATGAATGTATTTCTCCCAATTCACCTAATCATATTCCCTATATAATTCTACATTTCACACTCAGAGAGATAATGTATGTTCATTTCGTTTAATCATATCTGACGCTAATGCATCATCAGTCTTACACTCTAACAATGGAATTGACACTTTCAGTTATCGAAGCTTTCAAAGACTGAGTGACGGAGGACCCGTCCTAATAGAAGAACTAAAAGGAGAAATTATATCCACAGCCTTGAGCTACAGTGCCTTATCGATTAAAGTAACGAACGACTCCAAATCATCGTGGAAATACGTAGTGCACTTTCTCCCTTCATATGCAGAGCAAAATCGTAAAATTATTCTAAGATAAAAACAGTTATATTTTTCAAAATTGAGTAACCGGAAATTGATGTTTCTTTTTTGTTGAAGTTGACTTGCTTTAGAGAATTAATTTTTATATGTCTTATGTAAACAACTTGAAAGGAGAAAAAAATAAACCATTAGTCTAACTATAAGACGTATAAATAAAAGAAAAAGAGTCAGCAAATGTAGAGAAATATTTTTAACAATGAGCTTGCAAGAACTAACTCTTTTTATTCCCATATATATGTTATATATATTTATATGTATGTATATATATATTATTATATTTATATATATATAATACATATACATATAAAATAGTAGTGTTCAAAGAAACACCCGAAGCAATAAAAATATATATTTGTTCTTATTTGGAGGAATGAAATACCCACTTCTTCTTTTCATTCTTCTATAGCGGAAGCAAATACTGTTATTTAACGATCAACTTCGTCAAATTGTGAGACAGATAAGGCAAGCTAAAGACTCAAACGGCCTAAGGGGCCAGTAATAGGTTTGTTGTTGTAAATATTCTTGAAGAAGTCTTTGCGGTTGTACTCTGGCCCTAGTGATTAGCGCATTCTTGTATATACCGATATACATATATTAGTAATAGTTTTATTATTATAGTTATTAATAGTCCTTTAATGTTGGCATTCCCTTTAGGTTATGAAAGCACATACATCAAAGTTAAGAAGTGAGTAATGCTCATAATATATAAGATTATGTTTTTTTAAGAAGTGAGATAATTTGTTTTAATAACTGCATAATTACCTCCGCCGAAGGAGGTATTGTTTTCTCTGGCGTTGGTTTGTTGGTTGGTTTGTTGTTGTTTGTCAGCAGGATAACTCAAAAATTACGGAACGGATTCGGATGAAACTTTGTGGAGTCGTTGGAAATGCCAAAAGGAACAAGTGATTAAATTTTGGCATCTCTGAGTGCAGAATTAAGATGCAAAACGAGCTAAATACTAATAATATTTCAAGTTAGCCTACTCTGCAAAAGATGTAGCTGTGCTGTAAAATCGAGTGCCGGGAGCGTCTTCCTCTCAGAGTTTCCGTCGAAGGGATCCCTCCCCCGTCCCTCTACGCCGCCCCAGTCGTGAAAAATCCGCCTCGGAAGACTCATAAGAACCCCGTGACGGCGAAGGTTTGCACTCTCTGAGTGTATATATGCCTCTAGTATATGATGAATTAGGGAGATATGAAGATTAATTGATTTTCTGTAACGTTTGTTCCTTTTTTAAATAATTAATACAAAAATACTTTTTATTAATTATAACTCTATTCATGTTTTTGAATAGAATTTTAGAATGACTATTGCCTAACTATTGGAAGGTCATCCTAAAGTTGAAAACATAAGACTCACCTCCCGGGAGAGATAGGTTTCATATATCAAATTAATTGATAAGTTGATTATTTCGATTTTCTAATTAGGTATAACGCTATAGTGCACATTTATAATATTACTGATCTTTTCTTATTGAACGATACGGATATATATTTTTATTATTATTCGAGTATTTTCTAGACTTTGTGGGGAACATAAATAGAGCTTTTATTTATATTATATTAATGTTTTTTTGTAATTTCCAAATTTCTAGATTTTAGAGTAACAAATTATTTATTAGAGAACGGCGTCATATTCTTGCTAATTATTTACACAAAGCAAAAATAAAATTTAGCTTCGAACTTAAACAACCAATAAACTTTTATTTAATTAACAAGTATTAAAATATAGTTTTAAAGATTCTTGACATTAAAGGATGCTAATATTTTATATCATGATTTACCTTTTATACAATTAATGCAAGTAAAGAAATGCTTAATACATTATAATATTGTGGGTAAAAATGTAAACGATTGACAAAGTTTTTTTTAAATATTTCCCCTGAAACTTATCTTCCTCAACCCAAAAGACAATTTTGGGTTAATCTATATCTTCATAAACATTTTGCCTAAATTATTTACACAAAATAAAGATTGATCGATTTAAATAATAAGGCTATAAATTGCCTATTTTATTCATGTATAAATCATATTTACTAAAACTATTATAAATTTGCTTTAAAATATATTTTTTCAGCAGAAAATATAATCTTACATCATTAATACCTATATTTTATAAATACAGAATATTTTAGTGAAACCATATTATATTTTTTGTGTATTCATTGCAGGACCATATTTATTGTCAATAAATTAAGTAGGTCAGCTATAGATTTAAAAGTAGATTGTTTTTATACTCTGAGATTTAAAGAAAATATGTATTTTAACATTATTTTTCCAACTGCAAAAACATTTATGCTCACTATTAATAGCACTCAATATAATTAAAAATGAAATTGTAACGATTAACCAAATGACAATTTTTAAAGATATATATTTTTTTTGTTAAAAAACATTAAAAAGATTGGAACAATCATTTTTTTTACTACATAAAATACATGCATCTAAATGCAGTTTGAGGAATTACAAGGCTATTTGTAGGCATTAATTGTTATA
>CP045892.1:24193686-24198686 GCA_013387185.1 Caligus rogercresseyi
AAATGTATTTTTCTTCATAGATATGCAATTAGTTGTATATACAGAAGCATCTTACGTGAGTATGAAAAAATGATATATCATTTTGGGCCATCATTTTCAAAAGATATTATTGCTTAATTCAGAGATTTGGGAAAAGGGCGGCATACCCGATGAGGAAACCATTATGAATCTAACGGACGAACAAATACAGACAGATGTCACCAGGCATGGAATGAAAAGTAAATATACAAAGTTATTTTTCGTGACGCGATGCATCATAAAAAATGATGAACGAATTCAATGAATAAAGTTAAATTAACAGCGACATTAATCTTATTCTATTCTACGACGTCCTTCTTGAGCATAATGTGTCTGAAAGAGTCCCTTTATTTATTAGATTATACATATAATATATAAAGCTTAACTATATAAAATCAATTAACTTTTTCGCTTTGAGAATTTATCCATTACGATTACAAAGTATTTACTTCATTTATTGATATGTGATTTGGTCCAAAACACCTTAAAAAAATAAAATAAAACTTTTCTGGAGTGAAAGAAATTATC
The DNA here is from genome assembly GCA_013387185.1 of Caligus rogercresseyi. Lineage (NCBI taxonomy): Eukaryota > Metazoa > Arthropoda > Copepoda > Siphonostomatoida > Caligidae > Caligus > Caligus rogercresseyi. The sequence goes on from CP045892.1 coordinate 24,194,233, forward strand.
CTTAAGGGTGTAAAAATTGTCAAATAATATATGTTTCTTTTAGTAGTGTCTTAGTACTTGATAATTTTTATTATACTCTGTTTGATACTTAAAATCGAAAAAGTTTATGTTTTAAATTACCTCGAAATAATCTTTTCATATTATATATATATATATAGATATTAGAGCTGTTCTTATTTTTAAAATGTTGAATGTTAGCAAATTATGGATTTTCTGTTTCTTGGTGATAAAAGAAAAGGACAGACAAAGTTTTAACAAAATCGGTCAATATTACGAGGTTGCGCAACGAGGTCAAAGTTTTAAAGATTTAGTAAAAATTTAGTTTTCCGCAATTTCTTCAAAATTGTGGACGTTACAGACTTCAGTAGTAATTATACGCGAGATATGTTTTTTTAAATGTACATATAACTCTCTACTTATTAAATTGACATGATTTAGTATACCAAAATATTAAAGTTGGTGTACCAAGCTTTCATTTGATATGTTTGGTGTTCTAAAAATCGCTATACTTTAAGAGAAATAAGCAAATAATTTTTGCACGTACTCTCCCAAAAAAATGATCTTTTGATATGAGAATAAACAATTACCACTTGGTAACTGCTGTTAGTGTTACCTGGATAGAAGAGAAAGAAAAAAAGAAGGGAGAGAAGTGAGGCAAAATACTCTCTCCCTTCTTTTTCTTTATCTTTCTATCCAGCTAACAGTAACAGCAGTTACCAAGTGGTAATTGTATATTCTCATATCAAAAGATCAATTTTTGGGGAGAGTACGTGCAAAGATGTATTTGCTTATATCTCTTAAAGTATAGCGATTTTTAGAACACCAAACATATCAAATGAAAGCTTGATAAACCAGCTTTAATATTTTGGTATACTAAATCATGTCAATTTAATAAGTAGAGAGTTATATGTACATTAAAAAGAGCCTATCTCGCGTACAAAATGACGCATATAATGGATTATGTATGCGTCAGAGACAAAGTAAAATTTTGAGAGGATACCTTGACGCAAATCTAAGAAACACATTATTATTATTTTTTTCATAATCGATTTCTTATAGGTCAATACAGGCTCTGAATCATATGATGTAAACTCAGATTGTACTGAATTCTGAATGATAGAATGCAACCAAGGTCATTTTTGGATTTATCATTCAAAGGTGTACTAAACTTAAAAGTATTATTTTACTCTGAAGCGAACAAGTCATCTTCTACAGGCGAGTGAAGTTATTGATACAAAAAAGCTATGAAATATGCTATCATTACACACTCCATTTTTTCTTTGTTTTTACTGAAAACTTTGTTTTAAAAAAAACATCAAACATACGTCTGGTAGTAAATTAGATTTCCTTTAAATTAATAATTATTATTGAAGTCTGTAACGTCCACCATTTTGAAGAAATTTGCGGAAAACTATATTTTTACTAAATTTTTAAAACTTTGACCTCGTTGCGCGACCTCGTAATGTTGACCGATTTTGTTCAAACTTTGTATGTCGTCTTCTTTTATCACCAAGAAACAGAAAATCCACAATGTTGCTAACATTTCAAACATTTGAAAAATAAGAACAGTCCTATATATATATATATATATATATATATATATATATATATATATATATATATATATATATATATATATATATAAAATTATATAATATGAAATGTATCATTTCAGAACCTTTGATTTAGTTACCCTTTTAAACGAGCCAACCTTTTCCAACGATAAGCTAGTAAGTGCCAAAGGAGCTTTATCCTTTGGCTCCTTAAGAACAATGCCTCAGTTTATGCTGAGGGAGATCTCCCACGGGATGAAGTTGCCGAAGACTGGGAAATGGAGGCACTTAATTTCTTAACAAAGAGATTGGATCATCAACCTGATATAACAGATGGAATACCCATTGGAGCAATGATGTATTCATTTACAGAGCGAAGGTGAGTCATCATATAATACTCCAAACATAAACAGAAATTTATATATTATATATATATTTATATAAATGTGTTCCTCTCACTTTTTCGATTTTTAGTTTTCAGGATGAAATTGTTACTTCTATTGACGTGGGATGTATGTGTTTGGCGTTGGATTCACCCTCATTCTCCTGTTTTCTCTCTTTGGTATGTTAATATATTTGAAATAAGAAGTTAGACGTTGACTTGTCGTCTTTTTATAAACAGTCACTTCGGACTTTCATCCCGTGAATCAAAGGGTCATGCTTTTATTCATTGGTTTCACTGTTATTGGCATGGCGATTGGCGCATCCTTTGGTCTTGGATTTTACATGGGAGTCATATACGCAGACCTGCATCCCATCATTCCCTTTCTACTTCTTGGAATCGGAGTAGACGATATTTTCATCATCATCAAGTCCACAGACATCCTAAGTGACGAAGAAAAGAAACTTCCCCTCAAGGATCGAGTTGGACTCGTTATTCAACACAGCGGTGTTTCAATCACAGTGACTTCTTTAACTGATTTGATCGCTTTTCTCATCAGCTCAACGACTTCCATTCCCCTCCTCCGTGCGTTCTGCATATCCGTTGCCCTTGGAATAACGTTTCTCTACTTCTTTGTCATTACCTTCTTCACTGCCTGGTACACTCTAGACGAACGGCGGATTCAGGAACGAAAGGCCTTTCCCTGGGGGTTCTCAAGGTCTTTTGCAATGCCAGAGAAGAAGTCTTCCTGTATCCATAACCTCTATGAGTCAATCTACGTCGGCTACATATTCAAAAGACCAGTTCAAATCTTGCTATCTGTGATCAGTCTACTGATTTTCGGATTTGGCCTATATGGATCCTTGAACATCACAAAGGACTATAATCCAATCACGTACATGAGACAGACTTCATATCAAGTCAAGTTCATTGAGGCTAAGGATAGGTTATATCCTCAGTTTGGAGACTTGGTTGATATATATGTAGGTATAAGCATGTAGCTCATAATATATGAAGCACATGATCTTAAGACATAAATATTTTATATTTCAATAGGTAACATTAAGTATTGGGAGTACTCAAAGGAAATGATGAAAATCGATGAAATCGTTTCATCTTGTAAGTTTGTCCGACCCGGCTCACATTCTGATTTCTGGTACAAAAAAGTGCAAGAGAAATGTAAAAAGGATATTTGGATTGTACCGAGGGTAAAATCAAATTCAAATAGTCTCTTCATAAATTTGATATTCATAATCTTATATTAATTGCAGAAATACAATTCAAGAAGGCCGTAGGCTTGGCTGGGCTTGAGGATCTCAGTATTTTCGGAAACTTGAAGTTAAACATTTCGATAACGGACGATTTACAAGCACTTCAAGATGGGCAATGGCATATACAGGCTTCAAGGAGTAAAATACAGTATGGATTTTTGAAGAATGTGGATGAACAAATCAAAGCGATGGACGCTGTTGTTGGAGGTAAAATATTATATATATATATTTTTTAAATTAAAACCAATAAGCAAACTGCCCTTTGTATCATACAAATATATATAGATTTCACACCTTAAAATGATTTCGGATGAAAGTAATTTCGCTGAAAGTTATGTTAACTATTAAAATTGCTGAGCCCGATTTCAAAACTATTTGTTTGAGTGTGACCCTCAGTTGTTAATATTTTCAAACTTTATCCTTTTCTCAACATCCCATTTGTCCCAAAATTGTTCATTAAAAAATTACACGTTTCAAAATAACACTAAAGATCACCTTTTCCTGAATTCTAGCAAAAAGCGTATTACTCCATCAAAAAAATATATTCTTCTTTTTCATCTTATTTATTAAATATTGAAATGCATATTTGATGAGTAAGTACAGTATAAATCCTTTATTATAAAATGTTGATTTCCTATTTCAAAAAATTGAAATTCGTTTCCAACTTTCATACAGGTTTTAAACCTGTAATATTATTTTTTTCTCTTTTCTTTTTGTTAGCAGGTGTAATCGGTCAAAGCATTCAATACAACAAAGAATAAAAATGAAATTTTTTATAGGAAAAAAGTTATATGAAATCAATTTCCAGATATTTTGCCATAAAAAGGGGGATATATAAAATATTTGAATTTCCATGCTTGTCATTGCGGCATTGTTCCGATGTCAATATCCTATGTACACTGCGTAATTACATTTTATAAGTATGGGGGTTTAAAGGGCTTGAATTGGTCTAAGATCAAAATCTTATACTCTATCTAAAATGTTATGGTTGTGTCTAACTACCTGGAGATGACTGTAAATTAATATCACCACTCGTCGCAAAAGGAAATGATGATATAATATATATATATATATATATATATATATATATATATATATATATATATATATATATATATATATATAGGAAACGACCGGGTACACGGCCTGGCCCGGTTCCTGGCTCTTTTTTGAGCATTTACTGTTGTAGCGCATACACCCCTTTGTGTGGTCGCGCTCTTTATTTTATGCATGTATTGTACTATTATA
>CP045892.1:24201186-24228180 GCA_013387185.1 Caligus rogercresseyi
GAAAACAAGAAAAAGAGATGAATTTTTTTATATCAATTATGAAGGAAACAAAATTATGAAACGGCTTAGATACATTGCAGTTTTTTGGTTAAAATTATTCCTTCTAATAAATGCATAAAATAGCACAAATCTCATGCATAGACAGATAAATGTACAAGCTTTAGAAAAGTATGTTATTTATACCTTGAATACATCAAATTACATCAACAGTTATTCTTCAAACTTTAAAATAACATTTTTGTTAAGAAGCATTTCCGTTTCGTGAAGGGTATCAAAATTGGGATTTATAAGTACCCTTTCCATTTGAATATACGTATTTGCAACTACTTACTCTTCAAACATAAAGCTGAAAAGTCTATAATTAAATATTTTTGTAACATTACTATTTTTGAGATGCGTCGTCCATTCTAAATAAATATGACTTTTGCCTCTATAATTAAGAGTGAGCTTTTTTTGCCACCCAATTTACATATCCTATGAAAGTTTTACTTTTACTTATTTTTGCCTATCACAGCCTTTAGGTCAATAAAAACATAATTTAACTTTTTGATACCTGCAAAAATTCCGTTTCATTATTTTTGTAAACGTCTGACCTTAGATAATGGATACATAATTATTAATTTCTTAGTCCACTTAATTCATTTTCGGTAAAAGCGAATCTTGTAAAGTTGTAGTATTGCTTTATTATTTAATAATTGGGCTTGTAATATCACTATTCTCCATTAAATTTTATTCAGAAAGGTTCAATCATATTCACCAATACCTGATTGACTTTGTATGTAGATTTTCCGTCAAGCCCTCCTTATAATTTATTTATATTTCCTTAATAGGTAATATCCAAGGAACTAATCCGCAATCTTGCCTTAAACTTTGCCTGCATCACCTTGTTCTCTTTATCCTTTTGGCCAATATCCAGCTCAGCATCATCGTCCTAATAGTCGTGGCAATGACCATAACGGAAATCGCAGGATTTGCATACTTTGTAGATTTACATATCGAAATAGTGACGTCCCTTGAGCTTATCATCAGTGTGGGTCTCGTCCTGGACTATTCTGCACACATCGGCGTCTGCTACACAATCCAAAAGACTGGTAATCGATTTCAGAGGAGCAAGAGATCCCTTCTTGACATGGGCCCAGCCATCTTCTCGGGCGGATTCTCCACATTCCTGGCCTTTGTCATTCTGTTCTTCAATGAGTCCTATATTTTTACTTCCTTTTGTAAGATGTTGGGATTTGGAGTTCTTTTTGGACTTTGGAATGCCCTTGTCTTTATGCCCATAGTTCTATGCTACCTTGGGACACAGCCAGGTGACCCCTATGAAAAGAAGGGTCATGACTCGCTTCCTTCAAGGGTCAACTTGGGCTATGAGTCTTATGATCATCAGAGGACCTCTGTCCCCATGGAAGAGAAAAAAACCCATGTGAAGAAACACATAACCACTCCAATGATTCAAAGAATTTTGAACGCTTCTAAAATTGTATATATAATCGATTTAAATATATAAATACTATCTATTAACCATTAAAGTGAGAAAATGCTCCGTGTTTCACTTTTTTTTGCCTATTTGGTGAGATATAATTGTATCTTTTTGGATATAAATAAGCATTATAGCCTTAAAATTAGTCTAGGAACATTTTTAAAAGGATCTATATGTGTATAATATGTGAGGATTACTATTGCAGAACTTTTTCTCTAACATGATTCGTTGAAAGAAAAAAGAACGATAATGAATGTTTGTTTTCTTCAAGCAAAAAGTTTAACAAACTTTATGTGTTTTTTTTTTAATTTCACGGTTCAATTTTACAGAATGTACAAAAATACAAAAAACAAAAGCTAATACGTTAAATTAAAACACAAATAAAAATTATAGTTTAAAAGTTTAGCATTGGAGATTAACTAAAACATATTTTACGACGATAAGAACTTAAAACTTAAAGCACAAATATATAATACCGGCTCATTAAAAATATCACACAAGAAATATTTAATAAACTATTTACATCTTTTAAAAATTTAAAAAAGGATTTGGCGATTTTATCATTCGAATGGTTGGTGCTATCTTAGCCAGATCTAAAACTCTTATTCACTATGGGAGTCAAATGGACTTCTTTGAGAACAAGCGAGGCGTTAGACAAGGCGACCCAAGCGCAGCACTTCTCTTTGTGCTTTGCTTGGATCCGCTAATAATAAAATTAAACACTGACAGCAAGATCAATGGCTTTTCGCCAAACCTAAATCAAAAATGTCTCAGTTATGCTGACGACATGACTTTGATTTTTGGAGGCAGTCCGCTAGAAACTGTTAGGTCCATACAAAGCACAATGAAAATTATTAATAAGTATTCGATTGAGGCAGGCCTCACAGTTAACGAGGAGAAAACGGAGATCCTGAGTAATTACGGAGAAATAATTGAGAAAGCATGGCCAATGTTAAAATCAATAGCATGTATCTACCTACTGGGCTCCTGGGTTGGAGATAAGTGTACGGAGAAAAATCTTCATGAGATTAAAGTAAGAATTAAAAAGGCCTTAATTTTTTTTCGTCTATGAACCTCAACATGTGGGATAAAATCCAGGCATGGAATGTGTATATAATTCCAAAGGTTACACATCTCCTCCGAGTGACCCCATACGATGACAGCTTATGCCAAGACATTTTAAATACAGAAAAAGCGTTTTTCAATTTAAACAAGAAAAGAAATATATAATTCGACAGACTTCACAATCCCTCTTCTTATGGTGGCCTCTCCATTTTGTCCTTCAAAGACCTATGGAAATCATTGAATCTTTATTGGATACAAAAACTCTGGGCAATGGATGAATTCTGGAGTATACACTTAGTCGAATGTATAGACTTAAATTACCGTAGTGATCCATATGCGGGTTTGAAAAAGGTGTTCCATGAGCTTTCTCAATACTCCTCGCGCATACAAAAACTTTGTAACAGCCTGGAATCAAGTATTAAGAACTTTGAAATATCTCTTAAATGGGAAATGCCCACACGAGAGTGTTTTAATGACTTAAATACATATTCCAGGAGCTTGAACTTTGCCGCTGAAACAGCTAATAAAGAACTTCTCATTTACAAACTAGCTTTTCAAAGATATACTCACTTTTTCGGGAAACATGTTCCAATAATCAAGCCCGAAGTCCCATTTCGTTTAAAATTGTTTAACACACCATCCTCACTGGACGAAGATGGCTTCATCATGGGAATCCACTATGCACAAGGTCCTTCCTCTTCTTGGGGTAAACGAGCCTCTAAATCATAATGGATCGTTGAACAGTTCTTCGGAGTTCTTCAATGAGGGTTACCTCACGTCTGTTGGAGAATTCATCCAAAGAAAAGTAAACATAAGAAATTATATTTTGTGTTGGCGATTACAAAAGCGTCGCTCTCTTACATCAATAAAGGAGCTCCCTATTGGGCCACCAATTCCCTTCTATATCGCTCTTGCTGAATTAGACAATCAGACGGCTCGAAAGTCTATGTCGTGTTGTGGACGTCCGTTTCTTATCGTAAATAGGCGACTGAGAAATCTAGGCATTGAGGCAGACAAACGCTTGCGGAGTCCTAATATAATAATGAAGAACCGCTTCACAGACTCCCATCAAAAATGGTTTAGATACCGTCTGGCCACGTCTTCATTATTCATGAACAAGTCCCATGTGGATCCCCGGAAGCGGAGCTGCCATTGGTGCGGGAAGGTCGAGGAGACTTCGTTCCACTTCTTTTACTTCTGTCCCAGGGTCGCCCCAGCCATCGAAGCGGTGGAAGGAGTAATATTTGGAGCATATGGGGTGATGCTAACTCCTCCGGACTGGCTTGTGTCGACCTCGCCTACATATCAGGAAGCCTATGAGATAGAGCATCTGGTATCCACGGTTCAAAGGGTCCTCTATGCATCAAGAACAGGCGGATCTGGACTCCCTGTGGGTCTCCATCGCCTCGTCGGAAGACATATAGAAGCTCTTCGTTCGGTCTCTAGTGGGTCAAACGACAACAATGGGGAGTATAAATGTAAACAATCTATTTTCCCTTCGTGTGGACTGAGAAGATCAAGCTGCCACTATTTTTTCAACCAGATCTTTTAAATTCCTTTTTATTTTTATTATTACTCTTAATTTCTTGCCTTATAGGCGTATTCCTTTATTGCTTTTATTATTTGTTTGAGAGTACAAAATTGATATAATGTACGTTTGCAACGTACGGAATGTAAGATACCCTAGAAGAATGAAATAAATAAAATTATTTAAAAAAAAAATGTACTCCTTCAAAAGTATTCAACACAAAGAAAACAATTATATTGGTTTCTTCTTGTACTTTTATTTATGTATATGTTGGTGGTTGGAGGGGGGGTTCTTCTCTCTTCTTCCTTGTAAATCTATTTATTTTAGTTCATTGATATTCACACAAGATATAATACGTCGAGACGATTAACTAATCTCTAAGTATTCAAATCACCGATCTATGTAATAACTGAATATATGTACATAATTGACTGAATAAAACGGAAAATCAATGTCCGAGTCAGCAAATGATGAAAAAAAAAAAAAAAAAAAAAACACCATCCTCAAATTTCGCAGTCTCTCCCAAACATCTACCTTAGAACCCTTCATTAACTACCTAAAAAGAAGACAACTTAATTTAACAGTGAGCATGATACTAAAATGATTAAGAATCCCCTCCTCTCATCTTCTGAAAGATGGTTTAAATATAGAGTGCTCACTGGGACACTTGAAGTTCGGGAAAAGTTCTTCTCTGGCCCACAGAGCCTCTGTAGATTTTGCCACGATAACAGGGAAACGACGGATCACTTTTTATTTGATTGCTCTAAGCTACAGGAAGTTTATACCGAAACTGGAGAAATTCTTCGCCTCCAATACAACTTTTATACTCCAACGAGGGACCATTTTATAGCCTTTTACACTGGTCAAATGGAGGCCGTCATCAACGCTATCATCACCAAAACCCAGCAAATTTTATATGCCAAAAGAAGCTCCAATGACCACGATATTTCTGGCGTTTCCAATATTATTAATTTACATCTTCGTGTTTTACAAAAAGTTTTTATCCAGTTGGAAAGTGTTTTGTGATACTTTTTAATATTTTATATGCTTTTTTGTTATTTGATTCCTGTTTTATCTGTCTAGTAGAATGTTCTTTCCGTCATGTCTATATAATCTTTATAGAAATTAATAAAGTATCGCCTTATGGCCAAAAACAAACAAAATTTACATCTTTTAAAGCATTTAAAAATTCTAAATATTGTTCGGCGAAGATTGAGGCATAAAGATGGATAATATCGGATCTCCTTAGACGCATACAACCATACTTCATTCTGAAGAGAGGGAATCTTCAACTCCAACGCACCATACCTAGCCGCAGCCGAGAGAAGCACACTTCTTAGCTCGTACGGATGAAGAAGGTCCCACGATGTAAGTTTCTTTGCAATTAAGGCCTTCGAGTTCAAAATAGCGAAGTTTATGGCTTTGGTACACGAGGATTTATCATTGTTGCCCATACCAAATAAAATCATTGCTTTGAAGTATTTGTCTGCCGATTTTTTTCCAAGACCTTTTATATTTTGGACTACAAATCGTTTAAGAAGCCCTACTGCCTGGCTCTCTACAAAGCATGAATAGTTATGCGTTTATAAAAGCCCAAAATCGAATAAGAGATCCCTGATTCCATAACTATTAATTTTTTGGACATATGTTTGATTAATTAATGGTATATATTTCTTGAAAAACTCTTTCATACTCCGAACTCAATACACCATAATTATATTATATTTCGTATGACAACATCATTGATTTTTTTTAATCATCTTAACCATAAATATTAAATATAATTCAAATTTGTGATTGAAACAACTTTGTTGAATGTTGGATTGCCGAAAATATAGAGTACTGTGTTGAATACATATTTGAATTTTCCAGATTTGTAACTGCTTTTCATTAATTTAAATATGATCATTTTTCAACAAAAATGATGTTTATTGTAAGACACATTTTGCTATAATTTATATTAGAAATTGGTAATTATTATGATCAACTTCCAGTATCTATGCAAACAATTTTTTAAAAGGCCATTCCAGCATACGGATTGAGGCCGAGTCTTTGATCCAAAGTGAAATTGAATGAACTATATTAGCATTTGCAGTATAACCACTCACCTATACATATAATAATTGTATACTCAACTAGGAAGAACATTCAATCACTTGAAGACATCATAAATTTAATTAAAATGGCTGCCACGTCAGGTAAACATGTACTATGATCTACATTTAATATAATAATACTTGGAATAGAATAAGGGAAACACTACAATAAATTCATTGATGACAGGCTCTGTTGATTCTTAAGAAAAAAGTTATTTTATTACATTATCATGGAGTCATTGGTTTTTTTTGCATTTTTTCCTTTTATCCAATCCACAGGACTTGGTATTAAGACGATGACTGTTCAGGGCGTAACAGGACTACCGCCCATCACACAATCACCCCCGGGACTAGCACCCCCAGACAATCACCCCTGTGCTTTTACTCCCCATGACAATCACCCCCCCCCCCCCGTGTTATTTATTCCCCTTTACTAATATTTCTTATATATTAAAGTCCATTTATGAAGTTAACTATATTTTCTTTATGACAAATTTGTATTAGTGTTTAAACCCTATGTTTCTAATATCGGTCATATGTTTTAATTGTCCGATATTAGGAACATAGTTTTCTACACTAATGCAAAAGAAAACATAGTTAATTTCATGAGTGGACTTTAAGGGATAAGAAATATTAGTAACGGGGGGTAAAAGCCCGGGGGGTGATTGTCGGGAGGTGCTAGTCCATGGGTGATTGCCTGTGAGGTACTAGTCCTAAACTCGTTCAAGTGATAAAAATAATTCCTTCTTTCTCTTTTTTGTTTCATCAATGATGACTTCAGCATTACTCCTGCATTCACTTTTAAGTCTATTGTGAATCCAGATATTAAATGGGTCACTGACTATAATACTTAACCACTTTAACTTTGATTAACGATCATCAAATAACAAAATATTATTTTTTGTAATTTTTTTCAATGAACTGCCCAAAAAATAATTATGTTTCCTGCATCATCTGATAATTTTACTTTGACTATCAACCCCGACGTATTCTTTTGGCAGTCATTTTTTACTACTCCCATACCTTCGACATGCCACCATTGAACCTAACAACACTGATGAGCTTGCGTCAGGGTTTCTAGCTTGACATATTTACGAAACCTAATAAGCTTTCTCAAAAGCTAGAGTGTCACCTCGGCATAGGCATATGTCAGTCTTTTTCCTCATACTATTAAAAAAACGTGAAACTTTCATGGAGGGGAAAGTTTTTCTCATTAATGTAATTGTACCTAGACTTTTATACTACTTCTTTTCTTCATAAAAAAAAGTAATTAATTATTCGACACATTCAGACGTTCTTCATCCATTGTAAAGATCCTTCAAAACAAGAAAACTTATTTTTCATCCAAAATTGAGAGAAGAAATAACATCTATCGATGTGATGTGTAGCATTAGTGTATACTTAATGTAACGACGCGTTTATAAACAAACATGATAAAATTCCTTATAGGACACTATACCCGCTCATTTTTATATTTATTTAAGCATCAGGTGTTTAAAAAGGGCCTATAATTGGGCAGTGTCAGCACCAGAGCACATCTCTTAGTGGGTGAGGGTGAGTAGCAAAGGAGCACTGAACAAGTTAGAGTCAAGTTCACGATATCACAGCTTACTGAGTGCTCACAGATTAATCATACTACCTTTGTGAAACATTTCCTCCTCCAAAGCACAACAAGAACATGCGCATTACAACTACATTATGGAAGCATATACAATGTCTGGTAGTACCTAATACTTTCGGTCGGCGTCGAACAAATATTTAGTACAATTTTTTCTGGGATAATTAAAAAAAACTCCGACATTTATATTTTATAACTTCTTTCTCCAAATTATATTAATGCCTAATTTAGCTTTTTAAGTACTCATTAATATATTATTATTAAATGTATAACTATTGGATCAAATATGTCAAATAATGCATGAGATTTCAAATAACTTGAAACTAATATAATGCAAAGGAAATATGTAAAATCCGCTTCTTATTTTTGGTTTAGATTTTAGTTACTTTAATTTCTTTAAATGATAAGGATATATAATTAAAAATCCCATTAAAATAAATATATATATATAAAATTGGAGGTTTTTTTTCTAGAGCATCTGAGGTAGTTATAAACCTTTGATTCAGATCTGCAAATCGTGGGGTACGATTAAAAATAGACCATCATATGTTGTTCAACAAGACAGTCGTCACAATACCACTTTTGCAAAAGAATCAGGCGAGCATTTGCTTCGAAGTGCTTCTTCCACGAACAACCTTCGTTGGATTTGGTTCGTCTTTAAAAATCCAAAAGGTAAATTGTTGTTTTACTTCGGGCTCGTACACATATATCCATCATTTTTGCCAGTGACTATCTTGTAAAGTCTTCTATATCAAGGTATGTCACATGCCAATCTAGTATTATCACTTCATGCACAGCATCAATGTCCTCTGGCACAACGGCCAATTTTGGACGATCTTCATGGGAATCGTCGTAGAGCGTTGGCTACAATTGATTCATTGCAACCATATGACATGCTATTGTCATTGAATAGTGCTTTATCGCCATAAAGAGCTTCAATTTCATCAAAGCACTCTTGTCGTGACAATCTATAATTTTTTTTTGAAAATTTTGGCATGAAAATGGTCACAAGATCATTTAATTTTTTGCTGAATAAATTGTTTCAAGTAACTTTAAAAGCACAAATGATGGTCGAACGTTGAAACACTCACAGTATGATTACAAACTTATATTGGCAAAAATAAGATTATCCAGAGACCCTTATTTCATTCAAATTAAAGTATCAGCCGCTTCTACGGCTAACATAAGAAAACAATTAAATCAGATGCAATGAGCCCATTTAAAAATGACTTAAATAGAAGAAGTATCCAAAGAGAGGCACAAGAGACAGTTCTTCCAAGGACAGAGGAGTATGGTAGTTTGCAACAAATACACTGAAACAACAGATCACATCTTTTGGAGTTGCACTTCGTTTCGAGAAATCTTTAACTCTGTCTCCGAAACTCTCGAGGAGAAATTTGGAGCGGAGATCGGAAGGGAGGATTTTTTAGCCTTCTACCTTGAAGAAGAGGAATCAAAAGTCAATGCCATCATCACAAAAGTACAACAAATTATATACAAGAAGAGATCGTCGGAGGATTCTGACGTAGCAACGATTTTACCTATTGGTAAGGTATATACCAAAGTTTTACAATTTTTTTAAATTATTTTTAATAGTATTCAACAAAGTTTTTTTTGAAATGTTGTACTTGTATATTTTATTGTTTTTTCCTAAATTCAAATTTTTGTTCACTTTTACATATAGTTGCGCCTATTCGCCAAGAAAAAAATTACGAACTTATATCAAATTAAAATATCAAAAATGGCAATGGAAATGCAAATTCCAACATTTAGTGTTGGTTAGGATATAAATATATATAGAAACCAATTGCCAAGCAAGCCTTACTCTGGTGGAGCATTCTGTACATTAATAAAATAGTCTTGTGTACTCAACTCTATGCTGTATGTTGGGCTCGCTGAATCTGCGATCCATTTAGAAAACCACTAAATCAATAATGCTGTAGTAAAACATTTAAGTTAATCCTCACTATTGATTCAGTAAACTCCTGTAGGTTCCATGACAACATAGATTTGTCCATTTCTGTATTATTTTGCCTTCACTTTGTATGGTCGAGACATCATCTTATACTTTCTAAATTCGCAATTGCAAACGAAGTTGATAAATGCATGCTGCTCCACTAGTCAGAACAGGGAGATACCTATTACCTGTTTCATTTTTTTTTTTGATGTTCGCCCTTTTATTTGCCGTGGCCTTCTTCCATCTTCGTATCTCAATCCTGCAATAAGATATCCTTTGGTTGTCCCCAGTGCTTTTACAATAGACGGAATGCCGTCCCTTCTTTAATGCTATATTCAAGCCAGTCTCGGAAACCGTTTGGCGATGAAAGCTCTTGCTTTGTCGCTGATATGATTATGGGTAATACTAATTTGAACTTTTATTTCAATGAGAAATGATAACACCTTTGTGTATGTATTGAAGATTCAGATGGGAATATCTTTACGAGTGAATAATTTAAAACATGTAAATACATACATATGATCTCACCATTGGATTCGGGTTTGCTGAACACGAAATTGCGGGAGCAAACATACTTCGGGTGAACCAAACCTGCCTATATTTCAAATTCCTCTGACATTAGGACAAAGATCAGTTTAAAGATTATACAGGCAATTATAATAACATTTACAACAGGGGCTGTGGAAGAGCTTAAATGCAAAATTAAATAAGTTAAAAAAAATTGGTTGACGGAGATAAATCTAAAAAATGAATTTGTCAAGCACTTTTTAGAAGGTGGATGAAGAAAAAATATACAATGGATACATAATTTGGTGAGGTGTCCATCATTACCCTAAAAAAATACTATAGACAAACAAGCTGAAGATAATATGAAAGCTATAAAGAGATTGGGATTATTTAATAGGAGATGTCGTGTACAGCATATACAGTATAGCCACAAAAAGAAGAATCAAGGAGAGAAGCGTGCGCTCAGATCCGATAATTGATGCTGATCAAATTAGGGCTGTGATCAAAATAGATACATGGTAAGATAATGTTTAGTTGATAGATATGATTTCCTCATATCAAGATGTTAAAAAACAAGTTACAGAGCCTTGCAAGTGGACAGCCATCAATCCTTTAAGCCACATAAGAAGTGTCGACTCCGACCAGTCCATCTTCTCCATCCGCCCCCAAACCCTCTCCATCATGATCCTAGGTTCCATAGACTAATAATACTTATTTATATCAAGTCGGATGTAATTATAGCGAATCAATAGGGAAAAAATCTCTCCATCCATGAAAAAGTCCGGGAACTCCCGCCTCCATACTATAAAGGCGGCTAACACAATCAGACATGAGATCTGCTTCTCCCAAACGTGCACATCTCCTTTACGCATGTACAAGATCCAAAGACTCCTGGAAGCCCCAAGAGTCTAGTGAGTTCTTCACATTCGTTAACCCAACATAGAACACTACGGACAGTCAATCCTCAACGTCCAAAAATGAAGGAGTTTTTGGGGATAATGACAAGAAAAGCCTCTTCTGCATCTAATAAAAAGTACGTCATGAGCTTCCTTTTGCATCCAAACAGAACCTTCTTGATGAGACAGTCCAAGTGATCCTTCCTTAAGGGATGATGTTGTGGAGCTCGACGAGAACTCTTTAGATCTGCACGACGATGATGATGAATCCCTTATATCATAAAGAAAAAAGAATAAAGTAGGGCTAAAAATGCCCGTCATCCCATACGGAACATGGAGATGCTCATTTACCTTGTGAAAATACGATATTTAGTGCAATAAAAGTTTATTCCAGTAATTAAAATACAAATATGTATGGCAATTATGTATAAATTGGATGTATATATAAGATCCTAAAAAGGGATGTTTATTAATAGTAGTTCTTCTTTTATACAAAAGGTATAGTTTATTTTCACTGTGAATATTTTTTAGTTCAACAATCGGATGGCAAAAGTTATCTAGAGTGATGACATTGACACAAATGTTGTAGAAATAGGAAATATGCACAATTTAAATTGCTTTTATTATATGTATCTCATAAAGAAACAAATATCTCGTGGGGTGAAATCAAAATTCCATCTAACATTGTTTCTAAGGGTTTTTATTTTTTAAAGTTTGAATCATTTCAGAAAAATAGGGGGATTTGAAGTATTTCATATACACATACATATATATATATATAAATAAATTATACAGTTTAGTAAAATAATGACCCATTAATATATATGTATATATATATATATATTATTAATGGGTCATTAATTTACTAAAACTGCATAAATTTGCATTAATTGCACGTTAACCAATGTTCAAGAGTTTTTATCAATCGGCGAATTTCTTCTTTAATAATTATTCTAAGCATTTGAAAATATAAACACTAATATGATATGTGTAAAAAATATAATGTAAATAAACCTCCTCGGTATTGTATCTATAAATTCAAATCGACCCTTCTCAGATAAAGATACATATATATTTTTTCGATATCTAAAAGATTTTCAGCTACGAAAAACTTATTCAAATAGTTACTTAATATTATTTAAAACTATTCATGATAAACGTAAAAAAGACTAAAAGCCGCCTGATTGAATTTTTTAATGTTTTAAAGTAAAATTATACTTGATAAATCTATCAATTTCATATTAAAATCAAGTTAACTTTCAAATATTCAAAAGCAAGCATGTTTTCATTGTCCTTGTTCATTAATTATGTTCCAGAAAATATATATTGATAGCGAAAGAAAGATGGCATCCCTTTTATAACGTTAGAATTATTGTTCTAAAAACATCAAAAATAATACAGCTTGGATGGAACAGCCGAAAATACAGTTCATTAGTCCAAATCGTTAATATAAACATTCATGAGTCCTGAGTATCCAAGTCCTCACAGAATGGATCACAAGCCTTCGAACTAATATTAGAGTCATTAAAAGTGGACGAATCCGAGAGTCCGGATCCGAGTCCGTAGCCGTTAGCACGAATGACATGGCATATATGTCTTATTCATCATAGGAAGCACCTTCTTTGATGATCAAGAGGGTTCACGTCCTTAAAAAAATGAGCTGAAGAGAAATGCTGGATTCTCCACGACTTCAGCATCCTTATTTGTAACCCGGAGCACTACAGTTTTTCTGCAATTTCGAAATGTTTTATTTGCACTCAAAACTTATCATGATCAGGTGACTTTATTTATTTTGAAATGTCAAGATATTTGCTACAAAAAAAACCATTTCGTTATGTAGGTAATTTTGATTAGCATCAATTATTGGATGTTGAGCGCACGCTTTATTCTTCTTTTTTGCTTCATATTAAAACGGCGAAATCCATATACTGCAGAGTAGGAATACGGCCACTCACATTCACGGCGAGAACGGAAACATTCAAAACAGAAACATCAAAAGTGGGCACGGCCACTGCGCCTGGCACGGTCCAATCTATAGATATTGGTAACCTAATCGCCACCTCGACTGAACCTTTTAATAAGGAACAGGCCGGATTCTGGTAGTTCCCCGTATAAAAACAAGGCTCCATGTAAGCAGCCTAAAGTCTAACATTAGTTATCGCTCAAGAGGCTGTAGCTAAATAAATAAATTTATACTATTGCTGCCTTGGTCTCCCAAAAAATTATATTCATTTCTTTATTAGAAAACAATTTCCAAAGAGGTTTTCTAACGTTTCTATCGAAAAAAAGTGAACAAAGTGATTCTACAGAAAAGTTATAGAAAACAAAGCCAATGGAAGAAATGTATATTCAACTGAATGACTTGGCCTTCCCAGTCATTAACGCATATGGCTCAACGTAAGAGCGGTTACTTCTTTCATGTCATCATCAACTTTGTTCCTTTTCTCCTGGTTGAAGTTTCAACGTTGATTTGGAGGCCTTGCACAGGCGATATCCGAATCTCGATCTATTTCTACAGTTGACTTTCCAACTAAATATGATTGACGCTATTAAACAATTTAATGAGGGGACAATTTCTCCTGGAGAAGAGGCACACAAAAAATGAACCGTCTTTGGATCATACAATGATCTAAACATAAATTCAATCATTTAAGAAGTACTCGCCTTTTCTTGTCCCGTGTAGATTACTGCAGGACGATAACTTCTTGAGGAAGATGGGAACAAGGCTACAAGATAATTTTTCAAACAGAAGATCTGTTGAAGGCACTCTCTGTGTTTTTCCCGGTAATGTGAAATTATTTGCAATAAAATTAACTAAGGACTGAAAAGAAAAGAGAACAAAACCTTTGAAACCAAATAGTTCAAATTTCTCAATTGTATTTCTCGATCTTCCGGCACAGTAACGTCTGAGACCATTATGTCCTTCCGGATTGCCGATGTTATGGAATCGGAAAAGGTAAGAAAAGTACAAACATAATAAGACAAACTAAAACGATACAATGTCCTACCCAGAAGAACCAACCATCGGCGATTGGCATTAAAAGAATAGTGTTTAATGGAGTAGTAATATCAAAAGCGGTTGATATTTTAAATTATTTCCATACAAACTTTCAGAAGACGATAGAGATAATCATTTCCCAAGAGACGTAAAATCAATCATCATAATGAATTTATTTTTACGAAAAAACTCCAGTGAGTTCTATATAGATTTTTTTAATGAACAAGGCAACCGGGTCTGATGGCATTATCTTTGAGCTGTTTATAAGCTGTTAAAAAGAGGTAGCTTCTTTTCTTCAAAAAATGGTACCTGGATAGAGAAACCGAGAAAATGCCAAATAACTTGTGCAAGGGTAGATTAGTCCTTATACCCAAGAAAGGTGACGGAACCTCATTCAACCATTGGCGTCCATAACTGTATTGAATGTGGCTTACAGGATTCTAGTACAGGGTGTACGCGCAAATCTTGCACACTTTCGACTTTTTTAAACATCCCCTCATATTTCCGAAAAAATGAAGACCACAATCAAATGGTTTTTTAGGATTTATTTATTAACTACTTGAGCAACTAAATTTCGAAATGGTCACCAACAGCATTGATCATGGCAGTGATCCTGGGCCTGAAGCTGGAGCAGACCTTGCTGATGAAGGCCACGGACATGTTGGCCCACTCCTAATTGACAGTGGCCTTCATGGCTTCCACACTTGGGTGAGATTTGGCACAGACCTTCTTCTCCAGATTGCCCTAGATACCATAGTTCAATGGTGAGCAATCTGGAGAAGAAGTGGGCCACATTGACCAAGGCCAGAATGCTGGCAGATTCTCCTGGCACCAGTCTTGAGTTTTTTGGCCTTATGCCCTGGGACAGAGTCCTGATGCCAAACATAATTACCCTTAGGGTAAGTGCTGTCCAGCCATGGTTTTACCCCCGTCTTCATCACCTCCAAGTAATCCTCCATGCCAACCTTTAATCCCTTGGGGAACCAATAAAGAGGCATGGCTTGTGCTGGGTGCTTGGTCCTTTTGATAGGGGGACATCATGGGGGCTCAGAGCAAGAAAGCGGTCGTTCTGAGCATTCCGGACTTGATCAACGACCCAGAACTTCTCGTCGCTAAAAACACGCACCACACCTGGATTTTTTTCATCTAACTTATAATTTTGAGTCCTTTTTCCACTCTTGTGGTCTTGGTTTTGGTACTAAGGAGGTGGTGATGTCTCCTGACATAACTATGAAGGCCTAGGACCTTGGTAGCAACTTGGATTGTTGTCTTGGACAGTCCAACGGCCTTTCCAAGCTTCCTTTTGGAGATCTCCGGATTCTCTTCGATTTGGGACTTGATCCTTGTCAAAGTGGGTTCATCCAGCTTCTTATTATGCCCACCACTTCCAGTCTTCCTCTCCAGTCCCTCTCCGCTTGATAAATGGGCATTGACCTTGTAAACAAGGCGTCTTGAGCAGCCTTCCTTGTTCACGATGACTGACACCGGCAAATTCGCCTCCAAGAGAGCAGCAATCCTGATCCGTCGTGCCTCCATATTTCAGAACAAGAGAAGATAGAGAGAAGCTCTAAAAACAAAATTTGGTGTATTTTTTCTTCTCTATTTGATACAATCAAAAGCAGCGGAACTTTCTAAGGAAAAATATTGCAAAAAATTGAAAACCTCTCTGATGCCTTATAATTCATGCTGAAACCTTCAAATGGGAGTAATCACTTTATAATGGAATCATCTGATGATTCTAAGAAGCTTTACCTAATTGTTCAACTAGTTTCAGAATAATCAGCCATACCTTTTTCCCAGTACTAAAATCAAGGTCGAATCTGACCTTACCTGTGCGGCAAACAAAAGGTCGCCATAAAAAATGTCAATGACACATTTGAAATACAATTTCCTAATGTACAATTAGTGTATAAATAATATTAGTGTGGTCCCATTCGTTTAGGCTACAACTATAAATATCAGACTTAGTAGGCGGTTTGTCCCGAGAAATGGAATCACTACTCAATAAACAAATTAACAACGCTTAAAATAATTTGTGAAGAACAGGAACAAGATACTTCGAGAAATGCCCATGCTGAAATAGATTAAGTGAGCAATAAGAAAAACTTTTGGAGCCATTGTAGCATTTGATTTGTCCAAGGCATTCGACTCAGTAAAACATCCGCACGAGCTTTCTTCTAAATGGTATCTCAACAGTTTCTTTAAATGCCCTACAAAGTTATTTAGTTGAATTGAAGAAAAAGCTGTCAACAGGGCTGCCCATGGCTCCTCTGCCCTTCATTGCTGTTATAGAGAGCCTGGTGTAGACCATTCTACGAAAATATAAAGGATTTGGTATTTCCCTCAATGAGACACGCATATCCTGGACCTCTATACGGATAACGTCACTCTATAAACGAAGCCAATCCAGTGCCCCAGATGCTCAAGAGAATTGAAGTTATCATTAATCACTTTGAAAAGTTTGGCCAACGAGCTGGTTTAAAGATAAATAAAAGTAAGACCTCTATCCTCCGATTAGGCTGCTGGGATCCGGCATCTAACTTAGAGTTGGAAAATCTTAGGTTAAAAGGAAAATAATGGGAATGACTTGATGTAGAACAGGAGTAAACTCTTCTAATTGGAATAAGTTAAATGCTCAGGTATATAAAAACATAAACGAATGGAGAGATTTGATTCTTCACAAATGAATAAACCTGTACAATTCGATAATTGTATCACTGGTCCTCTATAAAGCTACAGCATATCCCTTTCTAGCAGAACTTTGTATCCGAGACTCTTGGCTTGGGGGCCTTTTTCATGGGTCGTATATTGAAGCCATTAACCGTCCGAGAGCATCTCTTGGCGGAGGGATTTCTTTATTGAGAAAAATAATCCAGAAAATATATATTAAAATCTTCATAAGCCGCACGAAGTATCCTACAGTGGAATGGAGAAAATTGGCTTTTAGTGGTCTTATATTTACATATTTGATATTAGGAACGGTCTTACCCATAACATTACGTCAAATATATTCCCATTCTGGGGGGCAGTCCAGCAAATCTTATGGAAATGTACTCCCATGTTCCTTGACGACTCACTGGTGGATATCATCTGGTGGAATTGCCACAAAAAGCATTCTTCAAAGACCTTGGAGATCCTGTTGCTATGAAAAAAATGACACTGGACCAAAAAATGTGATCTCTTTGCACGATATTGGCCCTGGGTCTCTTTTTGTTGATGGGAGGTTCTTGTTTCCTCTCCAAAGAAAAACAAGGGGATTATATTCACAATGCCCAAGGCATTTAAAAATGTCATTGGGTAATGAAAAGGATAAAGAAGAAGTATGTGTTTCTTTAACAAAAAAAATTTTTCATCCCAATATGAAAAAAAAGATTCTCTTTTCACTCAAAAACATTTGTTCAACAAGTTCATTCATGTTATTATTTTAACGCAACTGTCAAGAGTATTTTTTATTTATTTATTTATAGTTGTCTGTATTTTAGTGTAGTTATTTTTTACACTGTTGTATAATATTTGATAGCCAAATAAAGAATTTTATAACCGTAAAAAAAAACATTTGCGATGGAAAAAAAATACGGCACAATTTCAAATTTTGGCAGGACTCATAAAATTCTTAAAGCCCTCTAAGGACTGTGGCGCATTATATAATGATACAAGTCATGCATTCGTTGATTGCTCAGCCATTATTCAACTTCAAATGTTTTTCTTTCTCAATTTTGGTGGCCTAGACGACAGGTCTTCATCCAATTGAGAACCATCATTATGTTTAGGCTCTCCTCAAGTGGGATGAAAATATCCGACAAAACGAAAGTGCTAGACTTTGCAATTTTAAATACAAAGGCCTTGATAGCAAAGAAGCTTGCAAAGTATGAACCCATAAGACCAGGAGCGATCAGAGGGATCCCGCTTGGAGCTGCAGGAAGATACGCGGCTTTTTTCACTACAAACCCCATCGTTGGACGGCTCATCATGGACATTCGCGGCTGTGTTAGTAAAATACTACCAGACTCAAAGCATCGCTATCACCAAATTTTGAAATTATATTAAGAAATTTAAGATTGTGCATGATTGAACTTGTTATATTATTTTTGTGTTTTATAGTTTATTCTTTTAATACTGTTAATCAGATGTCATTTTATTTTAAGTTTAAGTTCGATGTTAAATTTAAAACTACAATGTTTTTTTTTTTTTTCATCAGCAAGGTCTTTATTCTATTTAAAATATGTATAATGCATAATTATATATAAATAAAAAATAATAAAAAGGAAAATTGTGTTTTATAAAAACACAAATAAACATTCTAGTATAAAATTATTTTCCATTTAAAGACCACAATTCTTATAACAAGTAAATAGACATACATTTTAAAATATCAATGATTAAAAATAAAATTTCATAAAGTATTAATGATGAAACAATAAAACATAAACAACAATCATTCATGTCATTTTCACTTTTTATACTGTTTAATTATTATTTTGAGCGATTTCGTATACTGTGGTGACAAGGATCGGAAATACTTCACAACTTCGGCTACGTGGTCCAGAGCATACTTTGCGGTTTTTTTTTGCCTATATGGTTCGATAGAATTGCATCCGATAGAATATAAATAAGCATTATAGCATTATAATTAGTCTATCGAACCTAGGATCTTATCAATGAGGTAGACCAAAATGACCATCCCCTCTCGGGATTCGAACCTGCGCCCCCAACATTGAGAGTTGAACACGCCTTAACACGCATTATTTTTTAATTTTATACGTATTGGCATAGTTTTTAAATACCTTTGCTCTATATATGTACACAGTTTAATAAAACAATTGCTCATGCCAATCAATCTAACCAAGGATCCTTTCATAAAATTTAAAACAAATTATTTTGTTAAGCATTGCAGCCCTTTTTTTAGTTAATGGACCATAGATATTAGTTCACAATTAGTCCGTTATTTCTTTAAGTCCCTCTCTCTCTCTCTCTCTCTATATATATATATATATATATATATAAATCACAATCAATGGTAGTCAAAATGACTGTATGATAAATGTACATATTTAGAAGGAATAACTGGCAGATACCATCGGGCAAAAATAGCTTTGATACTGGATTAACGTCGTAAAAGTAAAAGTCACTCTGAGTCAAGTTGCATGACTTAGAACAGGTAGTTATGTAATGTTATATCCATATATCTATACATATAACCTGTCAATCTGTGGCCACTCGAAGAGGACCCCAAAAAAAATGAACGCTATTGACTTGTGGTCGCAATTTAGAAGGTTTGTCGCAAACAAACATTTTGACAGTATTTAGCTACAGTATATCAGAATTATAATGAGCCAAGTTAAAGCTTTGAAATAGTTGTTGGTCTATAGTACATAATATTACATATAACTTATGCATAAATAAACTATTCAATATGCAATGTATTTATAAAAATACTTTTAATTTGCCTCACTTTTCCTTGTAAATTCCTGAAATACTCAATATTAGAAACAATATAAACAAAATATTTCATTTTCACATTATATTAAATACATTATTGAAATATTTGACATACTTCATCAAAATAAATGGGAATATACAATTAAAGTATTTATTAACTTTATTCAGTTGGTCCAATATTCAATTCCATGATAATATATACATATGAAAATATAATTTTCGATTTGTTAATAGTTGTTCAGTGTGTCGCAGGCAAATTTTGAGGATCTAGCTATTTAGATCCTGTTTTTTTCAACATTTTTTTTTCTTGGCCGCAAGGGCTTATATTTCACTATGTAGTATTGGAAAAATTACAATAACAAATATATAACGGTATGCATAAAATATCAAAAGGGGGGTAACGTCCGAATTGTATAACATTAAATAACAATAGTCATAACAACAACAAAAAACAGAAAAGCAATGGTTTTTAAATGAATTATTTGAATTTCATATATATATATATATATATATATATATATATATATATATATATATATATATATAAAAGGATAATTTAAAATCACTTTCGTCAAAAAATTTGGGGAAATGGAATCGTTAAAATTTTTGAATCTAAATGTATAACTTAGTTCAAGTTTACGCTTCAAAAAATATTCGATACTTTTCAACAATTACTCAACTCGGTTATCAAAAAGATCATTCGTGTACAAAGTTAATCATCCCAGGAGACAAAACGTCTAATTGGTATGCCTTAAACGAAGAGACCATGAACAAACTGATGGTTGAAAACATCTCTAAAGGATATCAAAAAGTGGACCATTCAGTTGTGAATAAAGTTAATATTAGCACAGCCGCTATTGCTAGAGACTTGGACCTGGATGACCGAATGATGGCTTACCGGGAATCTAAAGCTTTCTGTACTATCAAAGACCATAAAAATCATTTCCTACAAAGGTCAGTACAAGATTGTTGAACCCTGCTAAGAGTGATATTGGTGTCGTATCTAAACGGATTGTCCAGAAGATCAATAATATAATTATTGAGGAAAACTGGATACAATTTGTGGAGGGAAACATGTCAGCTCTTGATTGGTTCAACAAGTTAGAGAGCAGGAAACACTTAAAGTTTTTAGTTTATGATATTGTCGATTTTATCATCCATCACTGAAAAACTATTAAATAATGCAATTTCTTTGCTGGGAATTATTGTGATATAAGTAAATCGATATTGCAATAATTCACGAGTCGAGAAGGAGTTTTTGTTTTTTTTGATGGTGTGTGGGTGAAAAAAGACAGTAATGGAAGAAATTTTGACGTCGCACAGGGGTCTTTGACTCTTGTGAGATTTGTGAGTTAGTTGGCCTTATTTATTAGATCAAATTACGAATATTGTTCCTCTAACTGCTGTGGCCTTATAGGGATGATGGGATTATGGCTTTGAATAAGTCTGGCCCTGAAATGAACAAAGTAAAAAAATTAATTATAAAATATTTAAGCAAAATTCCTTAAAACTGACGGTTGAGTGAATCTCACTGTCGTAAATTATTTAGATATAACTTTTGTTTTAAAAAATGGCACTCACCGACCGTACAGAAAGCTAAACGATAGAAACGATGTATGTCCACTCAAAAAGCAATCACCCTCCGTCCAATCTCAAGGCAATACCGGTTGTGTAATAATAGACTTTCAAACCTCTCTTCAAACCCGGAAATTTTTAACCAGGAATCCCACTACTATCAAAATGCTCTTGAATAAAAGTGGGTATAATTTCAAACTAAATTTTACTTTGAATGAAACCCGAAAAGAGAAGGAAAAGAAAAAGGAAAATCCTTGGGTTTAATCCACCTTTCTCCAATAAATGTTAGGGACCAATATTGGACAGAAATTTTTCAAAATTTAGACCACTGTTTCCCACATAGCCACCCCCTTTATAAATACACTGGCCAACAGCCAAAAAAAGGTCGGACTAATTTACCATAATTCATATAGAGTTTTATTCACTGATTCCAAATATGGTATTCATTTTTCAAAGTTAGTGATAAATTCAGAGCTAAATGGATTTCAATTTTTTAGCATTTTTAGATTCAGAGCCATTTTTGGCATACAAGGACTGAAGTATAGAAAAAATAAAAAGCAATGATTTGATAGAGCTTAGATCAAAGTACTCATTTCAATTTTTACTTCGTCTCTGGCACATTTAAACTTTAAAATATATGTCATTTTGTACGAAAAATGAAGGGTTTTTCTTAGAGACTCACTGATCCTCACTGTTCCTCACTCAAAGGTCTTACATGATTAAAAATTCATATGTATATGAAGAAAAAATATCAAGCTTTAATTTGATATGCTTAATGTTCTATAAAATGCCTTATTTAATCAAAATTAGCAAATGAATATTTTTTAAATCCTCTCCATTTTGCCTTTTTTAGAGAAATTCATAACTCACCCAGTGAGATAGAAACAGAGAGAAACTGACGTCACAACGTATGTAAACAATAAAGAGTAATTTTCCTTCTTTCATTGGAATTTGAGTGTTTTTTCCCGGAAATCTTCTGAGGATCCAGGATTCCTAATGAGTGGCCTGCCGGCTGTGCCGTCGAACACAACATTTGTGAGAAGAATTCATCGTGACACAGCCTCGGATCAAGCATGGAGCAAGAGTGGAAGCTTAGGAGGACATGACTCCCCAGAGGGTGCTTAGCCTATTCTCTTTGCATCAAAGAGGATGATGAGTCGGAGACAGAGACAGACCCTCAAGGACATTACCCCCCTCCTCCTCTCTCTTCCTTAAGGCTGGTTGGCTGGCTCATTCCGTCTGCTCAAAGAAGATGACGTGTCGGGCACCCCGGAGGGAGGGAGGAATGGACTCCCGTGTGAGAGAGAGAGAGAGAGTCATTGCCTTTGTCCTGTCTACCTACTAGCCTATTCTATCGGGGAGTCTCCTTTTCAAGTGAGACACAGAGAGAGAGAGATAATTAACTTATTATCATCCTGAAGAGTCTCGGGATCGAGAAATAGTGACTTTACACATAGAAGTGGAATCTTTGGGCACCTGGATCGTGAAAAGAGGAAGTTCCTCATGACCTATTCCTACTCATTCGTCTTCAAATATCTACCCTCCCTCCATCCCCCTCTTCCGAATCTGTCTCGGATGATACAGAGACTCACTCATGAGCTCTCCAACACGTCTCTTGGACTCGAACGTCTAGAAGAGGAAGTCTCTCAGGCATGCTCTTCTCCCTCCGGGTCTCGGATGACTACGGAGACTCCACTCATGAGCCTCCTCCTACACGTCTCTTGGATTCGTACGTCTAGAAGAGGAAGTCTCTCAGGCATTGCTCTTCCTCCCCCGGGTCTCGGATGACTACGGAGACTCCACTCATGAAGCCTCCTCCTACACGTCTCTTGGAATCGTACGTCTAGAAGAGGAAGTCTCTCAGGCATTGCTCTTCCTCCCTCCGAGTCTCAGTTGACTACGGAGACTCCACATGAAGCCTCCTCTCAAGTCTCTTGGATTCGTACGTCTAGAAGAGGAAGTCTTTCAGGCATTGCTCTTCCTCCATCGGGTCTCGGATGACTACGGAGACTCCACTCATGAAGCCTCCTCTACACGTCTCTGGATTCGTAATTCTAGAAGAGGAAGTCTCTCAGGCATTGCTCTTCCTCCCTCGGGTCTCGGATGACTACGGAGACTCCACTCATGAAGCCTCCTCTACACGTCTCTTGGATTCGTACGTCTAGAAGAGGAAGTCTCTCAGGCATTGCTCTTCCTACTCCGGGTCTCGGATGACTACGGAGACTCCACTCATGAAGCCTCCTCCTACACGTCTCTGGACTCGTACGTCTAGAAGAGGAAGTCTCTCAGGCATTGCTCTTCCTCCCTCCGAGTCTCAGTTGACTACGGAGACTCCACTCATGAAGCCTCCTCCTACACGTCTCTGGATTCGTACGTCTAGAAGAGGAAGTCTTCAGGCATTGCTCTTCCTCCCTCCGGGTCTCGGATGACTACGGAGACTCCACTCATGAAGCCTCCTCCTACACGTCTCTTGGACTCGAACGTTTAGAAGAGGAAGTCTCTCAGGCATTGCTCTTCCTCAACAAGCAAATGAAGGAGTCCTCCTCACCCTTCGAGTCTCATCTCTAAAGGCTTGCAATTTGGAAATCAATGTCCATGATATAATATTCTCCGGATCAACCCACCATATTAGTCTCGGAGTCGAAAACAATGGACTTCATGCATGGAAAGGGAAATTTTGGACCTCTTGATTTAAAAGGATGGATACTTCAAGGCTTCTTGCTTCCCCTTTTAATTTGCCTTCTAGATTGGAGCCATAATTTTGACAAATTCGATCATCTTAGAATTTGGTGACTTATTACCATTCTTTACGTCGCGTTTCGACCATAGAATCTTCAATTACACCAAGCTTTTCACATTTGAATCCATGAGAGTGAAATAAATTCCTTATATTATTTCAAAGATTCTACAAATAATTTCAACGGAGTCTCTTTCCACTTGGATATTTATTTTATCCTTATTTATATTTACCGCATATATTCGTACAGATACTCTGATTGATACACCCGAAATATACACTTGATCACTCATTTGACATCTATTTTTATACTTATATCTATACTTTTAATATTTGTTATTATTAGTGCAAAACTCAGTGCCTTGCTTTTTCATGTATTTTTTTTTGTTAAATATCGAGTCACTGTGTGCTGCGTTGAAGAGGTTTATTCAGGGAAATGAGAGTAATAAACACTAAAAGGAAATTTTTCCCTTTTACTTCGCGTAATTAACTTGGAAACGGAAGTGGCCAGAGTCAGATTGTGTTTAAAAAATTATTACAGAGCAGTATCTTGTCTAAGGACTCCATTCTAGTTCCTATAAGTGATGTAAGACAAATTATGTTTTATATAAAAATCAAAACGTTTAATAATATAATTAAGTAGGTAATTAATACTTTTCTGCAATTCCTAGGCTAGACAAGATTAGGTAGGACCTTAAGTGATAAATTAGCATCAAGTATACTCATGATAAGGTCAATGATAACTATTTTCATTTCAGATTTTTATTAATGGGCTATATTTTATTTGTAAATTTTAACTATAGTAGTAATAAGCATTTCTTTCTTTAGGGGGCAGAAATACAGATTATATCATAAAATATATTAACGAACACCTTACCTTCACTTAAGAATTGTGAAGATCAATACTCTGTTGTGTATTCTTTTAGAATAATTCTTTATATTTATATTACAAAATACTTTTACCATAATTACAAGAAATACGAGCTGATATCGTTAGAAAAATCAACAAAGTTGTGAAGGTGTTTTTATTTCAATACAAGAATATAAAACCTATAAATGTGAAATAAGTCAGATCACCCTTGAATTATGAAATATGTAAATATAAAGTGGTCGTTTGGGGTTCTTCCTTCAAACACGACGAAAACGGAAAAATATGTTTCACTTTATATAAATGTCAAAGAAGAGGAAAATCTTATAAAAAAAAAAAGAGTCTGTTCAGAGGGCTTCATTACAAAATATAAGGTCCCAAGGTAGAAGTGTATAGTATCCATTGAAGAATAATGATGTTCCTTATAAATACATGAACCATGAAGCAATCTACATATTTGCAAGAGAAAGGGGTGAAGCCATAATGGAGTCCTCCTTCAAGATCCACGGTTCCAAAGGAGACGAATATGCTGGGTTCATCAGGAGAATAACCATTGATTTCCAAATTATGAGACTCGGAGGGTGAGGAGGACTCCTTCATTTGTTTGTTGAGGAAGAGCAATGCCTGAGAGACTTCCTCTTCTAGAATTACGAATCCAAGAGACGTGTAGGAGGAGGCTTCATGAGTGGAGTCTCCGTAGTCATCCGAGACCCGGAGGGAGGAAGAGCAATGCCTGAGAGACTTCCTCTTCTAGACGTTCGAGTCCAAGAGACGTGTAGGAGGAGGCTTCATGAGTGGAGTCTCTGTAGTCATCCGAGACAGATCCGGAAGAGGGGGATGGAGGGAGGGTAGATATTTGAAGACGAATGAGTAGGAATAGGTCATGAGGAACTTCCTCTTTTCACGATCCAGGTGCCCAAAGATTCCACTTCTATGTGTAAAGTCACTATTTCTCGATCCCGAGACTCTTCAGGATGATAATAAGTTAATTATCTCTCTCTCTCTGTGTCTCACTTGAAAAGGAGACTCCCCGATAGAATAGGCTAGTAGGTAGACAGGACAAAGGCAATGACTCTCTCTCTCTCTCTCTCTCACGGGAGTCCATTCCTCCCTCCCTCCGGGGTGCCCGACACGTCATCTTCTTTGAGCAGACGGAATGAGCCAGCCAACCAGCCTTAAGGAAGAGAGAGGAGGAGGGGGGTAATGTCCTTGAGGGTCTGTCTGTCTCCGACTCATCATCCTCTTTGATGCAAAGAGAATAGGCTAAGCACCCTCTGGGAGTCATGTCCTCCTAAGCTTCCACTCCTTGCTCCATGCTTGATCCGAGGCTGTGTCACGATGAATTCTTCTCACAAATGTTGTCTACGACGGCACAGCCGGCAGGCCACTCATTAGGAATCCTGGATCCTCGGAAGATTTCCGGGAAAAAACACTCAAATTCCAATGAAAGAAGGAAAATTACTCTTTATTGTTTACATACGTTGTGACGTCAGTTTCTCTCTCTCTGTTTCTATCTCACTGGGTGAGTTATGAATTTCTCTAAAAAAGGGCAAAATAGAGAGGATTTAAAAAATATTCATTTGCTAATTTTGATTAAAATAAGGCATTTTATGGAATATTAAGCATATCAAATTAAAGCTTGATATTTTTTCTTCATATTCATATCAATTTTTAATGATGTAAGACCTTTGAGTGAGGAGCAGTGAGGAACAGTGAGTCTCTAAGAAAAACCCTTCATTTTTCGTACAAAATGACATATATTTTAAAGTTTAAATGTGCCAGAGACGAAGTAAAAATTGAAATGAGTACTTTGATCTAAGCTCTATCAAATCATTGCTTTTTATTTTTCTATACTTCAGTCCTTGTATGCCAAAAATGGCTCTGAATCTATAAAATGCTAAAAAAATTGAAATCCATTTAGCTCTGACTTTATCACTAACTTTGAAAAATGAATACCATATTTGGAATCAGTGAATAAAACTCTATATGAATTATGGTAAATTAGTCCGACCTTTTTGTTTGTTGATTTTTGTTGAGCCCCTGTGTATTTAATCGATCAACTGTTGAATTGTCGTATTGAATGTCAAAAACCTACGTGCAAGCAGTGATCAATAGCCGATAACAGAAAATTTAACTCCCCTAAAACCAGCGGTTGAGAGGAAAATGTAATTGCCAAAAAAATTAAAGTAGCCCAATGGGTCGAATCTCTGGAGGATGCAATGCTAAAAAC
>CP045892.1:24228280-24334830 GCA_013387185.1 Caligus rogercresseyi
ACATTTTCTCGATCCCGAGACTCTTTAGGATGATGAATAAGTTTAATTATCTATCTCTGCTCTGATGGATTCACTTGAAAAGGAGACTCCCCGATAGAATAGGCTAGTAGGTAGACAGGACAAAGGCAATGACTCTCTCTCTCTCTCTCACGGGAGTCCATTCCTCCCTCCCTCCGGGGTGCCCGACACGTCATCTTCTTTGAGCAGACGGAATGAGCCAGCCAACCAGCCTTAAGGAAGAGAGAGGAGAGGGGGGGGGGGGGGTAATGTCCTTGAGGGTCTGTCTGTCTCCGACTCATCATCCTCTTTGATGCAAAGAGAATAGGCTAAGCACCCTCTGGGGAGTCATGTCCTCCTAAGCTTCCACTCCTTGCTCCATGCTTGATCCGAGGCTGTGTCACGATGAATTCTTCTCACAAATGTTGTGTACGACGGCACAGCCGGCAGGCCACTCATTAGGAATCCTGGATCCTCGGAAGATTTCCGGGAAAAAAAACACTCAAATTCCAATGAAAGAAGGAAAATTACTCTTTATTGTTTACATACGTTGTGACGTCAGTTTCTCTCTCTGTTTCTATCTCACTGGGTGAGTTATGAATTTCTCTAAAAAAGGGCAAAATGGAGAGGATTTAAAAAATATTCATTTGCTAATTTTGATTAAAATAAGGCATTTTATGGAATATTAAGCATATCAAATTAAAGCTTGATATTTTTTCTTCATATTCATATCAATTTTTAATCATGTAAGACCTTTGAGTGAGGAGTGAACAGTGAGTCTCTAAGAAAAACCCTTCATTTTTCGTACAAAATGACATATATTTTAAAGTTTAAATGTGCCAGAGACGAAGTAAAAATTGAAATGAGTACTTTGATCTAAGCTCTATCAAATCATTGCTTTTTATTTTTCTATACTTCAGTCCTTGTATGCCAAAATGGCTCTGAATCTAAAAAATGCTAAAAAAATTGAAATCCATTTAGCTCTGAATTTATCACTAACTTTGAAAAATGAATACCATATTTGGAATCAGTGAATAAAACTCTATATGAATTATGGTAAATTAGTCCGACCTTTTTTTTTTTTTGTTGATTTTTGTTGGCCTGTGTTATTTAATCGATCAAATGTTTAATTGTCGTATTGTACTGTCAAAAACATGAGGCAAGTGATCAATAGCCATAACAAGAAAATTTTAACTCCCCTAAACCGCCGGATGAGAGGAAAAATGTAATTGCCAAAAAAATAAAGTATGCCCAATGGGTCGAATCTCTGGAGGATGGCAATGCTAAAAACATAGTATACAAGATAGATGTATCTCCAGAAAATGAGCCCACCCATACATACTATGGCCAAACATTAAGACCTTTTAAAAAACGCGGATGGAGCATAAAAATGCAATGAAAAATGAGGATAGCCCTCACTCTACCACGCTAAGTAATTTTGTATGGAAACTGAAGAAGGAAAAAAGAATTTTAAGATAAATTGTAGTGTACATGCAAAAAGCAATATTCAAAAACGGAGCAAGAAATTCATTTATGTCTCACTGAAAATTATGCATTGCCAAGCATGACAAATCAACTTTTTTAAACCAAAAATCTGAAATTTTAAATAACATGCATTCATGATATAAATTTCAAATAAAAAAATATAAAATTCTAAAAAAGAAAACCAGACCCCACCATAATAATTATTATAGATTTTATATGTTTTCTGTTTTCTTTCGTTTCTTTGTTATGTTTCATTTTTTTCATTTATTTCTTTAATTTACATTTGTCAAATTTATTTACTCCTCATCATTATATTTGTATTTGAACCTGAAGATTGGTTAAATATAACCATGAACACAGTGTTGTGAAAAATACTTTGTCAACGTGATTTCTTTATATTTATTATTTAGAGCTCCATTTTTTATACTGAGGTGCACTTTTTTTTTCCTGAGTAGTGAACTGTTACCCTGTTCATTTATGATATATATATATATATATATATATACAGTTCACAATTGTTGGAGCACTTTGGAATACAGTGAAGCGATGGACATCATTTCAAGGAGGTTGGCATCTTTAATTGTTCTTTTTTTATAAATAACATAGTGAACTTTTGTTAAGACCGCATCACATCTTGGATTACGCGAGAAGGTGATGAAGTCCTCCTCTGATGGGTTTTCATTGAAGTGACCCATGGTAATTTCTTGAACGGCCCGATATGTTTCAATTAAAGATGAACATTTCCACAGTAAATGATCTGTAGTTTCTATTTCCCTCTTGCAAAAGAAACAGTTACTACGGTCGTCTTTGAAAAATTTGCTGGCAACTTCCAGTGAACCAGTCAACTTTCTATATTTGAACCACTTTTCTGCCGATGTTAAAAATGGATTTTTAACAGCTTTAATGCATTCGCTGATATTTCTTCTTATTCCTCTTCGTTTTAAATAAGATTCAAATGGAATTATAGTTGATATGTACGATGTATTTCTTAAAACCCTCGTGGCTATAGTAGAAACCTTTATTCTAAAAGGTAAAAACGGTCGTGGGGTATTTAGTGGGCTACCGAAGACACTAGTAAAATATTTAAAAGCGAGCTTGTTTAAAATTTGTTCAGAATAAATAACGTCACTTGCGATAAAAGCGTTCACTGTTTTAGGGATGGAAGTATTTAAACAATTTAAAACTGGCATCTCCCATGCTAAAGACAGTTCAAACTTTTCGAGACAGGTTCTCGACCCTTCACAAAAAGCTTTCATTCTCTCTGAGAATTGGGAGATAATGTTTAAAACTTTCGACAATCCGTGACAAGGAAACTTTGCATAATCAATATCATTATTGCATAATAATTGTTTCAAGCATATGGACCAATATTGGTTTTTGTCCCAAAGTTTACGGATCCAAAGACAGTTTTGGGACATCCACATTTTTTTAATATCATGAACGCCTAGTCCTCCAAGTTTTAACGGTGTATGTATTCTAAGACTGGAGATATTCTTTCTTCTGTTGAAGCCAAAAAAGCTGTTTCCATTTTTGTAATATCCTCCAACGTTCTTTGGTGAAAGGGAGTAACACGGAACAAATGAATGATCCTAGGTACAATATAGGTGTTCCAGGCTTGGATCTTGTCCCATACGTTCAAATGGAGGGTGTTAAAAAATAAACTTGACGCCTTGACGTTGGCTAAAATTTTATTTAAGTTCATCTCAGTGCTATTTGGGCCAACCCAAGATCCAAGTATATTCATGTCTTTAGATGATTTCAAAGTTGGCCATGATTTAACTAAAATATCACCGTATGGGCTTATTAAGTCTGATTTTTCAATATTACACTGAGTCCAGAACAATTTTTGTATCGTTCTAAAATTTTAAAAGTTGATTTAACTGATAAAAGAGTTTGGAGTGGGCCACCCGAATATGTCACCGTTAGATCGTCCGCGTAACATAAACATTTTAAAATATATTCAGGGGATTTAAAACCGTGAATTCCCGTATCAGATTGGATATTCTGAATCAGGCTATCAATGCACAAGACAAACAAGATTCCCGCCACCGGATCTCCTTGGCGAACACCCCGCTTGTTAAAAAATATGTACTTCGATTACCATATTCTATAAGAGTTCTGGTTTTATAAATTGAAGCGCTTACCATTCTTATAATTAGGTCACCGAACCCTTTTTTATATAGTGTTTCGATGATGAATTTATGCGATATGGAGTCAAAAGCTTTGGCAAAATCGATTGACATCAGGGAAGTGGTACTGTCGGAATCTAAAAGTGTTTGTAGGGTAAAAGGAACAGAATCCATAAGCTTCTCTTCTAAAAATCCATGCTGGGCTCCATGTAAACTTTTTTTAAGACCTTTTTAATTCGATTAACTAAAATAAATAAAATATTTTGTAAATCGAATTTTGCATTGTAAGTGGTCTTAGATTTTTTTCAACATTAGTTAAAGTGATTGATCCCTTGACGCACTTTGCTCTTTGCATTAAATTGTGATTACCAAGGATGGTTGAACCATGCATGAAATAATAACACAGACACATTAAGAAAGCTTTTAGTCTTGATGAAGAGGAGCAGAATTAACTTCTGCATATAGCACATTCAGACATAAATAGTACGTCATGTCCTTGGATTAATATATTGTTTATATACCCTGTAACATATAAGCATATTAATTTATCTATTTCCACTAAAAATAATGTTCTATATAAGTGTTCACTAAGACGATAGCAATAACAATATTATCCTTGTACTTTTTGCGCAGTCTGTCCATTTTCAACATCTTTGAAGCAAGGAATTATTGTTGATATATCGTTTTACTTATTTGGTTTTTAACACCATTTGTACTTAAATAGTATATCTATAATTCAACGTGGTACAACCATTGACCTATACAATAAATGGATAAATAAACAGTTTGTTTCATCCGAAATGCAATGTTTTAATTGCGAATTAAAAGTACTATAAATACGTAAAATTCCCTAATAGATACATGATTTTAATGGAACTAATATTTATGATTATTAAACATTTATTATCGTCCTATATTGTAAGAAACCCATCTTCTGAAGCCTTATAAAGCCTGTGGATTGAAGGCAATTCTTCTATTGGCTGCGGCATAGCATGCTGCTTTTAGACCTCAAGATACCTTCTCTTTTCGACAATTCGTGGACAAGGGCGTCGGAAAAAATTAATATTTTCTCATCGGTGGTCCAAAGTCATAGAAAATTTAGTTGAATAATTTTAAATAATTTTAATTTTAATTGGATGCCATTTGTGTTTTATTTTATTACTGTGATATAATGATTTATCTTATTATCATTGATTTTAATTAGATGACATTTGTATTGTATCATATCTTTGCAATGTATTCTATTTTATTATCACTATTTTAATTAAAACATTCTCTGTTGAGGTAAAAAGTTTGAACTAAAATGTTTATTTGTGTATTTATAGTATTTACCTCAATTTTAAATAAATATGTATAATATTATATTTGTTTTTTAGAATTGTGATATAATAAAAAAAGTTGTTGGAAATAACTCCCTTAGGCCTAAAGACAGAACCCCGCACGCTTCAGGACATTGTTATAAGCGTTTTTTGATCATGTTGTGGCCCTATTCAAGGAGAAGGTGTGGACACAGTGTATGAGAAACTCAATAGAATCTGTTTTTTCAATATAAACTCGAGTTTGTGCTGCAGCCCAGAAATGGGAGTCCAAAGGGTTGAGATCTGGACTGTGAGCTGGCCTGGGATTCTCCGTCTTTCTACTGATGACTCGGCTCTGAAACTTTTTGTTTAGAAATGTTAAAACTACATTTGTGCAATTTAGTGGAGCGTCGTCCTGCATCCACCAAAGTGAAGAACGAGTAGCAGAATTTCGCAACTTGGGTCAAATTATGTCCGGGAGCAATCTGAGGTATGAAACACCATTATCCGACGACAAATGGCCATCATCGTCAAGGAATACATTATGATTGGAACCAATCCATTATGAATGGCAACCAATATCACTACCTTCACATCATTCCTATCATTTGTTTTACTGATATTTCGATGATTTTCATTTGTTCACACTCCGTCGTTTTTTTAATGAGTATTTTAATGGAGGCAAAAGAACTTCTCGTCAGTCCAAATGATTATATCGACAATGTTAGACGGTTGTTGCAGAATCCACTGACAAAACTGTCTTCTTTGCGCTTTGTGGGCATCAGTGAATGGTTGAACTGAAGTGTAATGATAAAAACGGAAGATCATATCAAACGATCCTCCACAACGATGTTTGGGTAGGTGAAATTTGATGAGAAGCTTTTCTGAGTGAACAACTGGGGGGCTTATTCAAAGTAACTGTTTCTGTTCTTCATTTTTTCTTGTGGATGGAACCAATTTCATTGAAATGATCAAGAAGTCTTGTTAACCGGATCAGCTGGCAAGATTTCACCGCCCTTCCACTGATCTTGAAGTCAAGTGTAAATCCTTGGCGTACTGTGGATGGAGAAGGTGTATTGTCAAATTGCAGGATGATCCATTTCTTCTCAAGTTCACAATACTTTTTTCAAGTTGAAGATGGTTGTCAAAAAATGCAATTTTTTATATGTATTGATAAAAATCCCCTCTTCATGAACAAAATGCCGTTCCCATAATACAATATGGACTATTCTAAGTACTTCGAATTCGCATTTCAAAAATTACATTTTTGATGGAACACACAGTCGATATAATAAAAAAAGGAAGAAGATCAATGTCCGAGCCAGCAACTGATGAAACAAAGAAGAGAAGGAAATATTTTACTTCTTGAGTAATGAAAGTCTAAATAATAAATCTGTAGGAATAATAAAAGGAGGAAATGACAAAAGTAATATCCAGTGATCTCATTTAAAAGCCTACTTTTTATGAACTATAGTACGAGTATGACATCACTGGATACTAATTGCTAGATTTTATTTTTATTATTCCTTAGACTACTTACTCGTTCCATCACCAAGTGTGGCAGCCATCTTAAGTTCCTGTTTGCATTCAAAGATATATTTAACTCGACAGATTTTTTATTCACGGTTGCTTATCTAGAAATTATAATGGCCGGTTAATCAAGTTGACCAAACCAAATAAACCCTTCATTCCCCTAGGTAGGTTGAACGAGACCTTATATCTTCATTATCCTTCTATAGTATGCACACGCCTTTAATAAAAGAAAACAACTTTATAAGAAAAATAAAAGTGTAAGATTCCTAATATTTTAACGTATGAGGCATTTTTTGATATAATAAACATTGTTTCTTTCAAATAAGTCAAAATCAAAATGTTATAAATGAAAATTGATGGGTTTTTTATTTTTAAGAATTTTATGTATTCCATAAATAGCGCAATGTCATTATACAACCGACAACAACGATATAAGTTGTCAAGATGCTAGAGGAGACATCTTTATTATAAAAATAAGTTTTGTTGAAAATTATTAATATATATATATAAAGTTTTTAGTTTAGTTATAATATTTTTATGTTATTTTATATTTTTATATATGTAAATGATTATTGGGCAATAAAATACTTATGCAAAATTCTTTGAGATTAATAATACATAGATATACTTTTGACATAACAATCCATAGGGTTCATAAATTCCTCTTAGTTATAGAAATGTTATGAATTTTATTTATCTAATATACTTTCACACAAAATAAATATTTTAAAGTTTGTTTGAGAAGCTTCGTTTTTCTAATATATATCAATTTGATGAATGGAAATGGACATTTTCTCGTTCTGAGCTTTTAACCATTTTATCACCTTTTACTAAATTAACTCTACCTCCCTCTCTCTCTCTCTGATAAGACGTTTATCTTCAGTTGAAAAAAATGAGAGGAGAGATAAAGAAGCTACATTGACATATTCATGGACACATTGTTTCAAGTTTGTGAATTATTAAAAGAAGGCTGGGCTACTTATAGGCAAAGCGGAAATTATGTGAATTAGTATTCATCTAATATATATTCAATTTTCTCTACGTCCCTTGTGGGTGAGCATCCCTCCTTTATATTAACAGAGATGCCTTGCATACCAGAGGGAGGACATCCGAAGACATCCAGGGATTTGAACAAGGAAGAGTTGGAAAATATCCTCAGCTCTGACGAGACGGGCTTTCAGATCCAAGAGGAAAAAATGGGGAACGCCTCTCAGAGTTTAACAACGACAACTTTCAATCCTGTATCCAAATGATAAGCCTAATATCAACACAGGGTGAGAGCGTTCATATCGTTATCAAGGAGACCATGAATGATGCTCCATCTTGGTTTAGATGGATCCACTCAACACAAAGAGCTTTCTACAGGGAGTGCCTTTGGTACAAGGTCTCCATACATCTCCTAGCGGAAGCCTGGCCAATCATACATGATCTCTCGCCGAAATGCTACTATGCCTACCACAACTACAAATTGTCCTTGGACAAACCCTGGATTTGGAGAAATAAAGAAGTGAGGCCACCTGTGGTTTTTTGTGCAGAAAAAAGCATGATTCTCTTAGAGAACTTGACGAAGAGAGAAAAGGAAAGCGAACGGTAAGAAGATCCTTTGTAAAAACATTTTTTCGCTATTATTTTACGTTATTCTTTTAGATATACTCGATTGAACTTATACTCTTTCATCGACGTAGAGGTGGCTCTCTCTGCTCTTCGGAGTCTAGGACACTTCCATGGGATTTGGTGGCAGTTTTTAAATCGGAAGAACCCAAAATTCAATTACACTCCGGGTCTAACCCCGGAAGACTACAAGTACCATTTTAACACACAGGATGACTCTCGAATGTTTCTACAATGGTTTAAGCCGTTTTTTAAAATGTATGGAGGTATATGCCGAACACATCTATCAGAACCTGAAGGACCTGATCTAGAACGGCGCATCCTAGCCTACTTCAAGACCGGAAAGCTCTTTGACCTTACTCAGAGAACCCTTTTGAACACGAGCAAGGAGAAGAGTCTCTTTAAAACCATGGTCCATGGTGACTCCTGGAGGAACAACATGCTCTGGAGGCCAAGTGACAATCATGTCGTTCTCATAGATTATCAAGGACAAATGATGGCACACCCTGGAAGAGATTTTTGGTACTTCATATACTCCAGTTCCGATAAGAGTTGGAGGGATAAGCATTTAGAGAGTTGTAAAACTGAATACTTCCGAGTATACTCCTCATACTTGGACAAAACGGAGGGATTGGATTTTGAATCATTTAATGACGAACTTGAAGAGCTGAGAGGAGCCAGCCTCATGATGTCCATGTGTGTTGAAGTCATATCAAAGTACCCAAAGGAGTTCAACAAGCAATCCCTCTTTATTCTTGGCAAGGACTACAAAGAAGCATTTAAAACCCTGCAAGCTCCACCTGCCCCCTCGGATCATCCTTCTTTAAACGTTATTCGTGATAGACTCATTGATACAGCCAGGGATCTAAGAGACTTAAATGTCATCTAACATCTAATTGTGTGTATTTATTGTAACCTAAAAATATATTGAAATACGCTTCACAAAATGCATGACTATCATGATTAATGGAATATAGAATATGTAAACATAAATATAATATTTAATATTCATAAAATAAGTATGAAATACAATTAACAATAGGGAAACAAATGAAAAATAACGTGATTGGGATGGGAGGGAGCAAAGAGTCCCTGAAATTCACCCACTGGGGAAAAAAAGTTATGAATTCGATCATCCTCGTCCTCAACTTATTGAAAGGGAGTTTCGGATTCTTTCCTTGGATCTGCTACTTGTCCCATGAACAAAGGTACTTTTCGTTCTGTATCATAAACAAAGAAAAGGAATGGGACATTTGCCTTGATGGAAGGAGGCTCATCCAAGCCTCCTATGAGAGGAACGACCTCGATACCTAAAAGGATATGCAAGAATTAGTAGTAATTCTAATTTTATATACTATACGAGTGTCGTCATTTTACCTGTAGCTGCAGCACCCTCTGTGCCTTGTTTGTTAACTTCTAGAATGGCTTTGTGCTGAACTTGACTCACTTTCAAGGGAACGTCTGTAGCGATTTTGCCGAGTGAGGCTTCATTGAATATTGTTTTAACGCCCAGCTATAAAATAGATGTAATTAACTATATGAAAACGGAAACGTATTTTTTTAAAGCTTACCGCTTGCAGAATTTCATTAACATTTAATTTTGTATCCAAAAGGAATTCTGGCATGATGACCTTAGGAGACTCAAGTGAATATTCGTAGTCAGCATCAGTGATGGACCCAAGTGCGGTTTGAAAAATGGTTTCAATTCCTTGTTCTGAAAGTATAGAGAACTTGTTAATATATATAAACATAATAATATCAATTTATATTCACCTAGGAAAAGTAGTTCGTAGTGAATATATGAAAGCCCCTTGTGATCCTCTGGCACAATGAGAACCATTTCGAAACGTCTATCCATGCTCTATTAATTTGAGTAAGCTTATGTTTAGATAGACAAGGATATAAGTCAAATGCTCCGGGCTTACCTCATAGGGAATGGTAACGACCTTTATGTTCTTTACTCTTCCAAAATCAAACATGCCGTACTTAAACTCAATGGACTCCCTTTCCATCATATCTGTTCGTACTCTCATGCCATCCTACGATTAATTCATAAATCAATTATAACTAACTTATGCACAAACTGATCAAGATGCGTACCTCTAAAGTGAAAAAATTGTCTTCTTCCTCAATAGGCTCTTCAAATTCAATCGTCCAGGAGTCTTTGAAGTAAATGACATTTGCAAGAATGAGTACGAAATCATTTGATACCTCATCTGTAATTGGTAAAAATATGTGATATATATTAGGAGTTATTTTACCGTATGTATATATGCTCGTACCAAGAGTGATTTGATCTTTCCATGTGTTCTATTTTGCACCCACTCATTAATGTCTTCCTTTGCCTCACTGGGATTAACGAATTCATACGAGGATGTGTAGATCTCATGTGCGTGTTCTATAAAACTCTTATTCACGCTAAACTCCAGGCTCGGAGGAGACCAAAGGCCATTGGCTATCTTTAGCGCATGGCCCATTCTCTGGAATAAATAAATAAAACGTTGAGTATGTTGACTGTTTTAAAAGACAAATGTAAGCTTACAGAGTAGTCCTCAAAAAGCATTTTGTAGAGTGATTCGAGGGAGTTGATGTTGTTGAGAGATCCAAGTGAGTTGAGTAGTTCTATTGTGTTTTGGGAGTCCGTTGTTGAGGCGGAGGTAAGGATGGATAGCACTGCATGGATGCTCAATGGAGAAAAAACAAAGTTTTTGGCATGTCCTCGTGGCAAAAGTGAGAGGTACTATAATAATTGAGGGGGAACATAAGTATTATTTTTTTGCCTTCATTACTTTATGGACTTGTAGTTTATATGTGGATATGAATAAGCGGTATATATAATATTAGAGTCCACTGAATATAAATATTTTTCAAAAGTCGAATTTCCGCCTTTAACATAGAGAGTCGGGCATTTTTTCATTGAGCTAAAGAGTTTTGTTTTCATTTATAATAAATGTTATAAAATATAGATTATGTTTAGTTAAAGAAGATTTTTTTTTCGTTATTTCAACATTGAGATGTCACAAATTATAATTTCATTCCATATATTCTTAAATTTCCTTAAATATCGTTTTTGTCTATTTTTCCAAATTAAGATATTCTAATATTATTTATGATTCATCTATATTGTGGCATTTATTAGTTAATCTGTATATATATAGATATATTCATGGTTATTTCTCCAATTCTTAATCTTAACAGTGGACATATAATCACACGATTTGTCTGAAATCGTAAAAACGAATTGTGAACTTCTTGTTTGCAATTTTAGTTTATAATGATCTAAATATTTCATATATCCAACAAACCCCCTTACCCCCCCCCCCCCCGACAGATACGACAAAAAATTCTCTTGTTAGGTAAAATAAGAATATTTCGAAATAAGTTTTAAATTATAATATATTCAATTTTGCCCATTTTGTTTAAATGTAAACAACTGGGTTTCTCTTTAAAACTGAGTTTTATTTAAAATGTTATGATCAATTCCATTGCGCCCGTTAAAAAAAACCAGGTCGGTTTTTAATTTAAAAAATCTCAGACTTTAACAACCCTGGATATAATGAATTACTCCAATATATCAGATTTGTTATCCAGTTCTTAGGATCAGACCGATTACTGACAATTTCGCTATTATTTCAATTATCTGGAACAGATTAATGAAAAAAATATATGTCTCTCTCAAACTAAAAAAAAAGAGTCAGGCGAACAACTTTACCAATAAAAACTCGATATCCATCTACCCCAGAGGTCTACAACCCGCGTCTCTTTAGAGCTTTTCGAAAAATGTTAGAAAATGAAAAAAAGATAGAGGAGGAAAATATATAGGATATTGTGTACTGTTTGAATGTTATGTAAATAATTATTCATTTTTTTGCAGCTCAAGACACATTATTTATACTTTTCGGTTCATTAAGG
Source organism: Caligus rogercresseyi (assembly GCA_013387185.1). Lineage (NCBI taxonomy): Eukaryota > Metazoa > Arthropoda > Copepoda > Siphonostomatoida > Caligidae > Caligus > Caligus rogercresseyi. The sequence continues at coordinate 24,240,246 of CP045892.1, forward strand.
CTCTTTCAACATTTTGGGTTGCCAACCCCTGATCTACCCCATAAATGATTAACAAGCCTAAAAATTTGGTCTCAAATTTTAATAAGTCGTGAATGTTTCGTCAAAATGAGTAGAAAATTAATTTCCTAATTGTAACATCTTACTTCGAAACCAGTAAATCAATCGAGATATGAGTTTGTGGCAGTTTAAATAATAAAACTCGACCTACATGGAGGTTGTAACGTAACGACTTCTTCAAATCAATTAACAAAGCAAATAAGTCAGTTTAAAGATTCCTATTGAAATATGTTTTGCAATTATGGATAAATATTGGGGATATTTTCTCAAATCACCTATGTTTACAAATTTAGGTTGTTGTGATGACGTCTCACACAGGCTGCCAACTGCATTCCTGGAAGAGTATTAATATAGCCAACCTATTAAAGAAAAGGAAAAGAAAGAGAGAAAGAAAAGGAAAGAGTGATTGACGTCACAAATAAACTATCGAACATTATCCCTTTTGTTGTTCATTTCTCCGAGCCTCTTTTAACTTCATATTGTTACCGGTTTCTGCTTTACTTTGATTGGCTAACACATAGCGGAAGCTCCCTATATAAGTGAAGATCCCAGCCACTTCATCGGAGAAATGAACAACAATAGGAATAACGTTTGATAGTTGATTTGTGACGTCAATCACTCTTTCCTCTTCTTTCTCTCTTTCTTTTCCTTTTCTTTAATAGGTTGGCTATATTAATACTCTTCCAGGAATGCAGTTGGCAGCCTGTGTGAGACGTCATCACAACAACCTAAATTTGTAAACATAGGTGATTTGAGAAATATCCCCTAAATATTTCTAAAATTAATGAAGAAAATATAGTCTGTATGATTCTTTGAAAAAAAAACCATTACAATTATGTTGCCAATAAAAAGAAAATAAGCAAAGGAACGTTCCCCTACTTAGAATAAATACAGATAGTCTCAGTTCCACAATGAAACCAAATTTGTACTAATTATATTTGACCCAATGGCAAAGTTATCCTTGATATGAGTGTCACCTCCCTAATGGCCATAATAACATGTTTATCACGTTATACATGCTGCTCGAGCATTGCATTTTTCAATGAATGGATAGATAAACAAAAAATGACCACAGAAAGTGGTTGATCGTTATAGGGGATGGACTAAGATCGTTAACTCGATTCCGCCTTAGATCAAGAATCGTTCTTAATACTTATTTGGGATCCCATCAGCAAACAAACAAACAAGCAAAACCTACAATTGATTCATATAACTAAATTTTAATTAATTTGTGTATACCAAAGGAATTGTGCCGAAGCAGTAAATGATAGCGCTTAATACTGACGTATTTTTGTGATCTTCATTGTTGGACAAATACAGCGACACAAAGATTGAAAGAGAGAGTTAGACTTGATATATACATTAAATATTTTTTTTCTCGTGAAATAGTGAGTGAGATGACAGCAGTGATGTCACATCAGTCTTCTTATTTTATGATGAAAAATACGAAGTCTTATATTATTTTTATTTTTGGCGTCGTTGTTTTTGCTCAACAAACCTATTATATGCTGCTTCGACGCTCTATAATCTCTATGGTGTATACAAAACGACAAATCCTTCATCCCTCAGTAGACAAGATAATAATCTGCATAACTTTACATTTAAAGAGAACCCTTTACACTTACGCTTTTTAGGAATTCCGAGGCAAAACTAAAGATTCCATCGGAAAGAAGGTTTGTGTTCAGATACTGTAGTTCTGGATGAAGTAGTATAAAATCCTGCAAATCCTGAAGACTGGATTGGTTATTGTTTGAGTACGTCGTATTCTCATCTACAAGGATCCTATCAAATTCCGTTGAACACTGAACGTTGTGGACTGTGTTCGTCTTGAAGGAAATACAGAGACACGACTCATTGATATCGGCACAGATACAGGTACAAGAAACATTTTTGGGGGGGGGAACTGGAGGAACACCACCGATGTTGGGAAGGGAATGTCTGTAGAGAAAACAAAAAAATATTAATAAAATGGCTTTTGATCAGTATTATATATTGTGCTTATAAATATATATTCTTTTGGTCAAAATATTATACCTTTATATATAAAAATTAAAAACGGAAAATATATATACTATTCTTAATATATTTTCAATAAGCACAATATTCTGTAGAGTGTTCAAAATACTGATAATAAATGTATAAGATTTGATGCCATGGTATTATTTCTAAAGTGTATCAATTATAAAACAACCAACAACATTATTCTCAAAACTCAATTTTAATTGATAATCTATATAATTAGTAGCTCAATTCACTCTTAGAAATAAGCTAATGATTACTTTTTAGACCTCAAAGTACATTTCATAAAAGCTTTTTGATAGACATACGAAACCCTTACTTTGTTTCGTTATTCGAATTGAAATTTTAAAAGGAATAATAAATCCCCTACTTCAGTTGATTAAATAAGAAACACAAATTATGAACATATATGACATTCATACCATTTTTACTTAACAATTGAGGTGACGCAGTGTAATGTTTTCGACTCTATATGACAAGGGTAAGCGTTCAAATTCAAAGTAAATATTTATTAAACATTCGTAGCAAAATAAAGTGTTAGATAACATGAACAAATTTTCAGTAATACATATTTAGAGTTAAAAATATGCATGTTAAGTAGATTGATTTAAATGTAAAATGTCTTCTTTGCAAAAGAACAAATTGGACAGGTGATGTTTGTGAATGAAAGAAAACAAAGTTTCATAACGGGTTCTCCTTAATCACACTATGAAATATCTCACTATTTTGAGAATATGATCAGCAATTTGACCGACAAAAATAAAACAGGTTCTTTTCGTGGTTAACACATTTAGGTCAATCTATAAAACGTATTTGATAGAAGATAAGGGGCTATTCTTAAAGAGTCATATGAATTCATGAAATAAACAGTTTAAAAGTATTTAATCTCAAGACAATGAGTAGGATAAAAACCGTACATGATAATAAAATACCATAACAAAGCATTTAAAAGGAAAAGATGGAGAATGATGATTTTTTGTTGATATTATAACATTTACATATTTAACATAAAATCCTTGACATGATTTTTAATTAACATCCTCCCAGCTAGAAAACTTTTATAAACATGAAAAAAAACTCTAAACACATTACAAATGAGGATATAAAAATATAATAAAGGACTTTATATAATTTCAAATGTTTTATGTTGATAAAAAGCTGCTAAATATTTTTGCTATATGATACAAAACAAAAATAAGTAATCTCAATAATTAAATGGAACTTCACTTACAATAACGGTAAAGGGGCATCTGTAGACGCTTCTGAGTGGACTTGGAAGCCCTGCATTGGCCCAGAGTCCACTCTCAAAACACAGGCAAAGAGAACTATAACAAGTATTCTGCTCATATTGAGGAGAAAATGCTAACTGTGGAAAGTTATTATTATTCAATATACAAATAATGAAATTAAGACACGGGCAACGCAGGTTAAAACAACATGTTGATGTGTTTAGGAACTCAAAAAAGCAATGACTCGATGTGCTTGATAACAAATAGAGAAGGAGAATATATATTAATGGAATAAGAAAAAACCGGTTTTTGTGGGTAAGCGATACGGGTAATTCCATTCAAAGGAGGGATAAACCTAGATATAAGCTCGTACGTATATATAGGTGCCCGATTTATTTTTGGGGAAGTTGAATTTAATTAGTACAATCATTTTCCCTGAGGCAAGTCCCTATATTTTGTATATATTGCGTACGCCATTGAAGCATGTCAAGAATACAAAAAACATACTTTTAATATTAACGACAAATTATCCTGGTATTTTCATACATGTTTTTAATAACATTATCAAATGTTTGGTGCCTTACATTAACGTCATTTAATGATTTTATGGTTATATGAACCTATTCTACAGCCATAAAATATATTATACATTTATTATCCTATTATGTTGGGAACCAATGAAATGTTTTTTTTTTTTGGATTGTTGTCTTCATGCTAGTTTTTCTCTAAATAAAAGGGAAAAGTTAGTAAATAAAATCCGATATAACTAATTCAGTTTCATAAAGCATTGATGTATAAATATAATTCTTTTTTATTTTATTGAAATTTTGTTACTTACTGTTAGCATATTATCATTTATATTTGTTCCACTTGAAGTATTCTACAACACATAGTTGTAATATAGTTTGATTTTATTCTAAATATATATAAATCCTGCTTATAAAATATATTATACAGAAATATATGTTGTATTTATGTCCTAAGATATCTCATTAGGGAAAAATATTTATTACTCATTCACTATGACAAGACACGGGTACTAAAATGTTTTTTTGTGATATTAGTTAGTAATAAAAAAAATTACGATATGTTTGTTTCCTGTGAAAAAAACATGAAGAATGGTACTGAAAACTAAATTCGATTGAATTGCTCTATTTCAAAGATGAAATAAATAAAATTGAAGTGATTGACTGGCAATCCTTGCTATTAAAAAAATCTATTTTATGTTTTCACGAATAATACTTTTGAGAGGAGGCTTTTTATTAGAAAATCGCATTGTCAACGTGATTACACTCGTATTTCAATTATTTGTTTGATCCTCGTGAGAATTACATTGGTTGGCATAAAATTATTTTTCTTTATCACTCAATAAATCGGTCATGTCAATCTTTGTTTATGTTATTATATATCTTTTGTTCATAAATAGTTAATATTTAGTAAAATGTTTGTGGTTGTAAATACTACGGAATAATTTGATTAAAGTTCCATTTTTGTACGTATTGGTATTTTATTATAGCACTATTATTATTAATATATTTCGATTAAATATTACGTATTTTTAAAACTTAAAGCTGCATACTTAATAATAAATTGTTTTATTAGTGAATCCTAATTGATGATATAAAATTGTATAAATATAATCCTTTTAATTTAGTCGATATATTGTCGTGTAAAATATTAGAATATGTGCCTTGTGGTATGCATTGTTTGATGTCCGGAAGATCAAACCCCGTCCATCAGAGATAAAAATCACTTTAAACAATATTTTCATATGTGAAATAACACTTGATAAGTATTTTTGTAAATGTATTTAAGAACCTTGAATCTATATCTGTCGGTCGACGTGTGGGGGACATGTCTTTCTGTGCTGTGTTAATTTTATATATAAGTGCTTGTGCAGAAAAAAACACTTTATCCGCGTTTTGAGACGCCAAATAAACAGCTGATTTGTATATTTTTATTTACTGTGTTCATTCAAAGAACACTTCGCCTCGGGAGTTTCTGGGAGATTTATTCATTATTTAACTGGACTTAAGAAGGACATCATAGCTTTGTGTAGCGTTCTTCTCTCTCTTTAAGTGTTTCTTGGCACGTGGGTAATAAGTTATCTCCTTGTGAACTTTGAGAAATTATCGCAAAGCCATGTATTACGGAGAAGATTCCACAGACAGGCCACTTGATAAATTGATCCCTCTAAATTATAATTTAAAGGTACTGCCGGACTTGGTGGCCGATTCCTTAAGATGTATAAAGAGAAGAATATACCATTTTTATGTAAAGAGAAATGGAAAAAATTGGTAAAATGCCCCAAGATGTGTCGAATATCACTTTAATCCTCAAACAGGAGATGGTAATGGAGATTAAAGAATGGGGGCTTATCACGGGATTAAATGAATAGTACAGGAAACTGGCTGGAATAATTACTAAAAAAATGGAGCCTCTGCTTAATTGATAAAAGTCGGAAGTCACCAGAAATGCTTTTTGATGCAATCTCCGTTATTGCTCGTAACAAACAATATACAATGGATTAGGGGGACTCGAATAAAATATATGGCGCAATTATAACCATTGACTTTAAAAGACTTTCGATATCCTCTATTATTATTATTCGTGCAATAAAACGATTACTTCCTATTTCTTTCCTGAACCCTGCTTAAGCTCATTTACTCAACGGAGCTTTGACCATTATTTTGAAGGATCTCGATAGTCCTACGGTACATCTTAAAAGTTGTTGTAGACAGGGATGTCCCTTAGCTCCACTTCCGTTCGTTGCTACAATGTAATAACACTATGTAACAGTATTTTACCCCCAGGCTGAAATTCCCAAATTGAGTCCCGTTTTTTACGTAGATTTCAAAAATGCTACTTAAAATATCGTCCGAAAAAAGTTTGGTCTTTTTGGCCTTTTTTAAAAATCAGGATTTTCCGAATTTTTAATAGTTCACACCCAGTTATCTTCGTCCAAAATAAGAATAATCGAAAATGTCATAATTATTTAATTTATTCTAGTATGTCCATGCATTTCAAACCAGTTTTTATAATTTTAATGTCTTTCGTATTAATCGAAAAAACAGGCTTTATATTTAAAAAAGTTGATCATTTTTAAGTGTTCTATTTAAGCGCTATATTTTTTTTGTTTCCAGCCTATTGACTATAACCAATATGTAAAATATTTTTCGTATATGTCAATGCATTTCAGAACAGTTTTTATAATTCCGATATCTAGGATGAAAGTAAAAAGGAACAATTTAATATGACAAAGTATTGATATATTAAACAAATACATATAGTTATTTTCGTTGAGGTTGCGTTAAATATTAATGTGATTTGTTACAAAGAATAAAAACATGTTTGTCTTTTTATTTGAATGTAATGCCTTACAAGTTTTCTTAAATAATCTGAATAATTGGAGAGATACGGTGATTTGGAAAATGGCTTTCAAATATTGTTATCAAATAGTTTAAGGAACTTGCAAATAAAAAGGCAAATATGTTTTTTCCTTCCTATCAAATCACAATCATAGTTATTGCAAACCTCAATGAAAATACCTTTAATATTATCAATACTTCGTCATAATAATTTTTTCTTTTTTTACTTTCATCTTAGAAATCGAAATTATAAAAACTGTTCTGAAATGCATTGACATATGCGAAAAACACTATGGTTTTGAAATAAACTGCTAGTCTCCCCTTGGGACCATTGAGCCCCAAAGCCAACACAGATATAATGGGTTGCACAGTGAGGGGCAGTTTAAGCATACTCGGTATTTAATGGAAATGATGTGGAGAATTGGATTCGAACAAAAGTTGTCAGCTTTATTAATCTCTAACGGAGTGCAGAAAATAAAATCTTTAGACTCCGATGGATGTATATAATGTTAAGTTAATTAATTCAGTTCTGGTCTTTGCAACATCTTTCCCCAAACTTGCCCTTTGGGTGATGGAGGAAGAGGATTTTTGGCTCCAGAAACTCTTCTACATAAGCTGAAGAGATCCAAAAAGCAATTTGGAGGGGCTTGGTGCAGTTATCCAATGTATTACCGAAAATTTGCATGAAGGTTATCATTGACATTTCGTGCAACTTAAAACATTCTAATGATGGGTACTCTGTTATTCAATTTTCTAATACGTAACTCTCCGGTATGACCGTCATGCCATCGAATATTATGGGTCTTACGCCAACCAACGACTTTGCCTCGAATGTAGACATACTTCACCATAATCTAAGAAAAGGCCTTTTTGGGCAACATTCCAAAGCTTGGAATTGGAAGCCTTTAATACAGAAACTTTCCCCATCCACGATTTTCTAAATAGATGTAAACTGTAGCCTAAAAGCGGAAAAATTTACTTTCCACTTCTTAGAGGAGCTATACTTCATATAACTCCTACTCAGTGACATCTTAAATTGAGTACAAGACTTGGACTCGATGGGGACGGAAAGGTAATAGGCAGGGTTTTGATTCATGCTTTAAATCTTCCGAGAAGATATTTATACTAGGACAAACATTTTTTAAAAGTACTCGTTTCAAATCTATAAAACAGGAAAAGGAATAGTCAAGTTCTACAGAGTGAACTCCTCGATAATTTTATGGCAGTAATATTCATTTTACATTTCATGCTTTGAATTTTTATTTTTCAAAAAATAAGTAGGAACTTATTTGTCATTTTACGCAAAAAGTTGTAAAAACTATCTCGTGGCTAAAGGTTCCGTAAAAAATGTTGCATGAAATAGTTTTTTGCTCTAAAGATTAATCATAGTCACTTTCTAAATTAAAAACTTCGCCTAAACAATGTAGAGTGGATAACGTTTCGATTTATATTAATTAAAATTACTTTTTCAACTCAATGTACGATTTTGATACTTTTTTATTAGTTTAAAATGGAGATATGCATATTTAATTCAATTTAAAATATGAAGGCTCCGTACTTCATCAAAACTAAAACTAACTATTAATAATTGAATGATTGATATGAAAAATATGCATTACTCGCTCATTTATGCATAAATAACAATTAACGTTAGAGACTTCAGTTTCATATGTTATCACATACTTCCAGAGTTTCTTATCAAGAATTTTGCATGGATTTAGGGCAAATGATTTGCTTCTCAAAGTCTTCACAAAAAAGAAAAGATAAATAACTAGAGGCATGTATACACTCAGAGAGTGCAAACCTCCGCCGATCCCCACCAAATGAATCACTTAACGGAATTACAATCCAATCATATTTGTCTATTTAAGTAGGTGTGTTTGGTGAATAATGAGTGAGGAGAGAGCCATCCTAAAAAACATCCATTGACGTCATACTATTTATTCGTCAATTCAAAAATACGTCACTGGATGTTTAAACTCCTTTCTTTTCTCCATCATGCTCTTATATTAGCGTTATATTTTATTTAATATTAATATTAAGAGGAAGACGGTAGGAGAAGAAGTTTAAGCACCCAGTGACGTAGTCCTTAGCTGATAAATGAACAATATTACGTCAATGGATATTTTTTAAGCGTTTGTTTATTCCTACTCCCTGAATAGAGACCCCATTTCATTATTAATATTTTTAGTATTTAGCTCATTTTGCATCTTAAATAGCACTCAGAGATGCCAAAATTTAATCACTTGTTCCTTTTGGCATTTCCAACAACTCCACAAAGTTTCATCCGAATCTGTTCCGTACTTTTTGAGTTATCCTGCTGACAAACAAACCAACAAACCAACGCCAGGAAAAACAATACCTCCTTCGGCGGAGGTAATTAGGAAGTCCAAACTGTTGCTGCAAGGGAATTAGGATATATATATATATATATTTGTTCCTATTTGTTTTAAATATCTTATATTATCTACATTTTCTATTTCACTTTTGCTATTTCTTATTTTTTTATGATATATCTAAATACGGTATTTTGCTATATAAATAAAAAATTACTTTTAAAAAGCTTTATACTTTTGGAGCACTAAAATTTTGAGCAAAGTTTATACTTGAATTCCTTTAACTTGTAAGAATTCAAAGTTTTCTTTAGATTGTTTTCAATAAAACTTTATTCAGAAATTTGCTAATACTGTAAAACGAATTAAACTTTGTATGTCCATGTAAATATTTTTTTAAGGTCTTTATTATAACTGTACTATAAAAATACAATAATAATAAAAGATAGGTAAAATTGTGTACACGGTACATAATAAACATTATAGTTTAAAATTAGATTACCTATAAAAGACCAAACCTCTTATATCCTATCGATGCAATTCTATCGAACCATATAGGCAAAAAAAAAAGTAAATATTGCATCTGGATAAATTGGTCCAAAGTAGATTCAATTTGTTCATTGTTTATCTGAATCCCTCCTCAAAAAAGTTTTATCCAAAAACGAAATACTTTTCCTTAGTAGAAGATCCAATTCAAAGTGGACATAATATGCGCTTGAGCTTGTATGTTAAGTTAATTAATGTAAATAAGTTAATTTTTATATATTATTATAAATTTATCAGCTCCTAAGTAATATAAATGTATAATACATATGTATTTAATTCAATTTTACATTTTTCCCTTTTTTATGTAATCTCTTCTCTTTCAATTTATGAATAAAGTTGAAAAATATATTTCTATGCATTCAAACGCCATGTTTGCAAATTCAACTTTACATTTGTATTCAGTACAATTGTACAGAATATAAATGTAAAGTTGAATTTGCAAACATGGCGTTTGAATACAAAGAAATATATTTTTCAACTTTATTCATAAATTGAAAGAGAAGGGATTATATTGAATGCAAAACCCCCTTCATCGGTGCTAATAAATTATTCAGTTGTTAATTTATGCTCCTAAAACACCAATTTTGTTTTTAATTTTCATGTAGAAATTGTTATGTGAAAACATTTAATAAATAAAAACTAACTTAAGAGAGGAAAAGATACGCTATAATATATTATCTGATATAAAAACAGGCTTTAGATATTAGAATGAGACATTATATTTCTGTCACATCGATTCTGACGTCATCTAATAAACTCCATAATTTTTAATTTTCTAAGAAAAAGAGTTTAGAGTATTTCTTGGAAAAATGCATGATTCATAATTTGCTGGCTGTGTCTATAAATCCAATTGGGATAACATGTTTCTTACGCATTTACTTAAACTCGTTTATGCACAAGCATCCAGTACTGTACGCATGTTCAAAAGGCACAGTGAAGCACTTAAATAACTCTCAACTTCTAATAGATATCCATCATCTAGAAATAGCCAAGTATCTAATGTAGAAATTGAAAAAACAAAAAATAAAAAGTTCTTATATTTTCATACCAACATGTGTTTGATATGCGTCTAGGAAAACTCCTTCCCCCTCCCCTCTGTGAATTTGTATCCATAAAAATCAATATAGGTATATTTCGAATTTGCATGACATATCGTGGTGTTGATTGTTTTCATAATCGAGGTACAATAGATCATTTAAGACCTTAGCTCAATATATTACATTTTAAAACTTTAAATTATATATTAATAACTTTTTTGAAACCCCAATATGCCATACCTCTTATTGGTGGGAGCCGATGGCCTATTGTGGTGGATTTGAAACTCATCTCTGGTATTTTAGATATCAGTACAAATTTAGAGACTATAGCCAGTGGTTTTAAAAACTCAAATGGTCGTTGGTATGATTGGCGGATCCCGAGAGCACATTGGCGGTGAGTTTTAAAACACAAAAGGAAATGGTGTGATTGGAGGAACCCGAGGGCCCATTGGCGATAGGTTTGAACCCCCAATATAATATTGGTGTGAGTGGGAGAACCGGAGGGCCAAAGGCGTTGAGTTTGAAGCCTCAAAAGGTAAATGATGTGATTGACAGAACCAAAGGGCCTATTTGCGGTGGGGTTGAAACCCCAATATGACGACAGAACCGAGTGCCTATTGGAGGTAGATTTTAAATTTCAATATGTTATTGGTTTATTGGCAGAACTTAATGAATCATAGCCAGTTGGCTTAAACCCCCCAAAAGTCATTTATTTTATTTGTGTGACCTGAGGACCCAAGGTTAGTTGGTTTTAACACCCATAATAATATAATTTTATTCATTTGAAACCTAATACTGTCATAGTTTTTAACAACGATTCCCGAGCGCCCATTTGTGGGCTTGACACCACCCAAATTTCATTGCTCTCATTAAAACAACCTTTAATAGGTTCCGCACACTGATATTTCAAATAATACCAATATTTATTTATATGGTGGGATTTCACCGAGAAGAATTCATAGGGGAGAGTTTTCGGGAGGGAATTCACCGGCGATCATCGGGGGGGACGAAATGATCCCATTTGATAAATAGTAAAGATTGTAATATATATTTTTTAGGAGTACATTTCTGAATATATATTTATTCAAAAGAGACTCAAATGTTACAAAAAGTAAATTAATTGGTTCCTCTTACGCAAAATATCAAAAAAACTACCATGGAAAAATATTTTAAATGTACATTGTAATAATGTAAATGTAGAAAAACTGTGCTAGAAGAACCATAAGTTTAAATTATCGTTTTTACTTAATTCCTCATTTGTACATCATAAATAAATAGCAAATATAACTGATTCAGGTAACACTATTGGTGTTCTATTTAATTTTGTCATAATATATATTACTAATTATACAGTGCTGTCAATGTGGCTTAATTGAATTTATTAAAAAATAAATATTATTTCTAGTATAAGTGAAATATTTAGATTAATTACGTGAAATAAAATGGTAGTTCGTGAAGCAACTGATTGCACAACTTAAATATTTTTGGGTTTCGTTACTTTATTCGTATGCCAATTTTGAGAACAAAACAATCTTGAAATTTTAGAAATCACGCCAATAGTTACTCCTTGAATACTATTCTCTTTCAAGTTGTAGTTGCTGTATTATATGTAGAAGGGAGCAAGACTGCAATTCAAATTACTGAAAGATAATTTTTGATAATTAAATTCTATTTTTAGATTTTTTATTCCTCACATAATTTTTAAACTCCATTTACAATTTCTGCCACAACAAAACCCGAGGGTTTGGTTATATTTTGGTTCTTGGAGGGTTATGAATAACAATTTAAAATACAAGAAATTTTAAAAAATTGTTTTTGGAAGAATATGGACGATATATCGGATATCGGTTTTCAATCAGAATGTATTAGATTCTGCCTTACAAAACCTAATATCGGTCGAGGTCTGGTTTAGAGTATTTGTATGTATAATTTTTGACAATAGAGCAACGGTAGAATTTTATAAAATATTAATCAAGCACCGTAGCCACGAATAGAACCCATATATTTTCAAGATACTTGAAGGTATTTGTGAGTGCCGATAATGCAACCGTGGAAGTTTTTATAGCCAAATAATGACGAATACCATCTCAAGAAGAACCAAAAGGTTTGTTGCATATTAGGATTATATTAAATATTTTTTGAGGGTCTGTGAAGCAACGGCGGTTGTTGTTAACTAGGGCTGTCAAAATTGCTCAAAAATGACATTCGAATATTCGTTTGAAAAAAAATCACGAATTCGAACTATTCGAATAGCTGGTTGCCCATTTTACACATTTGCCGTGTAGCCCAAAGACGACAATAATGCGGCAAAAACATAGTTCAAATCAGATCATTAAACCATCATATATAGCCTATATAATATTACAATTCAATAACGCACACATATAATCATGAAAAAAGCTTATTTCCGATCACTGTAACCCGGAGCCACAACTTTGTTTCGCTTGCATTTCACCACCACACCACCAAGCGCGCAAACCCTTGAAATCCGAAGAAGAAGATGTTTCAAAGTAGCCTATGCTTTGGGACTTCTTTGCATTGACTACCCTTCGTAGAGAGAGAAAAAATGCATGCCTACGTTTTCTACTGTGCCAGCGAAAGGACCTGCGCGACTTACACTGTTTGGATTCACCTTGAAAAAAAAAAAGCCTCGGACTTTGCCGTTATGCGCAGCTTTTATCAACGACAATAGCCTAGGCTACTACAACTAGCTCCCCTGAGCTCTAATCTCGAATGCTTGCTTGGTTGAATAATATGGACCTATAAGCGCGGCTCAAAAACAGTTGTGAAAAAGAATTAATAAATGCCCATGTCTGCAGAGGCGCGGGAAGACATTTTTGGCAGGGGGTGCTGTTGGTGGGACGAACTTTTGAACGGGGATCTGGGGGCCCTCCCCCAGAAATATTTTTTATACATGTAACTTCCTGCATTCTAATCAATTTTAGGGCATGGCAAATCCCATCTGACTCCCTCTTTCAGAATCTACCAAAGAGTTGTACCCACAACACAATCATTTCTGCAGCCACTTCCATTTTCCAAACCATGCTGATTTGAAGGATATGGTAAAAGTTTCAGTCCCGAATTGTTTTGCAGGAAAATCCAAAGCTTGCGGCTGAAACGGCTCTGATGGTAGAGGTGATGCCCCTGTTTCCACGACACTCTCCTCAGTATCTTGCGAAGGGCTAGCAGTAGTGCTAACAGGGATCACATCAGCAGCAGCAACCTTGTCCTGACGCTCCAGTGCTTGATAATATTCTTGGTCCAATGTGTTGGGCTGTGGATTACTATTCTTCAAAAGTTTGAAGCTTTAAAAAAAGACGAAATCCTCTTCTGCGACATGTTTTTCGACTCTTTGCTTATTTTAACACAGCGGGCTCGCGGGTTTTGTTTCGAGGAATCTCAATTACGTCAGGACAAAAGAAAATCTGATTGGCCACACAACAAATTGTATTAATTTAATTTTTTTTATACTTCGTACAACATTTATTCTTGAGTTTAAATATTATTTATTACTAGGCCCTCCGGGCGGGTGGGTGGCCTACGGCCACAACATTTATACATGGTAACATATCTATTGATAATATGTTGAGGCAAGGATTGAACCTTGCATCAAACAATGAAGTTTTTTAAGCTTGTTTAGATGATGATGGAGACGTCGTATAGAAAGTAGTTATATCATAGAGAATGATGTGAATATTTTTCATAAAAAGGAGAGGGAAAATATATATTATCCAGTAAATCCTGATTAAGTTCCTCTCCTTATAACTACAAAAATGTATGTATTTTTTCTTCTTTTTTTCTTTTTTTCCCTTTTCTTACTTTACAAATAACTTTATCGTCTCTTTAAAAAATATCAGTTTCGAAGCTCCGCTACCAGGGGGTGCTGCCGCACCTCCCGCACCCCCACTTCCCGCGCCCCTGCATGTCTGTTCATGGCAGTCTTGCACATACAACCTCTCAAGTTAAACAAAAAGACAGGAACAAAGAATGATGCACACGTAGGATACAAGGGGATTTGTCATGTGCAACCGTGGCTAAACTGGGTTATACTCAAGGAAGAAACGTTATAACCATCATCGCAAGCGGCACTACTTCCCTACATTTGCGGAATGAGAAAGGGGCCTTTTGGCTCGCAATGACACAGACGAGTTAACAAGATGAACAAACTGCGCCCGCAGTGCCTCACTGCCTTGTTGATTGATCAGTGGCGTGTCGCCAGGATTTTGTCCACAGAAGCCAAATAATCGGTTTAGGGAATCTCATATACTTGCATAATTATGTCTACGATAGTCCTATCCGCTAGTTGAACCAGGAGAGCGTGGCTTGGTGCTTGGTTATTTTTTTGGTTTTTATTAGGTTTTTTTGAAAGGAGACCTATAATCAAAGTTAGCCTATAATTCGAACCCAGGACAAAACAACCCAAAGTTAATCATTGTTAATTTTTTTAACCAAAATTTACAACGTTTACACAATAGTTTAGCCTATAACATTAACTTTCAATTTCAAATATTAATTTGTCATTTGTACCGCGGGAGTGTTTTTTAACATTCGAATGTTAATTTTCACGTTCGAATTCGCTTTTTGGGATACTATTCGAACTCGAATTCGAAACTTCGAATATTCGTTGACAGCCCTATTGAAAACCCAATTTTTTGCGTTGTGGAGCCTAGGCAGACCCAAAGCTTCTGTAAATATATGGGGTTACTCGAAAGGGTCCTTTATTATCATCTATATTAATAAAATAACATATTTGAATATTGCAGGGCTCCATACTACTATTGGAAGCCGTTTTGGTCACTTACATCTATTGATGAGCTTGGAACACACAATCATTTTTGCATGCTTTTGATTAAAATACTAAAACATTCATGGTGTAGAGAGGTCTTTGATTATTATCATAATATGTCGTAACAATTATCATTGAAGCGACAAGTTTTTTGGATGCTCTAATTTATACATTAGATGTTTTGGGATTACCTATTATGGCCCTAGCTATTTTATCCCTTAGCTATTATTGCATTAGCTATATGGTCATTAGCAAGTGTGGCATTATCTATTATGGCCAGTAGCTATTATGGTTATTAGCTGTTTCTGGATTAGCTACTATATAGCATTAGCTATTATGGACTAGTTGTTATGGTATTAGCTGTTTTGACATTACCTATTATGGTGTGCACCCAAAGTAATAAGACTACGTCTTGTTAAACGCCTAAGCATGGATTGCCCGCTCTTTCACAAAACGGGAATATGTGAAGCCAATGGAATTGTGGGCAATTTTTGATATCAGCTGCAGCCAGGTATAAGAAGCTCCTGTGTCTTCACAACAATGAGCAGAAGAGGTTACATAATTCCCATCAAATTCCCTATCTCATTTGGATCCTATCTTACGTTGTATTCTGAAAAGCTCTAAAGAGTGTATTTTTTAAAATAGTTGATAACAATTTTTATAATAACAATTTACCGTTCGTATCATTTTTAATGTGCGTTTATTATGCCTGGTGTTGTTGTTCTCGGAATTTACCAGTTTACGTGTCAAAGAAGAATGTCTATTTGTATTTTATTTTAAAGCAAGTACTTTCGAAACCCTTAAAAAATATAAAGACTGACATAATCAATTATTATATAGCACTTTAGAATAATGCAGTCAAGGAACTATTTAAATAACTTCATTGCACTATCGAAAAAATGTATTGTCACGGTATTGAAATATTTAACAGATAACTATAACGAAAAAACAGAATCATATTATCCACATTATAATATATACCTATACTTTTATTTATCTCACTCGTTTTTCGTTTCACCACTATATACGATAAATCTATACATTGTTCAGGCTAATTTAGTAATCAAGTATTCAAACAATATTAGATATACATAAGAGCTCCATATATATCTTAACATATATGATTATCATATAATATAATAATACTAGGAAAGTTTAAACTTCCTTCTATATGATAATCTGTACAATTATGTAAACTTTTATTATTAATAATTAAAACCAGGGTTGTAGTCCACCCGGGCTGTTTTTTTCTTTTTTTTAAACAGGGTAGTGGTTTTTAAATCTAAAACCCCTGAGTAGTGTCTTTTAGGGGTGCATTCCAAATGTTTTTTAACTCCTACGCTCATTTTGGGAGTTGTGGGACTCATGAAATTATTTTATTTTAGTAATGTTGACTTTGAAATACTTATATGTAAATTTGCTTTATTTTATTTGAAGATCATAAATATATATATATATATATATATATATACATTTTTGTAATAAATTGATTATGTCAGTCTTTATATTTTTTAAAGGTTTCGAAAGTACTTGCTTTAAAATAAAACACAAATAGACATTCTTCTTTGACACGTAAACTGGTAATAACATTTATTTAAATTATAAAAGTGAGTATAGTTTATCAGTATATCACACTGAAATACAGATATTATATAATAAATGGGGGACATAAATAGGTTTCTATGTTATACCCATACAAATTATACACATATACATTACTTTTCATTTTGGATAGTGTAAGTCTAATTAATGATCAATTGGAATATAATTGATAAACTCACATAAAGTAACTTATACTGGTATTAAAAATATACAATAAAAATACAAAATGAATACTTTCATAATATGGGGAAGATAGTAAAAGAGATATTTAAAAAAAATAAAAATCAGTCGTTAAATAATTATTAAGAGCCCCAATTGAATTGATGAAGTAAAGATCCCGGTGCGTCGTTTGCTTTTTTCGACGTCATCTGACGTGACATGGTAGATGTGTTTTTTTATTTTTGTTCATTGGATCAGTCCACTTGAAGAGGAGAGGACCACCCGTTTGTTTTGAAATCCTCTCTAGGGATGGAACGCATAATTTTCAGACTTCTTTTAACGAAATCTTGAAGACCCATAGGAATTATTTAAAACAAAACTTTAAAAGATACTTCCAGTGCGAAAATAATAAAAGAAAGTTCAATTAATGTTTCTAATGTCATTCCAGAAAAAAAGTGAGGACGTTTTTTATATGAAAAAGTCAAATCAAGTTTCTTATTTCATTAATATAATAATTGATATTTTTTTAACGAACGAACCGTCATAATTGCAATACGTGAGAAATGCAATGTGTGGCGTGTGGACGGGTGGGAATGCTTGTGTCACATGCCAAATGTGTGAGATTTGAGGGCTCTGTACTAATGTGTTCTCGGCCTGTCACTTTTCTTTTCGAGTTCGAGGCTATTATCCGTAGATTAAAGTTTCCATATTTTGATGACAAAGCTCTTGGTGCAGGGAACCACTCTGAAAATATGCCAGACAGAGATGTCCGTGCTGAAAAGCGCCGACACTGTTTCTCTTCATGTCCCTCGTCGAAGCTCTTGGAGATAGGTTAAAACTCGTTTTGACATAAATAGTTGAAATACTTTACTCTAGTACGCAGAGTTGGGATTACCGATTGATATTCAGTAGATTGATAGTACTGGTGATAGATTTCTTCTTCCAATACCAACATTTTTTCTTTGATGAACATCTCCGTTAGCATGTAGATTTAAATTTATTTTTCCAAACTACCGAATTTTATTCTCGAATTTTGATGTTATGAGAGAGTTTTACCCTCTTAAAAGATCTGCCAATACTGGAAATATATATTTTTTTAAATGGAATCCCAACTATTATAATTCGCCATTCTAATTGTATAGAAAATATAAAGTGCTAAGCAACATATGGTAAAGCTGAATATCAGGGAATAAGCCATAGAGATATAAAGACATAGAGAGCTTATTGGATTCTTCAGAGAAATACGCCATTTTGTCCATTATAACATATCTTTCTATCTCTATAATCAACTTACGATGACGTAATACAAATACTTTTTTCATATTGGACACAGAATTACAGCTGAACGATGTTTCTTTGATATTGGAGGGAATAAGCTCTCTATATCTTTATATCTCTATGGAATTTGTTAATTTCAAAATGTAGAAGGAAACACTGCGACAAAAAGAAAGAAAGAGTTATACTACCTATATCTGATACGTCTCTATGGCCTTCTATATTCTCTATGGTCTAGCGACAAACTAACTAGGAGGAAAAATGTAATATGGGTGTTTTTTTTCGAAAAGTGTAAACGTAATTGTTAAACTAAAAAGTAATTCTTTATCTCAATAGATTCCATCGTTCTCTCAAAGAGTTAATGGAGTGTATTAATCAAAGCATTCTGATAGTTATTTTTCATTCACAAAAGTCTAATAAAGATGGAAAACATGAGTAAAGAGGCCAAGAATATGCACAATATCCCTATAAACGAGTTTGATATAAAAAATACAACTTATTTCTCCATGAGAAATATCTCTCTCTCTCTATGAATTCGAAAAATATAAGAAAGTCCAGAATATTTTGTTATTAGTTATGTGGTAAAAATACTGGTCATATCATTTGTTTAAATAGGTTGCCATAAAATTTCGAAATATTATTCGATACTAAAATATTCCAATTAAATGTAATAAAGACAATCACATGTATTACCTAATGCTTAAAAAACAATTGTAGCAATACTTACAACTCTTGATGAAACTAATTCCAGTTGCATTAACAAAGAAGGTAATTATGTCTTTTATACGTATATTAAAAATAATAAACAAATGTACAAGCTTCAAGTTATGAAATTCTTTTTGCACATTTTAAAGGAACAAATACCTTAAATTATATAGGAAAATAATTATAATATTATCTCCTCTTTGTTATAGTGAAATTAATTATTTTTAGTGAAGATAATAGTTATCCTTATACCTATATAAAATAATGAAATGCATATATAATATTTTCGTACTAATTATCTTAAAAATACTCTTCAACCGTGTAGGTGAAATAAATGTATTTCTCAGTTTTCTTAAGCTATTGTTGATTATATCAATTAAAAGTTATTTTCTTGGCTTTTACATATTTTATGATATTTTGATGAAAAGAAACGGAAGTTTTTTTCATGAAATCAGTGCACGCAACCTATAAAGACATAAAAATATTCGATAATAAATTTAAACCAATATGATAAGAAAAATAATTTATTTATTTCAAAAAAATATAGAGTAACATATATTCATACCTTCCTTGTATATTTCAAAAATACAAATATTTCCCTATCCAACTAAATATGGAGCTTTTTTATGGTTAAGATATTTAATTATTAGCTAAAATCCATACAGTGTAAAAAAATAAGAATACATTAGAAAGTAGGAGATAAAAACACAATCTTAAGACAGTTACGTTACAAAAAAAAACATAATTGAACATTATAATTCAAAAAATTGAGCTTTTAGATAATAAAAAATGTCTGCACAATCACCAAACACTGAAAGGGTCAAAAATCAAAATCATTAAAAAAGAAGCACTCAGTTGGATCCAACACATACGGTTCAATAATAAAAAGTTATTGTTCCGATAGTTACCTTCTTTTTACCTAAACTGTTTCTATTTTGTAATAATTATAATCAATCGTTAATGCAATTATGAAATAGAATGAAAAATCTAACATAGATAATTTATTTAGTAAGTAATTGATATTCATTTGTAAATGGATAACATTAACATTGTCGTTCTTATTGGCCAATGAAAATGCACTTTTGACTAATTTGTAATTAAGTTGCCTTTATTGTTTAATTTTATTGAATCAATATAATTAATCTAGTTATAATGGGAAAAATGTAAGGCTATATTGTTTAATAATTCAAATAGTGAACAATATCTTTGTGATACTCATGAGCATTATAAAAGGCAAATAATTTTAGCAATATAAATTATCATTTCAACCTTTCGGGTTACCCCAGAGCTTTCAATTTTTGTCAAGAGTACGATAATTACAAGAGTTTTATATAAATTCGAATCTTTTTTGCTAGAGGCTAAGTCAAAATAATGATTTTAGCACTTCTCCTATAACTATAATCACCTTTACAATGATACCCAGCATTTAAGTATCTTCTGATGAATTATATTTAGTATCAAATGTATATAACAAAAAAGAATTATTCCAACCCTTAAAGGTAAATTGAAATATAATTTTACGAGTTAAGATAAATATTTAAAAGAAAATATGATTGTTGTTACGTTCTCAAATATAGTATGTTCGATGTAATTTAATTAAAAATACTGGTGTTGAAAAAAAAACATCTTATTTTTTATGGACATATCTCAATCGCTTCAACTTTTTATAATAATATAAGTAAGCCGTCTATGATGGAAAAATAAATATGAAAATGGTAGAAACACTTTTTGGTATGTATCTTTTCAGTTACATAGGCCTTCATGTCGATGAAACATTACAAAGTGTATTGGATATATCTTGTTTGCATAATAAACTATTTTCCTTATTATTTAAAATCCCTTTCAATCAATTTGTCTCTGCAATAATGATACATACTCTTGAAGCCAAGAGGACTGTTTATCATGTGATAATTGTTTTAAGTGATATGGACAATCAGATCTTAATTATATTAAAATTAAGTTCATTCCTTAATCGTGTCTCTCAATAATATGGTTATTAATTTTAGCATTAAATTCATTTTATGATTTCAAATTTTCACATAAAAAATGCATGAGTTCGTTTTATATTAAAAGATAACATTATATTTCAAATAACATAGAAACATAAAAAATATTTTAGTCACCTTCAATTCTCTTGATAAGGGTGTGCCATACTAAATAGAACATCAATTCTTAAAGAGGCTTTTTAAAGCACTTATGATGCTGTAATATATTTATAGAAGGTGAAAATTATATATATATATACATATACTATTTTTTTTGACTTAATATCTCTAAAACTTTACAATTAAATTATACTTACAATTACACATTGCATAACATACTTTTTCTAACTTTGAAGACTGCTATTCTTGTTATAAAAATAGATTGGGAAACCCGAATACTAAAAATATGTTTGCTAATTACTTATGATAGTAGGTTAAACCCACATATAATCAAGAATGAATTATATTTGTTCAATATGTTATGTTGTTAAATAAATATAATTTCATCATCATCAGCAAGTTTATTGTGATGAAAACATTATAAAGAAGAAGATCACAAAGAAGACGATTTAGAAAGCAAGTACAGTCATTTTCTTTTAACTTCGACATAGAACAGACCACCGATTTAACTATATAATTACTGGATACTCAGTAAATAAAAATAAAAATGTGTGTATTAAAGATTTCGTGATGACGTATAACGACTTAAAATGGCTGAGCCACTTGGTGAAACAATTTAGTCTTGGAAACGATTAAGAAAATCTAACAATGAATGTCCGGTTCAAAAAAAGTGTTTCCTTAAAATGACGTTTGAAAGGAATATTACTTTGTTTAATCATAACTGTCGATAAATTATCATCACTCTGTCATCTGATATGGCATTAATGATCTTAACTCACTCATGGAAAATATACATATATATATATATAATAATACTTTTTCGTTCTTTGTGTTGCTGTCAATTCACCCAAATTGGAGGACACAACAAATACTCCGGTATTTAGCACTACCATATGTTGCTTTGCACTTTATATTACCTATGAATTTTAAGGCATTGCTGCAAAAGTTATCAAATATTTCCTTATCAATTTTAAGGAACCCTCCTTCTCCGATGAATTATTAATATAAATAGTTAATCTCTGCATCATGTTCCTCCAAGACATAATAATAATACTAATATTTATTATTATTATTGTTAATATATAAAATGTACGGGGGAAGATACCCTTCAAACGATTACTTGAACCCCTTAACCTTCTCTTAATATAAATTCCATAAATAACTCTATCAATTATCTACTGTGAGCTGTCTATTCCATATAAGCATTCCCTTATAAAAACTTTTAAGAGGAAGAAGGAAATACGTATAAATAGGCATTCATTTGCAATAAGTACGTACAAACATGGGGGCATGGCAAGAGAAACACACACACAAAAACACACAAAAAGCCATGGGTTAATCGTATTGCTTGCATTATCACTATACAAATTAACCGACAAGTCAACGTAGCACAGGGCTGTGGAGATAATTACTCCTCTTTTTTTCCTCCTAGGACGGGTCCTCCCTCACTCAGTTGTTGATCAATTGAGTTTTTTTTTTGGCTCTGTGCATGATTCTCTTTAAATACAACTATGAATCGCCTTATGACAACTCTCACAAAATCATAAATAAACAACATTTGTAGTTGGTAACCCAAATTATCTTCTTTTTGTACATCTTTTCGTCAAGGACCCTTATATCGTCAGTGAAGATAGAACAAGTATTATTTCCGAGAGGATGACAAGGTTCTTGATTTAATTAATATTAGGTTGTGATATGGGACGAATTTGAATTATGAATGTTGTTGTCTTCGGTCATCGAGGCTCAACAATCATGAATGAAATCATGAAAATTTAGGTCGTTCCAGCTGCTTTCTTTATTATATATGGTTCTTTTTCTTTTAACCAGTCAAGTCTCAGTATTTTATATCATTTATAACATATAAATTCTCACTATGTTGATAAAAATTATCGATTTATTTGTTTATCCATTAAGAGAAACCATGATTTTAATATATTACTTTTTCTTTTTAAAATGAAGATTTTAATTTGATTAAGAATCTTCAATGATCTTAAACAGGGTTACAATGATAAAAAAATACATCAATGTCTGTATGTGACCTAATTGAAAGTTATACGTTTTCTCCTTGATTATAGTACAAGTAAAACATCATAGTATTGGAATGAGTGATATTGATTATATCAAATATTGATATATTTTTCTATATTCATATTCTGCTATACTCATTTCTATCCCCGGATGCAGAAAAGGTTGAAAGGATTTCATTGAAATATAATAATGGTTCTATCACATTCTATTATCTTGATATTTTTAAAATAAAAATTATAAAAAAAATTGTGAAAGTAATTAAAAATAATGAATAATAAAGCAAAAAAGACGAAAACTAATATTATCAATAATTTTAATACAAGACGTGTCATTCACATTATTAATGGAATTATATATATATATATATACAGGATCTCAATTCATTTCTTTTATTAAAAATGAAACGAATAAATATCTTATTTCGAGTCCCTGAAAATGGTAAAAATCATGAAAATATTGGATAAGTCCAACAGTGAGACATATTGATCGCTAAGGATAACAAAAAGGTAATATCTTCTCAAGTAAAATATTAATAAATAGTTGGCAATAGCATTTTCTTTCTATGTCTAAGCTTCATAGTCACAGTGATGATCAATGTATCATCAAATGTATTGAACTAAAAAAACAATATTTTTTACTCTATATAATCAATATGTGATATTGAGGGAGGCATTTCATAGTAATTGAAAATGCCTTGGATGAAGGCCCATGAGAAGATACAAGTTGTATTGAAAAGGATAATATTCTTCTCCCTGAATTGATGTTTACTCAGCAATATCCGCGAAGGAAGTTATATTTTATTAAATAAGGCCGACTATTTTTCCCTCATTTACACCATTTATTCTTAAAAATATTACATTTTCGTTATTGCTATTGATTGTTTTTGTAAAAACAAAAGTAAGGAAAGTAAGGGAGATTTCATGCCACTTTGGATATCGTCCTCTACCCTCATTTGTCACTTTCATATTACAAACAAATATGTCTCATATTTTATAAAAAGTCTCCCTTATATCTACAGAGGAGCTGTAATCTCACTTTTGTACCTCAAGACACTTAAATAGGTAATCTAAATCTACATAACCCACAGGGAGACACTTTTGGATAAAAAGGAAGGTCTTAGAAGAACCTCGCAAAACATTTGAATAAGAAGTATTTAATTTTTATGGAACAAATTCAATATTAGGAATTGGGAGATATCAATCTTCCTTTTTCAATAATGCATAAGTATCCTCGAAAACCTATCGATGACTAATCTAACCGAGGAAGAAGACATTGGCATAAAAGTTAATTAACATACATAACAATTCTAGAGTTCAAGACACTTGACTGGCAATGCAATCATCACGACAAAAAAGTAAATGCAATAGTCAAAATATCAGGCCAACCCTCTCAGGATTCATAAAACGATTGCATTTAAGGTCGTTTTATACATTCCTTTTTTATTCAAGTTTTTTGCTATGAGCTGTGGCTTTATAAATATATATATTTGACTTTATCTTATAAGAAAAGTAACGGGTTTTACATGATGAAAAAAGGATTAATCTAAACTCGAGGTCGATCGATGGAAGATATTAAGAACCGAAATAATGAAAATAGCTTGAGCTGGAAAACACAACAACTTATTAATTTCTCGAGACATATATATATATATATATATATACATATCAGTTTGAAAGACTGAACATTATTCTATGATAAGAAAATCTCACATTTCACAGATCAGAGCGACAGGAAGTTTTTTTCAAGACAGAGAGAGTGCAAAAAAGCTTTGCAACGCTTTAAAAAACTGCATCCATCGGTCACTATCGAATCCAAGCTTTGTCGATTCCAATTATTTGTAAAAGTCGTCAAATACATTTAACAAACACAATAACTCTCAGCATGTTGATCAACTCGCAGATATCTCCACAAAAAGCATTATGAACGCGGGCACTAATTATGGGGAATCTCTTATAAGGGTCTCCCTTATTTGTGATAATGAATTACTCAGATGTCTCACAATATTGAACTAAGACCTATTTCATGAAATACCTCAAAAATAATTCTGTGCTATATCTAGGAAAAAAATACGAACAAATGCATAATCCAATGAATAAGCTGTTGAGATATGAAAAGAATATACGTAGAACATAAATTGTGGTTAAAGGTTTTGAGTGTTTTTAAAAGTACTTTCTTTGATTATATGTGCAAACAAAAAAGATATACATACGTGTAGTTGAGTACAAGACATTTTTTTTGTGCACAGCGTTGATCTAGTTAAACTGTGAGCTCTGCAAAAAAAAAATCAAACTGCATAATTGTAAGGTCTGACATCTCTGATTCTATCCCATGTTGTTAAAAAAACCAAAAAATCAAATCAAAAAAAATATGTTTTGTTAATAGTTCAAACAAAATAGTAGAAATCAACCCAGACACGTGCATAGTACATTTATTTTCTTGGAACGATTATTATTGTTAATTAACTAAAACAAATATCATTGCATAAAAAAAGGATTAGACGCCTAAGCGATTCATTTTCAGTTCACAAAGTACTTTCACAACTTATTCGAGAGTTGTATTTGTGTTATGCTCAGTTAAGTCTTTCGGTTTTTAATGGTTATACAATTTGTTATTCTTACTAATGTATATCACTTACTAAATATTATTTACGTCTGTCTATAAACCAAATTCATTATGTTAAATCATTCTGATTTAATCTGATTTATTCATATTGTTTTCCTTCTTTAACATTAACTTTCTTCTTACTTTCTTCTTGAACGATTCTGTCAAACAAAAAAAAAACACACCAAAAAAAGTTTCTTCATCAGGTGTGAACAAATTCAATTCTACATTCCTTTGTGTCTATATAACATTTTTTTTGAAGATCATTAATTCCTGGACTGTTATGTGGGTTTTTTTCATTTCACATATATTATCAATTGTTCTTATATTTTGCCACAAATGGAGTCTGACGTTCCTTTTCTTTGGAAACCAAATGATAAAATATTGAAATTAGTTCAACCTTGGTAGAAGATAGATGGTATATGTCTAAAGTATTTGCATAGATGAAAGGATGCTTTAGATTTTTTGTATACCAAAAAGAGTGGATAAATACGATAAGATTATATTGTTTTATGGAATGGAAAGTCAGATGACATAAGATAGATAATCGCATAATTTCAATATTATATATATGTATATATATATATAATATATATATAGATATATATGTTCTTCTGACATTTTACTGTATGACTATTATTTTCCGTCAATGTTTCATGGTGTACATAATATAATAATGAACTATATCCATGTTATTTAAAAAACATATTTATCTCTGTATTCAACACACTAATATCAAGGAAGGATGTAAATGTTTAGAAAAAGTTATTTGTTTAATGTATGTTATTTGCTTTTTATTTGGTTGAGATACAGATAGTGAATATATGGGCAACAATTTAAAAATATGAATTTAAACTTTAGCAGAACTGGTATCTAGGAAAGAAGGGATATTGCAGGGGATTTTCGGTGGTTAAGGGGATTTATTATTTTCTCATTTTTGCATTGCCAATATATTAAAAAACAACCTACTTATATGATCAAAAAATTGCTACATTCTACATTTTTTGTTATTTCATTTTAGTTACAAGAAGAATTCGTTAAACAAATATTCTACAACTATATCCTTTTCCCCTTATTTACAACCCAATTTAATTACTTATTAAGCATCAACAATTTAATAAACCTTTTGAGTTTTAAAATATTACAAATATTCATAAACATTAAAGACATTACATAAAAATGTATTATAAAAGCAATGAAAATGTTTTGTATCCATGAGATTTAAAATCTAAATTGTATGTTTATTCTTTTCTTTCAGATCTTTATTTTTTAATGGAATAACTTTAGACATTCTCAAGCAAACTTTTATTGCACTTTCGATGCCTCTGGAATCTGGATACTGTGTATAAAATATATTTCTTATAAATTTTTTCGTTTTCTGATATATATATATATATATAATTTAGGCTGGATAAATTTAAGTTATATATCAAATGCTTATTCATGTTCAGACGGATGCAATTATATTGCAACATACTAATAATAAATTATATGGAAAAAATCCTATGTTTTATCTTCTTTTTTCCACCAAACCAGTTGGATTCTTAATTTCTCTACGAACATATATACTTTAACTTTATTCGAAGAGAGTTAACTTATTTACTAAATAAAGATCTGAAGGATGAGAAAAAGAAAGAAAAAACTTGATTATTCCGTGGGATTCCCCTTCAAAATAATCATTAATAAATCACAGGGACAATCTCTGAAATAAACTGACATTGATGTATTATTACCATCTTCAATTTCCCACGAAAAGCCTCACCACTGGTTTCCTCGATAGTTATTTTTTAGCATCAATTATAATTACTATGTAGCCACCAAGAATGTTAATGTACATAACAATAAAACATTTCTTAATTTGCTCTTTGTCACTATATAATTAGTTCTAAACAATTTACTTGTTATTTAATGTGCCAATACCCATCAACGTTTCCTCATATTCGTTAATATATATTTAATTACTTTAAAAAAATAGATATAAGGATTTGG
Source organism: Caligus rogercresseyi (assembly GCA_013387185.1). Taxonomy (NCBI): domain Eukaryota; kingdom Metazoa; phylum Arthropoda; class Copepoda; order Siphonostomatoida; family Caligidae; genus Caligus; species Caligus rogercresseyi. The sequence continues at coordinate 24,268,085 of CP045892.1, forward strand.
TTATTTTATATTTTCAAATATATTTTTTTATTGAGTTTCTTAAAATGAATTGGCATGATAAAGATGGATATAATTTTTTAAAATACGTTCTACTTGCGTACACCTCCTCCATATTTTAGAGACTCGTGTATATTTTTATATTTTGGAAGGGAAATGGGAGAAGAAAAAAAGAAAAAGAAAAGGGAGAGTAGAGAGATGGAATAAGAGAGAAGAGAGACAGAGAGAGAGTCACACAGATATAGACACACAGATAGAGAAAGGCACATAGAGAGAGATATAATTAACTTACTCCCATCCTGAAGAGTCTCGGGATCGAAAAAAGTGACTTCACGCATGAAAATGAAATCTTTGGGCACTTGGATTGTGAAAGGAGGATATTCCTCAAGATCTACTCCTACCCATTTGTCTTCACATATCTACCCTCCCCGGGTCTCGGATGACTTAGGCGATCCTCTCATGAACCCTCCTTCTACATGTCTCTTGGACTCGTCAATCTAGAAAAGGAAGACTCTGTGGGATTGCTCTTCCTCAACAAACAAAGAAAGAGTCCTCCCTTCTAGTATCATCCGTAAAGGCTAACGATTTGGAAATCAATGTCCATGATATAATATTCTCCTGATCAACCCACAATATCAGTGTCGGAGTCGAAAACTATGGACTTCATGTATGAAAAGGGATATTTTGGGCTTTTTGATAAAAAAGGATGGATACTTCAAGGCTTCTTCCTTCCCCTTTATATTTGCCGTCCTAGATTGGAGCCATAATTTGGACGAATTTGATCATTGGTGACTTATTATCATTCTTTACGTCGCGTTTTGACCCTTGAATCTTCAAATACGCCAAGTTTTTCACATTTGAATCCATAAGACAGAAATAAATTCCTTATTTTCTTTCAAAGAATCTACAAATAATTTTGACGGAGTCCCTTTCCACTTGGGGGATTTGTTTCAGCCTTATTTTATATTTCCCGCATATATTCGTACAAATACTCTGATTGATACTCCCAAAATATACACTTGATCCCTCATTCGGCATCTATTTTTATATTCATCGCTATACTTATAATATCAAGACAATATTATATCATGGACATTGATTTCCAAATCGTTAGCTTTTACAGATGATACGCGAAGGGCGAGGAGGACTCTCTCATTTGTTTGCTGAGGAAGAGCAATCCCTAAGAGCCTTCCTTGGAATTGTTTTTTTCTAAAATTGACGAAAATTGAAGATTGACGATTTATATATATATATATAGTTATATATAATATGTTGTTACTTATGTGAAAATATTTTTGTCGACGTTCAATAAATTTATTTTAAAATATTGGGTGCAAATTGTAGATCAGATCTCAAGAATTTCCAATTAGTTTTTATTTTTATTTAAATACAAAAATACGCAAGTTAGTGATTATTTTAATTATTAATTTTGTGGACATTATCATAAACGTTATTTTAATGCTTGAGACAAAATGAGCCATCTTTGTTACCAATTAATAAATCTTTACATTCTAAAACTGTTTTACAACTCTCTTCCCTCAACTTGAAACTACGTTATTTATCTTACTTTGAGGAACATTATCTTGGAACATACTTTATTATACAGAATACATTACTTTTCTTGGTGTAAATTCAATGAAGGCACACTTTTATCCAAATCTACATACATAAAGGGGTCTCATCTGGTTGAGAGGCAAGGAAAATTCTAATGACGGATTACCTCTCCCCAACAGCACTCTTAGCCCTTTTCCCTTGACTCCCATATTCAATCCTTCTTTTTAATTACCGTCAATGGGATGCAAGAAGGAAACGACTCCTATGTAAGCTTATCCTTACCCTATCCATTTTTGGGTTTAATTCATTAGAGTGTAATATAGCGTGGTAAACATTTTTGTTTCATGGTACTTTAATACCTGAAAAAGGTCAAGCCTAGAGGTTACTATTATTTTTATGTTATTTTACTCATATTATTACAAGGAACATAAACAAAAAAAACACTTATTCAATTATATTCCTATGAACAATAAAGAATAAATATGTTCAAAAAGTGCACTTCAAATGTGTGATAAGTTACGCATTGGAAGAGGTCATTTATGTAATAGAAATTTTATTATCACTGACCTATATATTAGCTAAATGCAGAAAAACATAAAAAGGAGTACAAGCTATCCCTTGAGCAGTTAATATCATACCGTAAGGAAAAGATAACAAGATAAATAAATAATACTTTTTATGTAACCTAAGCTTAAGTGACCATATCACAGGATATTTATTGCTGCATTTGTTTTCCAAAATAAATTGTTTACAAAGTGGGATATCCATTTTAAGCTTCTACTTATCCAAAGAACTATTTAAGTTGAGTGATTTTAAACAGTCCGTTTTTACAGAATTACATAAATAAATAAAGGTTAAAGCTAATGCATTAAAATAACAAAAAATAAACATTATAGTTTATGTCTTTCCTTCCTTGTTGAGTACCCAATTATTATGTAGGTCACAAAATAACTTCAGTAAACTTTTGAGTTCATACACTAAATATCGTCTGAGACTTAAACTGAAAATTCATTTTCAATATGATGGAATCAATGAATTAACTATTTAATTAATTCAAAAACTAAAGTTGTGACTTCTATTATTATTAATTACAATTAAGTAATTTCTTATAGAAATTAAAAAGTTAATATATTCATTGTTTTGATGTATTAAAATTTAATGAAGGAAGTTTCCAATATGATTGAAAAGTATTAATACGATTAAATAAGAGTATTTTATGCAACTTTTCATTGATAATATTTTAAGAAAAACAGCCATGTAGTCTTCGTATATCAGCTCTTTATTGCGTTAGTATTTTTGTGGAATTGTTAAAGTATATAATAATATGTATATTATATAATTATATTATACATATAAATAAATAATATATATACACGCACACACACATATACATTTATATATAGTATATATATACAATCTGGGTTGTGTAATTTTGACTCAAAGGCAACCGAAGGGTTAATCTGTTAATAATTAGATTATAATTGGAACTTGAATTGAAATGGATTACAATAAAACAATTTTAGATATAAAATCAATTGAGAGGAATAGTGAAAATAGTAAAAAAAACTATTTTAAAGTTGCCCATAAAAAATAACAAACCCTTCATTATTTTTTTATTTTTTTCGCATCATTAAAGATGCAAGTACATCCCCAAGTGTATAACATTTAACACAAGATCATCCCACACCTGGATTCCTTGTCCTTGATAATCAAGTAACTATCCCCCGTCACTTCTCAGTACTATTCGAAAATTGATGATGGAAAGCCCTTCATCAAAAATGGTGATGAGGCGGACAAGAAATAGGCATGAAAAAGTGAATACCTCTTAAAGGAAAGGTGTTGGAGGTAGTTGTCATATGTTGATACTCAGGGGAGCTAAAAAATGAGCTCTTAAAGAGAAAAAAAAGAAGGAGAAGGAAAAGAGAAAAAATAGTTTAGAATAAAGATATCTTTCCACAAAGGCAAATGTATAGTACCTATATATCTAGAAAAGTAGTTTAATAGCCTTATATTATTTTACTACTTAATATATAGGAACTTTTATTTGACATTTTAAATTTATTTTTATTTTTCTTTCTATGGATATAAGTTTCATATTATGAGAACAAGAAATAACAAGGGATACAACACTATTTATTTTCGCCATTCAATCACCTCTCAATTCCCCAATATACATACTATTTAATAAAAATTGAATGCAAAATATGCAGGATCTCAAGGATTATAAAATAGTTTTTATTCCTTATATACAGACAAAAATATGTGAGAAAATATGTTTTGAAAGGATTTTTTTTGGATAATTTTCCCTCCAAAAAATACTATTTAAAACTTTAAGAATCAAGTATTTTTTACATACAAAAATTTGCAAGCAATTACGTTTAAATAATTCTTTTTTGGGCCATTTAAAAATAACTAAAATGGACGCTTTTTAAATATTTTTGGAGCTTGTATATCAATATGGATTGTATTAGAAAAGTTTTGTATCCATTAGTCTATGATATATTTAACTTTAAAACATAATAAATGTTATATATATGTATATCAATACCGGCCAAGGTCCGGCTGTTTTTTGAGCGTCCCGGCCCGGCCCGGTGTCCCGCCTTTTTATACACCGGGCGGGGGACATCAATATGATGTATTTAAATACATCATATGATGTATTAAATAAACGCTCAACTTCACGTGATGCAAAAAGTGAGATATATTGGAACAACTCACCTTTAAAAAGTAAGCCTCTTTGTTAAATTTTTTCCTAGCGCGAAGAAATAACTTTATTTAGGTTAAATACTGTATCATATACAAATGCTTAGTATATTTATTTGATAAATAAAGATACATATAAATTGGAACCATTCTTTAAAAAAAATATTATTATATCCATTCTACTAATGACAAATTTATTCTGGACGCTTCATGTTTCCATCATTTTATCATACCTAGTATAATTTAAATACTTATTAAAGTGACTTTATAAATTGTCCCTTTAATGTCGAACTTATTCTTTTTATTAAAATTTAAGCTAAATAAATACATATTGGTTCGGGATTTAGACTTTAGCATATAATTTTTGTACTATATTTAAAACGACTCTTTAATTATGTATAAGAGATGACTTTAACTCTATTATCATCTTATCTCATCATGATTATCATATGATATAATTTAAAAAATGTTGGGATAATGGCAAGAATTATATCGGTTAATTCAGCAAGTTTTTCGAACCGACAGAACCAAGCAATTTTTCATAATATGATGCTTAAATAAATGTTCATTAATTTGTTTTAAATTGAGCCAAATATTACAAACTTTTTTTGTAACTATGTATTAAGGTTATAAAATTATTTATTATATAATTCTTACTTATTATTTACAGTTCTTTAAATTCTTTATTCACAATATAATATATATATATATATATATATATAATAATAATAGATAATTATATTGATGCATTATACTGAATTTTTTTTCCTGAAACCGAATATATTTTTAAAAATTTCACTTTAACTGATAAAAATCCCCTGTGAATTCTTAAGTTGAATTTAAAAATATGTTTCGTTTAATTTGATGAGACTATACATATCTATCATTGAGTTTACTTTTTTTACTTTATATGTATACGTCGAACACAAGTCCTTAAAAATATTATCTTTGACAAATATGCATCAGTGGAAAAAGCTATTATTCAAAGAAGTCTATACTTTACACCAATATCAACCTTGGATGACCACGATGGGTCGCCAGTTGATTGCTGTGGATCGCTAAGTTTATTCAAAAGGAGGGGAAAGTATAAACTTAATGTGGTGTTTGACATGACTCTAAAGAACAACAAGTGATTCTTCGTTAATAGGCAAATTATTAATAAGAAACTCAAATCAGATACGGTACAGGGGGGGAAGGGTCGTATAAATATTAAATTAGGGAGTAGCGACATTCAAAACGGTGGTGAACCACTGCTCTAAACGTCATATTGTTCACTAAGCCAGTCATACTTACTAAATGTTTGCAATATAATCCATGAAAGAACAAAAGTCATCCAAAGATCAATAATATTTTTATGACTGCTGCAAGTACAAAATGAAGTGTGTCGTTGTGTAAGTGTTGTCAAGGCGTAAAGTTTTTAAAAACTAATCATTTTCATATATCAGGTTAATTAAATACATAAAGAAAAGACATATTGTTTTGCATGGCAAAAACTTATGATAGATTCATTCAAAACTAATTTCATGAGATAAAGTGATTGAATGCAACACTGTGATTTATATATTGTTAAAGATCATAAGCCATTTTTGGAAGACTACCAATGTTCCACTATAGTCAGTTTATCACTATAATAATTCACATTTTAGCATTTTAAGTGTTTCGATGTTATCCAGAGCTACAAATCAACAACGTTTTGTGTTTTTTATATATATATATATATATCCAGGAAACGACCGGGACACCTTTTTCGCCGAACCGAAACCGAGACCGAGCCGGCCGGAACTTAAATTTTTCAAGCCGGGCCGGGACATAAATATATTTTCGTTCCTTCGACATTCTCTAATGAAATTTTTTCAAAAAAGTGACAACGTTTTTTTAGAAAAGAATCTCCAAAAAAAGTGACGACGTTTTTTATTAGAAGAGAATCTCTAAAAAAGTGACAACGTTTCTTAAAAAATAATCTCCAAAAAAGTGACGACTTTTTTTAGAAAAGAATCTCCAAAACGTTACTGAAGTGATGATTTTTTAGTTTTTTTAATTATAAACGAAATATTTTAATATTAATATTAAAATTAAGTTCGACATTAAGGGACAATTTATAAAGTCACTTTAATAAGTATTTAAATTATAATAGGTAAATTAAAATGATGGAAAACGTGAAGCGTCCAGAATAAATTGTCATAGTAGAATGGATATAATAATAAAAATTTTATGAATGGTTCCAATTTATATGTATCTTTATTTATCAAATAAATAAACTAAGCATTTGTATATCATACAGTATTTAACCTACATAAAGTTATTTCTTCGCTTAGGAAAAAAAAATAACAAAGAGGCTCACTTTTTAATATGACGTTGTTCCAATATATCTCAACTTTTGCATCACGTTGAAGTTGAGCGTTTATTTAAAACATCATAATGAGCATTAAACTTCCTCTAGAATTCAAGGGACAAAGGAAGTCCCTTTAAGGAAGACTAAAAAAACCGTGTGCAATATATGTAATTATAGCTACATACCTTTTTAAATGTGTATATAATTATTTGTTATCTCAAGAACATGTCTTACACAACACCTACACATACTTCTTCATACTTCCATCAAAGCCCTCTTGCACGGGTCTATGCATTATAACCCTGTATAATTAACATTATCTAATCTACATGACAATGACATGGGTTACTCCGCTTTTGTATTATTATTGTCATAAAGACTTATCATATGTAAGAGCTCATATGGACCACTTTGGCATATTAATTTTAATGAACACTAGAGATACTTTTTAAATATTACAACAAAACATTATTGCTAATAAAGTAAAGTTAGCTATGATTCCTAATAAAAATATTACAAATTCTTGCAGTGAATTTGAAATATGTTGTTAATTTAAGTTTGTCTAAGAGTCATCATGAGGCAACACAACTACCTTTATATATATATATATATATATATATATATATATTATATATATACGCAGTAGTTTATCTGCATATGGTATTTATGGCACCATATACTCCACAATAGGTCAGGCTTTATAGAATACAGCACTGGCTTGAAAGAAAACTAGACCTATTTTCTTATTAAATTATTTACCAAACTTTTTTTAATATCTTGTTGGAAGCACATATAAGTAAACACTATATGTAAAAGTTATATCATTAAACTAAGATAAGAAACAAACATATATCCTAATAATATGGCAATGTAAAAACTTTTAACGTCAATTAAAATATATCTTAAAGCTTATTAAAAATATATATATGATTTTAACAAAATTGAAAAAGGTCATATTGAGATGAGAAAATTAATAATTCAAATTATTTATTAATATTTTTATAACCTAAAAGATAAATAAGTTTTAGCTATTTCGTTATTGTAAATATTCGCCACGGACACATAGTAATTATATTTTAAATTCAAAAAAGTGTGACGCTTTTTAGAACAATTTCTGATTTTTTTAAAAAATTTTATTTGAGTGTAGTTTTTCCTACAGTTTATGCTACAATAGTTTTTAAAATTTAAAAGGATATATATTATAAATTTGGTCTACTATTGTTTTATACCATAACCAATGGTTGAATTTTTAATAACGATTTCGAAAGATGTTTCTCATTCTGAAAATAGTGAAAAGCTTTTTTCTTTGTCAATTCTTTCGTATAATATCATACCGAAAGAAGGAAATAACACCATGATAAAACGGTATTTTAAATAAATATTATATTTAAAAAAGTAAAATTATTCAGAAAATAAATTCATGGAGCAGTTTGTTAAGTAAATCTTTTAAATCTTGTATATCTATATTGATTTTTTTAAATAATATATTGATTTACATTTCTCTCTTTTCTTTCGATAAGATTCAAAATATTTTAAAAACATTTCTATTTGGAATTTTATTTATTGGACGAAACTTTAAGCATTAACTCCTCAAGACAAAACTTTTTTTTGTTGTAGGAAACGGTAACATTTCCACTTTCATATCCTTTTTCTATGAAAATTTATTGTCAAGAAAAAAGTTTTTTTCATTTATTTGGAAGGAAAAAATTTTTTCAACTTCAAGAGCCCTCAAGCTATTGATCAATATCATTCAATATATATATAAATATATATATATATATATGTTTTTGATTAGAAGATTTTTCTTAAACAAAGAAGTTGATTAAGTTGTTTAAATTTGGATCTTACTAAAAACAACAGTATACTATTATATTATATATTTTATTATCTTATTTCAATTTACATCCATCTTGTAAATAATTACACACTTATTTTAGTTTACATATTAAATATTACATTATTTAGAATGGGTTCGATGTTGGAGGAAAGTACTGCTTTTGAGCTTCTAAATTTTTAGAGCATGAACTGCAATCTAGAGGTGATCCGGTTTATTTCTTCTGATGTGGGTCAACATACAGTTAAACGAAATCATTCGTCTTCAAGCAAACATTTTATCGTCAAAGAAAATTATTTTAGTCTGTATAACATTTCACCAATTATGTTACACTCGAGTAAAAAATGTTTTGACGTCTCTAAAGACGTCTGCAAAAAAACATAGCCTCTCATCCATGAATGAACAAAAAACTATATGATATTTAGCTGTATACGAAACTTTCTTAACATATCAAAATTCACAGATGGTTCAAGGAAGAAAGCAATTGCACGTTGGGAATGTTGAACCATAAACGGTTATCTTTTTTTGCACTATTTGGTAAGATGGAAAGGCATCCGAGTGGATATGAATAAGCATTTTGGTTTTAAAATGAGTTCATTGAACCCATCAGATATATTAAATGAGGTTGATCCATATTGATCCTCCGAGTCGAGCTTTCAAAAATTGAGATTCGAGGACATTTTCTCTTCATCTACCAATTACATCACAGAGTAAAGTGGCATCGAGTTCCATACATTATATTATCAACTTCTCTGACTATGTGCAATAAACAAAAATAAGTATCTTTTTTGTATTTATTTTTTCACTGTATAAATTTTCGCAGTTAACCGAACAAAATGTTTTCAAACGAAAAAACAAAGTATTTGTAATGTTAGCATCAAGCCGACTCTAATACGCAATTTGTGCATTCATAATTCACTTTTGAGGAACAACGCATTCTTACATATATTATATAAATTACACAGAGTAATATCCACGATCATTCTTATATGATTTTATTTGATATGTTTTTTTACTTTGCCAAAAACAACGAAGGAATTTGTAGACACTAATTTAGCTTAATAATGTTCAATTGTGCTTTTTCTAAACACAACTGTCTAAAATATATTTTTTATTATTACATTGTAATCTGTTGTTGTATTTTATTTATGCTCTTTTAGATAACAAATAAAGAATTTATAACCTAAAAAAACTACAATTGAAAATAAATTTGAAATGATTTTAGCGACGAGGCATTATTTATTGACATTAAATCGAAGAACAGAAAAAATATTTATATTTTAGATATGACGACTTAGCTCCGTGCATGATCAATTCCTATTTTTTTTTGGGGGGGGGGTTAAAATATATATTTATTATTCAAAAATATAGTGAAATACACAATAACATAGAAAACAAATATATAAATATAAAAATCTAAAACAGTTACGTTAAACAAAAACATAAATGAACATTTAATTCAAAATTACTGTCTAAAGAAAAAAAATATATAATCTGTAGCCCCTGACCTAAAAACAAAACAAACTTAATTTCTATTCAATCTGTAACGGCGGTGTCTACGTATGGTAGATTTGATGATATTGAGGTATTGGAATCGGGGAATGAACCGTATTAGTCACCAGCACCAGTCCACGAGATGCAGAGACGCTTGGAATTTTAATTGCCATAGCGCAATACCGAGCAGCTGTCCCAATCATTATAGCTCTGAGGTATTCAATTTTTATATACGAATGATTGTCAATTCTTTGCTATTAAGATTTTATGCTTAACACGAATATTCAATTGCCTTATGATGAGATGCCAGTCAATTCCTATTCTTGAGGGAGGTGCACAGTTACAACTCCTTCCGAGAAGAGAATGCCAAAATTGATCAACCTGATTTAAAAGAGTTCTTTTGAGTAATTTTAATGCTGGTATGCTTTTTCGATCCTCACTGATGCAGCTCAATCCAACCGGTTAGCCCAAAAACATATATATTCATGAATAAAAATCCTGATAAAATATATTTCAAACCTAATATTGCCTACATGTCTCATGTAACATAGATTAATCATATTTTTTTTTGTACTAGAATACATTGTAATGAAACATTAGTAATACGTTTGTCAGGAAGATCATAAACATACTAGAAGAAAATATTTTAGTCTCGAAAGTAATGAATGAAGTCATACAGTGAAAATTTAGGATTTTGTTATATTATGTTGCCAAAAATAATATCTGTTATTGTTTTTTTAATTAATTTTATTTGTTTTTTGTATATACAAGACAACTCAACCCCTTTTCCCCCAAACATCCCATTTCCTATTATCAAGGACAAAATAAACAAATAAACAAGCAACATATGGTTTAATGGACCGTTATTTTTATAAGAAACTTCTGCAGACATGAAGGAGAAAAATATATTAAAGGAAGAAATTAATATTATTCTTGTTTACGAAAAAAACTAATTATATTTCCAATTTTTGTATTTCTAGTAAACATGGAGTATTTTCAGCAAATAGTACAAATGGGGTTTTTTGATGGAAGAAGAAAATAGAGATAAGTGTAGGTGTAAATATTGATATTAGAGCATAATTACATATATGTTATAAAGGTAGATGCGCTGCTTTGGACCTCTAGATCCTCTCTATTATTGATCGAAAGTGGAGTTTGGCGGCCGACGAAGTTTCTTATTTCCCTCGTGTTCCCACCCTTATAGAATTTATAAAAAGACTTTGAAAGAAATCCAGGCTTTTTAAATGAGTCTTTATAGTTTTGTCTTATAAATTATTTCTAATTGTTAAGGTATGTTACTAGAGCTGTATGACAGAATTTGTTCATATTTATTGTTATCATTTTATACTTTCATTTTATTATACGTTTGTATATGTTAATATAATAATAATAAAAGTATAAAGAATATATTTTATAGCAAAAAGACACGCACAGATTGCACAATTTGGTAGTTTTGTTATGAAAATAATAATTAAAAATAACTTAATCTTTAATGGTCATGGTATTTTTATTATGCATGCAATAGAAGCAAAGGCCGCAGTGCAGTTTTATATAAATGGTTATTTGAACATAAAAATTAAAGCTACACACGAATGGCAGTTTTGGTGTTTTTATTCATTACTTCTACATATTTTCATATGGTTTTAGACAGCAAACTAAATATAAATGTACATTGTTTCCTTCTGCATTCATTCATAGTTTTGCTAAATGACTTGTTTTTTTTCATTCTTTTTTCAGGTTTGTAAAAAATCTGGCTCATATGATATTAAAGAATCCTCGTAAAAAACTCATGTTGTTATCATAATCAATATTTCCTATTAAAAAAAATTAAAGTATCTATAACTCAAGTATTTGTTATATATAAATCTTGTCGACAAAACCAACATATTCGATTTTTATAATGGTAATTAAACTATCATATTAAAAAATATTATAACTTAAAACATGAAATGATATAAGGTAACGCCTATATCTTAAAAATCACAAAAACATCAACTCAAAGTTTGTTGTAAACATATAAAAAAATGAAAATTGATATTTCAATTTTTTAACTTCAAATATTAAAATATCATGAAATTTTAATTTGACTTAATTTAAACTTGATTTTAAAGATTTTTTCAATATCCTGCATTAATTTAAAGAAAAACTGAAAAACACTTGAATAATGAAATTTGACTATAATTTCAAACAATCGTATTTTCGTAGAGTCTTGCATGTGGATTTAGCTTTAGCTTATGGTAATTAAATCCAAAGAACTATGATGGAATCTTTTGTAGTTTAAAACGTGAAAATGTTACAAGCTGTATTAATAATAGCTTTGTAATAATAACTTTTTAAAGTTCCTGTAGAACATTCAAATAAAATGTGGGATGAAAAGAAATGGAGGTCATTAAAATTATGAATTCAAATATTAGGTCATGTACATATATACACATGATATTTTGGTCTAAATATATGTCAATGTCATTTTCTTTCTCAATACACATCAAAAATTAATACGTAGATTATCGTTATAAATTATATTTTTATTATTTTATCATTTTTTTAATAAGTATAGTACAATTTCGTCTTCTCACTCAAATCATCTCTGTTCAAAATCTTAAGAACTCCATGATTTTTTTTGCCTATATGGTTCGATAGAATTGCATCCGACTGGATATAAATGAGCATTATAGCATTAAAATTAGTCTATCGAACCTAGTATCTTATCAATGAGGTAGACCAAAATGCATCCCCTCTCAAATTCGAACCTGCGCCCCCAACATTGAGAGTTGAACACGCCTTAACACGCACGGCTATCACACTCCTATATTTTTATCAGTTTTGATTATATTTTTGTTGAATTTGCTGTAGTTTTATGTGCCCAGTTAACAATAATTTGTCTGTTTTGGTGTTGCTTTTATATGTTCTTTATAGTATGATGTTTTGAAGTCTTACAGTGGAGAATAATATTAACTACAAGGATTATTAATGTGTGTTTTCAAAAAGGTACATGTTCCATTTTTTGAATATAGATATATTGTTTATATTCAAGAGTAAAATAAAGACCTTGCAGAAGAAAAAAAAATGATTTTTTTCGAAAAGGTTTATAAATTATGTTTATGTATTTCTCCAATAGTACTATATAAAAAAGCATTTTTTTCATAATAATGAAGAAAATATATCTAGAAGCAAGAAGAGCCCAGATAAGGAAATGTGATCTCAAACAAATTTATGAGAAAATAATGCTAATTACTTCGAAAAACATGCCTTAACCCGGATATACAGAGACGTCCAATCCCCCAAAAGGCAAAGTAAATATGTTTTATGGTGTTGAGGGCACAAAGGAATATAAATTAAAGCTCATTTACCTCAGAGATTTCATATCCAATATTATGGTTAACATGTTAATTTAGATTGGATGTGGACGTCATAAATGTATTTATATTGAAAGCTATATGAATTTGTCTTGAGGTTAAGAGTAATTATATATATTACATTTTAGTCTATACCAAACACTTATATTTCTTCAATGAAGGGTTATATCTAAGAATAAGCTTTATGAGCTGACTCATCGTTTTCTTTAATTATATATTTAAAGTCTTCGATGAAGTAGCTTTATTAAAAAGTAATTGAATGATTTATAATAAAATGGAATTGTATTTCTGTATAAGTAGGAAGTTAATTTTTTTTTTGTTCTTTTTGTGATTATGTTTTTTAGATAATTTTGAGGTTATTAGTCATATAAGGAATTAATTTTGACTATAATGTTTATTTATGTTTTTTATGAAACACAATTTTTCCTTTTATATATTACATATAGTAGTATGTTACACGAAATTTAAAAAAATATATTTTCTTACCTTATTTTGGATCCAACTGTAGAGAAATGGTCGATGGAACGCTTTCGAGGATAATCACGGATATTTGTTTGACTGATTGGACGTAATCGTCTTTTTTTCGTCTCGAAAAAATTCCTCCTTTTCTCTATAAGCGAAGCATATTATAAGTTAACTGATTCTACTTCCTACTGGCGTAGACTTAATATACCATACCTTCTCTCAATTAAATCACTAAACCCTCCCTTTTAAATTCTTGTCCCGCAACAGAATAATAGCAAAGTAATTGTGTGATGACGTCATTTCAGATTTTTTCATATAAATTTTGAAAAGGCTAGTTCACTATGAAAAACGAGTGCTAAAGAGTTCAAACTAATTGCAAAGGGTAGTAAAAGATTAAATTTTATGACCAGGTATGAAATTTGAGTGAACACTCATAAACAACCGAATAGTAGCAAAGAAATAGTGTGAGGACGTCATTTTTGATTTTGTATATAATTTTAAAAAGGCTAGTTCACTTTGAAAAACGGGTGCTAAAGAGTTAAAATTAATTGCAAAGAGTAGTAAAAAAATTAAATTTGATGTTCATGTATCAAATTTGAGTGAACACTTATAAACAACCGAGTAATAGCAAAGAAATTGTGTGATGAAGTCATTTTTGATTTTTGCATAATTATTTTCAAAAGGCTAGTTAACTAAGAAAAACGGGTGCTAAAGAGTTGAAATTAATTGCAAAGGATAGTAAAAAGATTAAATTTTTTGAGTAGGTATAAAAATTTGCGTAGACAATAATAAAGAAGAGAATAATTTTATTTTTTGAAGAAAAAAAACCATGAATCTTCGAGAAATCAACAACAGCCAACTGGAAATTCATTTTTTTACTTCGGGAGAAAACCACCAGGTGGCAGCACCTTCGTTTTAACATACCTACATTTAGTGTACTTTTTTATTCTATTTGTATATATCATTTGTTTTAATAAAGACCTTGTTGATGAGAAAATAAATATTTGGGGATTCAGTGACAAATATTTATTTGAAATGAAAAAGGAATGATTTCTTTCTATGATTTCTTTACCAAATATATTTCTATTGATTTGTGATTCAGAGAATTATAGTCAAAATATCGATACAAAAATAGGAGGTACAAAAGGAAATCTATTTCATCAAATCAATTGTGCGTTTTGGGAATGTTTAGTGATACATAGTTTTTTTAGATTCCTTGTAGAGCTAATCTTTCATAAATTTTTCATCTAAATGTCATTGATTATTAAATGGTATGATTTAAAACTCTGTAAGTTCATTTTATGGAGAATAATCAAAATATTAAAATGAATAAACTCATTAATTTTTTCTAAATGCTATACTTTTAAGTTAAACTAAGAGGCTTCAATATATCTATATATATATATATATATATGACTCGTTTGTATCGTTATTTGTTTAATGCAATTAGAACCTTTTAATTTTATTAGTTGAAATGAATAAATTAACTTATATTCTATTACTTTGAACATTATGAATTTGATAAAAAGACCGCCAAAATGTTTTTTAAAGCCCACTTCGGTGATTGGCCCCTTAAAAATGACTATCAGATATTCTACCCAAAAGTATCATAAGACAATAAGTATCTCAAAAGTTTTTAACGACTTGGACATTTTCGTCTGTCTTTTATTTGCTCACAATATATTAGACTTAATAACATTTTTTTGTATTTATATTTAAAATATCATTTTTATGTACAACTAAATCTCTGCAAAATGATATTTACGTTTAAATTTTTAAAATTTTGATTCAAGTTATTTCACTCTCCAAATTGAGGCGGATCATATTACATTTTAAAATAATGAACAGTTAAATAATGATTTACTTTTGACGTGACTCAATCATCAAATATTTGTATAACGTTGTAAGTATTTTTCCACATGTTCAATCAATTGTGACTTTATATGAGAAAGTCAATATAATTATTAAGAATTCCTTAGGTATAAAGTATTTGTAAACCCCTCTCGCATGTAAGCTTGACTAACACTCAATATTAGGAGGAATGTTGACACTTGATTGAAATGGTAATATTAAAATCAAACAAAACATTTGTAAATGACAATCATGGTATGGAATAGTTTTTTAAAATTTGGTAAATATTAAAATATAAATATATAGATAATTTTTACATTTCCTCAGCATAAAACATGATGTGGAGTGTTGGAGACAAATGTTTGAAACTACTAACCTCAAATAATAGCATAATTATTTATAGCCAAGTGTTTCATAAACTTGAAGATTTATTATTTCTGAGAATTCATGCAATATATATTTTTATATTAGAAAAAAAAACAGTAACAGGAAAAAGCTTTAGGAAAAAAGTCATAGAAAATAATGTCTTTGGAAAAAATGTCATTAGTTAAATAGTAAAAAGAAGAAAATAAATAATTAAGGAAAACGTTCAATATAAAATGTGGGAAGGAATATGAATAAAATTTCTTAAATATTGTACCAACTATATTTTTTCTTCTAAATTCAACACAGAAATAAAAATGATTTCTGCAGTCATAATTATTTGGACAATATTTAGATATATCAAATCAAAAAACTTGCAATTTACATGTTTTTTGATCGAGATTTTTGTACGTCACTATTACCATATCTATCTTGACTATATTTTTCAAATATATATTTCCCATGACGTTTTTTTTCGAAATTGATTTTTCCTAATATAAAAATTGATAAAATATACCAAATCATTGATAAATGATCCGATTTACAGGTTCTCTCAAGATTCTGTCTTATTCCAAAGGTTCGTAAATACCTGGTGCAGAAAGTTTAAAAATAATATTTTTCTAAATTACAAAGAATGGTTTTTAAAGTGAGTATTTTGATAATACATTTTTCCTATAATTGAATGATTGTTTTCGTTGTTTCTTTTATTTTTTTGCGTTCTACGATGCTTTAGTTTTCGACTTAGTTGTCAATACAAATATTTTTAAATTGAAAAATAATCAGGAATATATATTTTTATGGTAAGTTATAAATGCAAAAAATATCAATATTTTTGGGAATTACGTGATTTATACCTATTAATTAATGTACGATCTTATTATCATAAACTTCAAAGCAGTGCATATGTTTCCAGACTTCCTCCACCTAGCTAAGATGACCAGAGTCACAAGAATGCATATTAAAGGTTTTTTATTATATGGAGATTTTTTTTTTGAATGAGCTAAAACGGACCACAAATAAAAAATATCGATTTGATAAAAGATAAATCGACTATAATTTATGATGAAAACAATAAAAACACTTTTCATTTTAATCATGATAAATATAACATAAAATATGATTTGATAGAGTGTTTCATTTATGCAAATTATTTATTATTACCTCCGCCGAAGGAGGTATTGTTTTCACTGGTGTTGGTTGTTTGTCAGCAGGATAACTCAAAGTACGGAACGGATTCGGATGAAACTTTGTGGAGCTGTTGTAAATGCCAAAAGGAACAAGTGATTAAATTTTGGCATCTCTGAATGCAGATTAAGATGCAAAATGAGCTAAATACTAATAAATATTTCAAGTTAGCCTACTCTGCCAATAGATGTCGCTGTGCTGTGAAATCGGGTGCCAGGAGCGTCTTCCTCTCGAAATTTCCGTCGAGGGGAACCCTCCCCCGTCCCTCTACGCCGCCCCAGTCGTGAAAAATCCGCCTCGGAAGGCTCATAAGGATCCAGTGAAGGCGGAGGTTTGCCCTCTCTGAGTGTATATATGCCTCTAGTTATTCTTATAAATTGTTTCCAAGTGATATGATTCGTTATTTTATTAAATTTGAATCAACATAGAAATAAAAAATAATATTTTTATAGATAATATATAAATGAATATGACAAAGAGTTTAATATTTAATTTTATCAAATTAGATGAATAAATGCTAATATATGTAATTCTATTGAATAAAAATATTCTTATAAGCATATAACGATATATTGTAATGAAATTTATTCTATTAATTAATTCTTTAATTTTAAGAAGAAAATTACTTTGAAAGAAACAACATTTTTTAAATTTTGTAGTTTAGAAAATATTTATTCATATAAGCAAACCAATATATGCTCAAAAAATGGAAGTCATTGATGTCCAAGATTTAATCATTTTATCAAAATAACTCATCACGAACTAAAAATATTTATTCAATAGTTTATAAGATGAAAAAATAGAGATGTACGTAAAGCAAAATAATGCCAAGTGTGTGTGTAATCCGTTATATTTCAGCACGAAGTAGCTGGTCTAAAATAATAAATATAATTTAATTAAAATAAAACAAAACAATAATAAAAACACAAACTAATTAATAAGCGTATATATATATACATGAATATATAAAATTTAAATAAAAAACCACATCGATTTTTTGGGGAAATCATGCCATGAGATCGGAGTAATCTATAGCGCCACTCCCTCGGCGAGAGCTATTGCTGCATCCCTGGCAGCTCTCCACGTCCTGGCCTGTCGCAACTGTGGACTTTTATTCCAGGCAGTTCTTGCAGCACATACCAGGGTATCTGCCTGCCAGAGGAGGGGGTTGGGACGATTCCGGCTGCGTCGGATCTGGTCTCCTTTCCATTTTTTGTCTCGAAGAGCATGAGGCCAAGTGGGTTTCTCCCTCCTTCTTCGCCGTCCCTACTCCAAAATGCCTTCCACGCCTCCATGGCTGCCGACCGCACGGCCATGGTGTTGATGGATGGAAGCCCTGCCGACTTCAGGAGGTCCCGGACGGGTATGTGCTCTCTCCTGAGCCTGCCAGTGAGAGTCCTGGCAACATCATTCAGAGCTACCTGGGCAGCTGCAAGTGGTCCTGTGGGGTTACTGTCTCCAAACCGTACGGGTGTGACCGCTGAGACAGCATAGCCGACCTTCCCAAGAATAATGCCCTTTGCAAGTTGGTGGAGGTAAGGACCCCTTGGGATGTGCTTCGCCAACCTTACAACCATGTTGGCCCTGACCCTGGCTGCCCTCGCCATGATGTCAACATTTAAGTTGAGTGAAAGGGTGGAGTCAAACTTTGCCCCTAGCAACTCCAAATCACTGGAGGGGGAGACTGTGGAGGGGCCGACCTTTACCTCAACCCTCTTCCTTCTCTCTTTACTGTCCCTACCACCCGCCAGGAGTAGCTGGGTTTTTGTGTGGCTTAAAGAGAGCCCATTTCTCGCTGCAAACTCCACAAATTTGGCGGCGAGGAGGTTCAGATTGGTCTCCACCACATCAACATCTCTGCCCGCTGTCCAGACGCTGACGTCGTCTGCATAGCAAACAATGTTCTCACCCACCTCATCGTACATCATAGGATATAACTCCACTAGGAGGCCAGCCATGAGTATGAGAAAGAGTAAAGGACCAAGGATAGAACCTTGGCGGATCCCATACTTCACGTCGACGAAGCCGCTCCTGTGCCGTTCCAATTGACGCATTGCTTGCCTCCATTCAGGTAGGATCCAAACTAGTCTCCCACTCTCCTTGTGACGCCAAGGTCCTTGATTTTTTCCAGTAGGAGGTCGCAGTCGACGGTGTCAAACGCGGAGGATAGATCAAAGGCCAGTATGCCTACGACCTTCCCTTCCTGGACAGCCTTTATCCATTTGCGATGAGCCATTCCAATGGATGTAGTAGTGGAGCGGCCAGCCCGAAAGCCAAATTGGCTGTTGGGTAAGGCGCTAATTTTTCCCATATGGTACTCCAGATCAGCCTTAACTACCTTCTCCAAGATCTTGGAGAGGACGGGGAGCAGGGAAACTGGCCGATACGAGGCTGGGTCCTTTGGGGTTTTCCCTTTACCTTTGTGCACCGGAATTACAATGCCTGTCGGTACCTTGCCGTTGGCAAGAGAGCAATTGATCAGGTGGGAGATAGGGGAGGCCAGAACTTCAATTCCTAGTTTGAATACAGATGCCAGCAGTCCGTCCACGCCCCTCGCCTCTGTATTGATATGGAGGAAACGACTCTCCTAAATTTGGCTGCAGTAACAGTCTATATAATGATTATTTTTAGTTCAATTTAAATTTGATATAATATTTATGTAATAAAAGCCTTGGCTCTAATTGGTTTATTATATTTTACTCCTTAATAAAAATCAAAGAAACATAAATGAAATTTATTGTGTTTAATTTAAAATAAATACTACATTTCTATATGAAATCTTTAAATTCTTACAATAAATATATTTTTTAAATTATACAGCTATTTTATATTATTTAAGTTTGAATCCTTGTTTTTGATTATTTGTAAGAACGAAAAATGTAAAAATGGAAGTAAAAACTATTTATTTAGAAATGTACAATTTAGGAATTAGCTTCTTATATTATATATATATATATATATATATATTTGTTTTATTATATAAATTATCCAACAATTTTTTCCAAAGATATAAAAACATAATTCTTTTTATTATAAATATTACTTCACCTTATATAAGACCAATAACTCTTAAGAAGAATTACACATCAATAAACTGTGGCCGTTTTTACAATTTCGATTTTATCATGCCCTTTATTTAATCAACGTTGGATTGAGGAGGAGAAAATATATAAATATTCCATAAATTGTTGTATAAAAATATTTTTTTTTTCCTTTTTTGTGTCAAAATGATGGAATTCATCAATGGATAAATTAGTGACAGCCCTTCACTTCTCTACCATCATATTAAAGGGGATAAGATATATATATATATATATAACGCCCTTGAACGTGGAAAATATCTAATAACTGTCCTTACATGTTATCTTTCGGTGGAAGGTATTGGCCCAAATTACAAGGTTTCATGACTAGTGCCAATTCTTTACTTGAATCGGAGAGTATCACGACTATAAAAATTGTTCCTGTATTATGTAGTATAACCTCTCTGATAAGGGACATAAAATTAATACTCGCTTAGTTCCACTCTCCCTAAATGAAGTCTTGTTTTTTCAAGAATCATGGAATGATTGCACTTATATGCATATGTGATTGTAGAATTGGAGTTTCGTTACGTTTTATAATCTAATCCATACTTATAATAATAACATTAATAGGATAGTTATTTTTATAAGTGTAATAATATTTATTTTTTTAAGACCAAACAATTCTAAATATTTGTTTTAGTCATTGTCCATATATATCAAATTAAAATAAGCACAACTTTTACATCCTAAAAAGCATTTGTACCTCATAAACACCATTATGATAAAATTAGACTTATATTATGCATGCTAATGGATAGGTTACAATGAAATGAAGGTTAAGTTCAACCAGAAAGTAGGAGCATTACCAGGTTATGTGTATATGATCCACGACTTCTTCTCTTTCTTTAAAATCCTCACGACTTTCAACGAAAGAAAAAATAGTAAAAACATACCCGTATGTAGAAGATCCTTTATATTCTCACTTTGAAAAATAAAATGTTTCCTTCCTCTCCATGTCGTATGTTAATCACATTTTTTTCAGACTAAGGAAATGTTTGTTCGTATTAGAGTTTGTAAATGAATAGATTATCTGATTCAAGGAGCCATGATGCTTTTTTTTGTAAAAGAACTCATTGAATATTAATGAAAACTTCTATGTGAGCACCATGTTTTCCTCCGTTCTTTTGTCATAGTTTTTTTGGCAGACAATTTGTTGACATGACTAATGACTTGACAAGATAATTTTTACATTAATTTTTTTATGTATTTACTACATCTTTACAAATCATTGATCCTTCCAGACATTAAAAATAATAACTTTTTTACAGATCATAAATAAGGAATCTCGAACGTGATTGGCTGAAAGAAAAAGACAATAAACAAAAGTATTTGACAAAATGAAAAAAAGCATTTCCTCACACGCAGCTTTTGAAGTGTAAACATTAATTTCATAAATAAGAATATCATCCTTGTAAACAAATCTTCCATGCCCTTTGGGAATCTTTTGAATGAACCCCTTCATTATAACTTGTTTCCATTAATTAATTAAAGCGACTAATTATGTTCAGGGAAATAATGAGTGTCTTTTTGTGTCATCATACCAGACGATAAATGGATCCTTTTATAAATAAAATAAAATTTCAGACGGAGTTCTTGTTTATTGTACAGGAACCTAGGAGTACCATATTGTTATGCTAAAATATAAGAGTGTACCAAAAAGAATGCACCGGCCAATGATGAAGTCAGGATTTCGATTAAATATAACTACGGCTGCTATAATGTCATGGCAGTGTTCCCTGAGCTTCTTGAGTTGGCGAAATAGCTATTCGACATCACCTTCTTCATCGCCCCTCCAAGGCGGTAGTGGCTTCCTCATACTCCCAAAACTAGCCATATAGGATCAAATGCTTTAACTTTGTAAACAGAAATCATTCATAAAGGTATTCTGTACAGTAGGGGCTCTCATCGGTTCCAGGATCCGTTGGTGACAGGCCCGGCGGGATGTGTGGGCCTGAGGGGGCCAGGCCCGCCCACCGAGTGACGTGGGCCCGATTTTTATGAATGTGCCAACTGTGCCCATAACAACTGTAGGGCCCCCCAAAAGCCTGGGCCTGCTGCTGGGCCTGGTTGGCGACATCCTCCTTTGTCTTTAGTTCCAGAGCAAAACTTCCACTAATTAAGTATTTTGTTCCTTCCTTTGAGATTGGACATGGATCAGGGAAGAAACTGATAAGGTCTACGTGGATATTGTCGGCTCTCTTGCCAAGTTTCTACCGGATAAAGAAGTAAGAGCTAAAATTAGGTATCATCATTATCAACGGCAGGAGTATTCAAGTATAAAAATGGCGAAATTATCAACTATTTTAACGACTTATGTGAACTCACTCAACCTTTCCGATTAGAAAATATTTTTTTTAAATGATGACGTTGGAATTTTTGACATATCTTGATTACTTTTTGGGATTATAAACTCGTCTCATTTTTGGTATTGTAAAAATAATTTTACTCATAACAAACTTTTTTCAAAAATGTACATATTAACAAACTTCAAAATTATAGTTATAAAACATCCATTAAAAAATATAAAATGAACAAAGTATATATACGGATAACTTATTCTTTTAACTGATATTAACTAAAAATAATTCCAGGGACTTTGTATAGAGATGAGACGAAGAAGGGAAATATCTAATAACTTCCATGGCATGATTCCCGTCTGAGACTTATAATATTGGAGTCCGCTAGGTAAATGTCTTGTAACGAGCGGCGGTCAATAAAATTATGGACCTGATATCCATCAGCTCCCATCAGCTTTATGGCTATGTAGGCCTTACAATTAAATAATGACGTCCTGATGATGTTTCCTCGTTACAACGTGGTTCGGTGTTGGAACTGCCGATAAGAATAATTCACTTGATATTTTCCTCCTCGAAGTTTGTAATCAAAATGTAGGGACATAAAATTTCTTATAATAATTAGAACCGGACAATCACATGTATGCTATCCAAATACATAGATCCACAATCCTTGCAGTGCTCCAAAAAACTGATTAGATAAGCGGAAATTTGCAATAGGGCGGTAAAATCTTCGTGGGTCATTAATGCTCACTAGTGATTGCAATATTTCCCCCCTCCATTCTTGAATGAAACCAAATGAGGTTAAATGAATTTTGATATGTTCATCTGCTCCTTCTGAGCAAGGACCTTTGACAGGGAGTTTACAATGCAACGGGGTCACTGGTCTATGTAGCTTAGCTCCTCTCAAAAGAGGAAAGTAGATCTTTCTGTATTGAATATTGATGAATTATCCACGTTAGACTGCTTTTTATTCTTTGTAATTTTTTTAGCGTTTCTTTTAGTGCTTTTTCAATGGTTTTTGTTTTATGTAATATCTGTAATGCTATTTGAGTCAAAAGTGGGTAAAAATCTCCATATAACATAACTGCCCATTCTTCAGAATACCGAGCTACCTAAACAATTACACATGTCAGCACCAGAAAAGAGGCTTTTAAAAGAACAGAATAATTAAAATAGTCACACCATTCCACGTGAGGCTTTAAATATATTTAAGTTAAAAGAAATAGGGCACAGACATCCCACAAGCTGATTTTTCTTCTTTTTAGAATAAGTATACACTTCTAGTCAAATAATATGCTTAACCATTTCTCATTTTCTTCTTCCAAGAACTTGTATCTATTGGAGTCGCAATAGAGACATAGATAATTTGTAAAGGATTTTTTTTGTAGAGGCCGATGCGTTTTTGAATGCACATAGTTCTCCAGGCAGGGCATCACTGTTTGACCGTTTAGGTTTTCAAAATTTAAAGGTAAAGGGCCTTCTCATTTCCCATCTTATTTCTAAAATAGTCACCATATCGGAAACCCTGCACCCCACCTATAATCAAAGGCCAAACGCGTATGGGAAGAATGAAAGCTTTTTCTATATTGACATTCAGTCCAGCTGTTCATGTGAAAAAGTCAAGCAGAACCTCGGTTCTCCTTATTAGATGTTCTTCCGAATTCCCTTGCATCATTACAGTGACCGAATAGAGATCAGTTATTTGATTTGTATTCCTTATTTACACTCAGAAACCACCGCGAAAAATCCCTAATTTCTTCTCTATTATATATTCACAAAACTTACAAATATAAGTAAATACATTATTAAAAAAAGATTTATGTATTTATTTTTTAATATATAAATTAGCGAAAACCTTTTATGTTGGCTTGAAATTATTATAATTTAATATTTTTATAATAAGTGCATTTGTTTCAATGCCATCTCTGTATTCAAAAATATGAATGAGTTATATGTTTTCTTTATATATACACCATAGGAATAAGGATGTAATTGCTGTACAGAAATTTATATTCCAGATGCGTTCCTTCAAAGTTAGGGGGAAATGACATGCTTTATTTCTTACAGACAATGCTTCTTAGCGAAACAATAAAATAAATGCAACATACAATATATGTTTGCCTCCGGTATCATTGTTTAAGACAATTTTTGTTTATTTATTTATGACTTTATGAATGTAAAATGCTACAGGTATTTGTTAAAAATATATGTAGATTAATATATTATTTAACAAATATTACAAATTCTAAAAGAAAATATCCTCTTGATTTATTTTCCAGAAAAATATACACAAAAAATGTTCATATTCATAATTTCAAGTAGTTTCATTCTTCTTCTTAATAAGGGCTTCAAATGATATGTTGGATAATAACTATTTAGATCAATACCGGCTGAATCCTGATTAAGTTCCGATGAGTCTATTCTAGGACCTAAAGAATAATAAGTTTATGAACAAATTATAATATATTTGTTATGAATTTTATTATTTTGTTTAACTTTTCAGATTATTCAAATTGAATTTTGAAGAGGCTTTTTAAGCCTGCGGTTGTTGAAATAAACATCTCCACACAAAAAGTGTATATACTTTGTATTCATTAAAGTTTGTTATGATATTAAAATTGTATTACACTACGGTCGAAACCCCAATTGCTTGGATGTTCTTCAAACTTGTTTATGAAACCTTTTAGTCACTTACTTACTCAAATTACTACACATTATGAATAAAATTATATTTAAAGCTTTTATCTTGTCTGATGTTCTTTAGGGGATTCATGAACTGAACGAACCAACGAAAGGTCTTTTTAAAGGTCTTTATTTATATTATAAAAATAGTAGGTAGAAAAGTAAGGCCTTGACTATTTTTCGGTCGGCCCTTTTTTTCGAAAAAATTTAAACTTGAGTACCATACTGTTTGTAATAGCATAAACAACCGAAATAAACAGCTTTCCACCACGATCTTTCAATGTAATGTTAAAGAATATTTACCTTTCATAAATCTAGAACTGAACAAAAAATATTTTTTCTCGTTTCATACATGGAGAATGGAATAGAAAAAATTACTTTCAAGTCTCTTATACCACCAATATAATTTGATTCTTTTGTAATACTTGATAACAAAGTCATCCTTAAATTTATGGAGATACTACGGTCTATTGCCTAATTATATCGTTATAATGTTTATATAAAGGACTAGTATTGTTAAAAAATATCTATAGTAGGTATCGGTTATCCTTGGCTAGTTGGATCACATCGATATCGGTAGATATTTATAATTAATCTCCGAGTAATCAAGACTATAAAAAATTAACTTGTGGGGTAAATTTATTTTTGTATAATCAAGGTTCTGACAAAAACTCTACCAGAAATTGTATCATATAAATAATGGTATCAGGGGCTTAAAATAAAAGTAATCAATATAATTCTATAAATAAATTAATACAATTCAATCCAACCATAGAAGTAGAAAATGCCACGATTTGTCCAAAATATAACTTGTGGCTACTATTGATATATTTTATTAAAATATTCGTATTCATTCTGACTCCTATATGAAAAATAATTTATAACATTAAAAAGCAATACATCCAGCTAAAGAAACCAATTGTTGTTTCTGTGTAAAATACAACTCCTTTAACAAATTAAGTTTATCGCTCTATTTTCGTTCTTCAACCACAAATAAATGTTACTTATTCATAGTCTTAATAATTTTCATTGTTGCTGCCCCAAAACGGGCATACAAAGGAAGCCAATCAATGCAAACCCCCCAAAAAATATTTAATCATTAATGCCAATTTATGCCATTGTGCGTTTGCCAAAAAACATGTATTAAATATTGCAAAAAGACCAACTTGTGTACTTTATTTTGGCCCTAACAACTAATGTTTTCGTGTGCAAAATATGATCATCTGTTGTTTTGTAGGAAGTGCCCTATTTCCATTACGAAGTAATATGCATAAAGTTTATTGGTAAATGTACATATTTTCAGCCTTGTTAGTTTTGTTCTATAAGATTCTAACAAAATATGTCAATATTAATATTGTTCATAAATAGGGAAAAATAGTTTCATAATTGTATCACAAATAATAAAATATATGTATATGGTTGCCATAATAAGAGATTTATATTTGAGCTAACAATTGGGTTTTCACAAATAAGAAGTTGTGTATAGCTAAAAGCAAAAAGATTATATATTGTTCCATACATAAATACTATTTTACAAGTATTATATGTTTCATAATGGCAAAATATAAAATATAAAAGCGTTTTAATAAACTATTTTTGTGTTATCAGTACATATTGATAAATATTTATATTATTGTTTGTCATTTTAAAACCCTTTTATTAAAATATTATTTCAATATCAGTACATAATTGTTTGATATATTTTTTGTATTTATACAATTTTAGGAGAAGCTTGTTTTTCCAATGTACATATTTATGTCTATTTTTATATAGTATATGGCATGACCCATGTGAAGTAAAAGCTAACTAAAAAATACTTAACTCTTATTTTCTTACAATACCGACAACAAATATTTTTTTGTGTAAACATATTTTCTCCTCTTTATAAAAGTAGCATCCTTTAGAAAATTAGAGTCCTATTATATCCTTACTGAAAGCCTTGTGGTGAACTTCCCATATCCATTTATATCCCTTCATTTCTCGCTGCCAAGATGTCACTTTGGTACATTATTAATGTTTATTTTTATGCGACGTTGTCATATCCACGGAAAAAAGAAAGGATTGATTAAATATGAAGTCAACTGTTTGTATATATATATATATATATATATATATATATATATATATATATATATATATCCTTTACTACGTGATAAATCAAGCATCATTATTACAGGTACTTTAAAAAAAAATTGTATATAAAAGCTACTCAAGACTCTCTAGATCCCTAGAGAGTAGTTACTTTTATGTACAAGTATAAATTACAGTCAAATCATTTCATTTGGAAACACACGTAAAACTGAGTGTTGGCTATAAGTCCAAATTTACTATATCTGTGACTTGTGGAACCCAAGCAAACAAAAGTTATGGCATAATTTAGGCAACCAATGGCGGATGTTCCATTGAAGGCAGATTTTGCACTTTAAACGGGACTAATGGTCACCTTATGAGCCCAAGGACCATGTAAGGCTTGGGGTAGAGTCCCAAATATGTCATAGTTGGGTCTTGTGCAATCACAATGGTCATGGGCGGTTAGCTAGAGCCCTCGATAATGTATAATTGTGGCCTTTAGGCAATCCAAAACTCGAAATGATTACGCATTATTGCTGGTGTCTCCTTCTTACTGTAAAATATTTATCATTTTTCTTTACAAGAAGTACACAATTTGATACTCCAGGAATGATGTAACAATAAAATATATTTCAAGGGCTCCAATATAAATCTCCTATTATGGCAACCATATACATATTTTTATTATTTGTGATACAATTATGAAACTATTCCTCCCAATTTATGATTTACATTAATAATGATATATTTATGAGAATTTTATGCAACAAAACTAACAAGGTTAAAGATAAGTAGAAGAGATCTGTAAGCCAGTATCACTTTTAGCAAAAAAAACTTTATGCATAAAAAATATATAAATGCAAAAAATCAAAATGTCATACGAGTTAGTTAGTTCATGATTGAGCTTTAATTGTTTAACACATTGGGATAGATGCATGTACTGAAACGCTTATTCATACGCCCTATACTATTCCAAGCTCCTAAATATTGTTTAATAGCATCAACAATACTACGGAAGCAATGGGCTTATAGACATAAATAAGTATTTATTGGGCCACGTCATGGGACGCTGTAAGCTTAAAATAAAACCATGGCGTAAGAATCATTTAATAATACAACAAATGTAAGAAGCGTCTGCCGCCTATTGAAATCCTCACAAAATGTTTTTGCCTCAAAATGTTAACAGGGGTGAGAATGAGTCACCTGCCCTTTAGACATTAATTTTGACATTTATAACGTGTATTTTCCAGGAACAGTTATTACTATCATTCCGTGTTCCCCAGAGTTAAAGACCAAATACACGTTAGACATTGTAGAGAGCATCTCGGATATACATATTCATATATTTAATATAAAGAGATAAATATCACAATGTTAAGGGAAGGGGAGCTCTGAGCACTAGAAGAACCTATTTTATACTTTTGGATAATCTTTTTCTATTTGCCTTTAAGTAAACGTATCGAAGAACAAACAAACAACTTCTGTTATATGTAAAATGCTTAGACCACTCATATACAAATACTTGAATGAAATAGAAGCAATATTGTGGAAAATATCAGGATCTAACTCACTCGTAAAACACTAAAATGCATTTAATATACTGTACATCAAGTCAACTTTTTAAAAAGCAAAAATAAATTCTTTTGGACGAGCCTTATTTAAAATATGACGTTCATTCGTGTCCATTTAAGAAACACATATTTTATGTCAAGTTTTATGTAAAAGAACACAATCAATTTCATCATCCAGAGGAACTTTTGCTATTATGTTCTGTTCATCTTGTCAAAAATAAGTTATGGCTTAAAGAATGTAGTTAAGGGATTACATATTAAAGTTTCTATTCAAATAAAATATAAAAAATTGAATAAATAGTTCAGTACAAGATTCTGCAAAAGTATTTATGTACTCTACATGTGGAAGATAACTAATCAATATCGTATATATATAAAACAATGAAAAATAGAAAATGTAAATAATCACGATCAGCCAATAACTATTTATGAAAAACAGAAATAGCATCTTAATTACCAATAAAGTGTTATAATCACTGTCTTTGGTAATTAAATACAAGATACACTTACATTGGAGATTTCTAACTAGAATCATTAACATTTGTATACGTTCATATAAATATTGTATTAATTATAAACATGCATTTTAAATGAAGGTCAAAACTAGTAAATTCAGGGCAATGTTGATTCACTCAATTAGTCATTGTAAATAGTCTGAATATGGGGTTTCTAGAAAACAGCTAAAATTTTAAATTAATCTGTATTGATAGGATATATTAATAAAAATACGAAGTAAACTTTTAATACACAATATAATAACAACTAAATATTTTTTTAACACATTATTAAAAAATATTGTTTCTATTTACGCTTAAAAAAATATCCTTTTACTCACAAATCCATCATATTATTTCGATACATGACAGCTCAAATTGCACCTTACTAATGAGATAAACCAACTACAAAAATCAAGAATGACTATCCAATTTTTATTATACAAGAAATCATTAGACTTCTAATGCATGACATTGCTAAAATTCCGGGGTTCAAGGAAAGAAAACAAGTGTAAATGATGCAATATCTTTGAATCATAATGAAAAGAATATCAAGTCATCAATGGGTCAAAAATAAATGAAGAACATTGTTGTTGAATTAGGCAAGTATATATACGAACATATAAATTTCAATGAGATTTATAGAAAAAATAAAAATGCAAAGAAAGTTTGTGAAAAAAACGCTTTTTTTAGAAAAAAAATTCTTTATAAACTTTTATAGTTAATATCCTCATATTGTTCAATTTGCTATGAAACATAAGACACTTATTTCAAGGCTATATTTGTTCTTTGTATCTCCTCTAGACTACTTAGTAACTGCCAGATCCAAGAAAGGGTTCCTGAAAGGAGCATTTTATCATCCTCATCATCATAAACAAATTTGAACTCAGATTCGTTGCAGTTCCCTTTGATTAAAAAGCGTACGCATCCACTTCTTCTTTCAAGGAGCCCAAGATGATGATGATGATTGATTAAGCCCACGTATGAATTCCCTCTTTTACGCAAAAGGTCAAAGGATACTAGGGGTGTCAGGAGTACTTTGGGAGGATGAAGGAGATTGGATGAGGAAGAAAAACAAACAAAGTTGTGGGTTAAGTACAACGATCTAACTAATGTTAACTGGATGCACGATGCACTGAAAAGGAAGATGAATAACCCATGCACTCATGGAAGCCATTTTAAGTATCCTTCAAGACGAATATATATATATATATATATATATATATATGAAAGCCAAAGAAACAGAAAAGATGTGAAAAGTATTATCTAAGTGTACAAATCCCAATAAAACCTCATGATAAGTATTTCATATACAAATATAAACTCTTAATATAAAGATTTTCATCACTTTTGTAACTCAAAAGATATTGTTTGCAGTTAATCGTCTTAATTACAAAATATGCTTCTTTGTACCTATTAATAATTTTATTAGGTTACAAAGCATAAACGAAAATTGAAGGGATGGGAATACATAATTCGAATAAATTCATTTCAATTAATATCAATTAAGAGACTGGGTATTTGGGTTTTGGATCACAGTTTTATGAATTGAGAATAAATTGAAATATTACATTTGCGTTGAAATGTGCGTTTATAAATGTTTTAAAGCAGTTTAATATCATTATTTCAATAAATATTTATTTGTATATATACATTTGTGTATAATAACAATTAAGTGAATCGTCTTTTGAATGACATTTTTTGAAAAATTAACGACGAATGACATTATTTATATTTTTGTCACCAATCATCTTTTTGATCTATCACAAAAGGATTCAAGCCAATATATTTTTAGATATTTGATATATTATTCCACCATAAAAATATTGTTTTATTCTACATTTTTTCTTTGTTCTTGAATAATGAAAAAACACCCGACCTATATATTAACTGGATGCACAATGGATAAAATACGTGGAAAGAAAAGCAATGTTAAAGTCAGCAACTGATGAACCAAAGGAGAGAGGGAAGGAATTACCCCTTCAACTGTCAAAGCCTAAATAGCAATAGATATGTAATAGATAAAGAGGAAAATTACAAAAATAAACAGTGGCAAAAAGAGAATGAAATAAATATTAAAATTTTATTTTGTAAAGCATCAACAAGGTCTGATGACGTCACTGGTATTTATTAGTGGACTCCCCTTCTTCCGATCCCTAGTATTCTATTAAAAAATGTAGATAATATTTCATTGTTTACCTCGCGTGGCAGCCATTTTGATTACATTATTGACGTCTTTAAGTTAGTGAAAGGTTTCTTCTAAGTGAATATTCAGTTATTATTAGGAATGGAAATCTGGAGCTTAGCCTTGGTGCTTACAGATTCTATGACTGTTTTTGGCCGTGAAAAAGAAAGGGATAGAAAGAAAGAGAGAGGAGAGAGAGATAAGTTTTTCTCACTTTTTCTTAGTCCCAATCTTTCCTCCTCTTTCTCTCTCTCTCTCTCCCTCTCTTTACCCCTCTCTCTTTTTCACGGCCAAAAACGGTCATAGGGTCTGTAAGCACCAAGGCTAAGCTCCAGATTTCCATTCCAAATCATTATAGTGGAGAAACCCCTATCAGTTAATGCAATTGTTCAAACTCCTTCACTTTAATGACTTTAATTTAATTAAATATGTCATTGTCAGGAATTGAAATGTTATCTACGCTTAAAAATATGATTGTGTCACTCAAATAATGCTATGAGATTGAGTGATTCATCTTATCCTTTTATTAAAAATTTAGATATTTTTACGCCATTACATTAATGGTTTGAGGATCTAAATAAATCCAATCATTAATTTGATGATGCATAATATAAAAAAAACAGATAAAACTAAAAGGTAGAGCATTGAATAAATATTTATGCTTACAAAAATTTAACATGCACTTATGTTTCATTCATTGTTAAGATAATTAAACCACCCTAGCAAATAATTAAGTTAAGTATATTTTTTATTATCCTTCATTAATTATTTGACGAACCTGAGACTTTGCTCATTTGCACGCTCTTAATTATGTGATACAATTAAGTTTATTATTTACCTCGCAAGGTAGCCATTTTGATTCCATTATTGACGTCTTCTTATTGAAGGTTTCTTCTTAGTTGAATATTCAGTTATTATAGCGGTTGATGGGATAAACCTATCAGTTATTGCAATTTTTGAAACTCCTTTACTTTAATAACTCTAATAGTCATTAACTATTTGACGAACCTGAGACTTTGCTCATTTGCCATAAACGCGCTTAATAGTGTGATAAAATTAAGTTAGAAAAATAAAGGGAGTTGATTTCTGTCAATGTTGAAAGTTTCTTATTGGCGTGTTTGGATTCAAATATGGTCTAAAGATAATTTTAGCCTTTGCATTAGTAAAGCTTCATGTATATTTACCTCCGCTGAAGGAGGTATTGTTACCTCCGCCGAAGGAGGTATTGTTTTCACTGGCGTTTGTTGGTTTGTTTTTGTTTGTCAGCAGGATAACTCAAAAAGTACTGAACGGATTCGAATGAAACTTTGTGGAGTTGTTGTAAATGCCAAAAGTAACAAGTGATTAAAGTTTGGCATCTCTAAGTGCTTTTTTAATATGCAAAATGAGCAAAATACTACTACTAATAATAATGAAATGGGGTCTCTATTCAGGGAGTAGGAAAGAACAAACGCTAAAAAATATTCATTGACGTATTATTGTTCATATATCAGCTCAGGACTATGTTAACCCAGTGACGTAGCTTAAACTTCTTCCGTCTTCCCATCTCTGAGTGCTTTTTTAATATGCAAATGAGCTAACAGAGAGGAAACAATGATTAGAGATAGAAAATCGGGCGTGTGAAAGGGAGAATGTTTGAATAGGAATGTTGTGGGGATCGGCGGAGGTACACACTCTCTGAGTGTATATATGCCTCTAGTTTTCACTGGCGTTGGTTTGTTGGTTGGTTTGTTTGTCAGCAGGATAACTCAAAGAGTACCCAACAGATTCGGATGAAACTTTGTAGAGTTGTTGGAAATGCTAAAAGGAACAAGTGATTTAATTTTGGCATCTCTGAGTGCAGAATTAAGATGCAAAATGAACTAAATACTAATAAATATTTCAAGTTAGCCTACTCTGCCAATAGATGTCGCTGTGCTGTAAAATCGGGTGCCGGGAGCGTCTTCCTGTCGGAATTTCCGTCGGGGGGAACCCTCCCCCGTCCCTCTACGCCGCCCCAGTCGTGAAAAATCCGCCTCGGAAGGCTCATAAGGACCCCGTGACGGCGGAGGTTTGCACTCTCTGAGTGTATATATGCCTCTAGTTATATATTATAATATATCACGATATGGGCTTTAAGTGTCGACTAACAAGCAACCCCATACTCATTTTTTGCGTATATTAACAATTTAGCTTTGCATAATTGGCTCCTCATTACCACACGACAACACAGTAAAATTAAACCTTTGAATTCAATTACATTTCATTATCTCTTTCTCCGACTTTAAGTGCAACTCACACTTTTATTTTCCTCTCATTTTCTCCAAGGACTTGGCCAACTCTTAGCTTGTTTATTTCCATCGAATAATATTGAATAATCTCCTTAATTTAGTTTTTATTTGCTCACTTAAGCAATCATGCAATAACTTAAGGACTTGAAGAGAAGTGCTAGAGATGATGAGGCTGTTGATTGTAAGTAGATCTTGCAAACTCATTTAAAGACATATTTTTTTCAGCTGACAACTTTAATTTCTTTATTTTCATACGTCTACTCCTCATTGAAGGTCCTTAATTACGTTTCAGAGGATCCTTTATGCCTCGAGAGTAAACGAAGGAAGATTCCTTTTGGATCTTCATCGTGTAGTCTCAAGAAACATAGAAGTCTTACACTTTGTATGAAACGTCAACACTTTCAATTAAAATGCACGGACATCCTCAGTGATGTCCAGCTCCCCAACGATGGTACTGTGTTTGAGAGAGGAGTTGATGGAGCTTCACACCTCTTAATTTTGCCCTGGACGCCTTCTTAGTGTATTGTTTATTACCTCCGCCGAAGGAGGAATTGTTTTCACTGGCGTTGGTTTGTTGGTTGGTAGGTTTGTTGTTTGTTTTTGTCAGCAGGATAACTCAAAAAGCGCGGAACGGATTCGGATGATACTTTGTGGAGTTGTTGGAAATGCCAAAAGGAACAAGTGATTAAATTTTGGCATCTCTGAGTGCTTCTTTAAGATGCAAAAAGAGCTAAATACTAATAAATTTTCAAGTTAGCCTACTCTGCCAATAGATGTCGCTGTGCTGTGCTCTCCTCTTTGATGACGTCAGTTTCTTTTTCTTTCCATGTACCTCTAGAGTGTAAATAAAGGGACAGTGCGTAGAGGGTTGGAAATGACAAAAAGACCAAGTGATTCTTTGGTGGGGATCGGCGGAGGTTTGCACTCTCTGAGTGCTTTTAGTTATTATTACAACCTCATATTTTTATATACTTTAATCCTTTTTTTATATTTACCTGTTTTCATGTTTTAATCCATACATTTTTTTTATTGCATACTATTTTGTAATGTAAAATTTAATGAAATGTATTTAAAAAAAGAAAAAAGTCCTTAGTTGTTAATGAAACCATATATTCGGTGAAAGGAATTGAATTGCTTATTATGACAATGAGGGATGATATAAACTAAGTTTAATCAAATGTTTTTGATTGAAATCTCAAAAGAAAAGACACTTATTAATCTAAGGAATGAAATTGAATCTCTTATCAGAGATTCGCTTCTCAACAGTCTTAAGAGGAGTGATTTGTTATCGGTAAAAGGCATTGATTTTTTAATATATATATGCTCATTTTCTATGTAACCCATTCCGCTCTATAAAAATTACAATGTTTTGAGCCAGTATTCGTCTGCAAATACTCAGCCATTTTATTAACATTCATTGCATATTAATGCATTTGTAGATATCCGAAATATATGTGCAAAAAAGATTTACCATTAAAATATATGCATTTGAAAAAGCACATCTGTCTAGAATATTTATATATGTTTTCTTTTATTCCGTACTATTTTACAATTTTTATTTAGATAATAAAATTAAGAAATTTATAAGAAAAAAACATTGACCCTAAAGCAACATTTAAATATACAACTACATCTCTGAATCACAATATAGTCATACGCCATAACTACAAGCCCTCATAAATAATAATGCATTACTGCAATTTATTCATTCAATAACTGCAACCTATATAGGACTTGAACTTTTTTTAAATTTGATTATTTATTGATTCATAAATTTCAGAATATATTTCTTATATTCTCTATAGTAACCATTTTATTTGGCTTGTATTCAATATTCTATGTGTCCTTTTTTATTCTATATATTTTTTGTTAAAATAAATGAAAGCTGTATCATTAGGACTATATATTATTTTATTAAATCAATTGATGTAAAGAACAAGGAAATCTTATTTCCAAAGTAGATCCTCTAGTTAGTCATCCCTTTGTTCTTAAACCATTTATTTTTTCTTTCTACAGCCTGTGTATATTTAAAAATATATCATACAATGATTATTTTAGTCGTTAGTTTTTAATATAAATACTCTTTTCTTCTTCAATTCTTTAATATAACAACATATTTTATCTATCTAAATACATACATATTATTAAGCATACAAACAACCAGTAAAATTTATGTTTTAATTAAAAGTTTCCTATTTATTTATCTACACACACAGCCTTGGAAAAAAAGTATGTGCCTCTAAGCGTGTATTTGTATTCATCGCATAACACTCTTCTTCACTCCGGAAGGAATTTTATTATATATATTGTCAGGTTGTGAATGAACAAAAAAAAATCATATGTAGAGCAGACGTTCAACACTTTCAAGTTCTTATGAGACGAATATTTTTTATTTCATTATTCCTGTTCATTGGGTGTAAACTATTGCTTGATTAGAACAATAAGGATATTTAGAAAATATATATGATTATGTTTTGTCTGTAAAAAAAACACATTAAATGTTGTTTTAAGTTAACTTTTTAGAGCAAAAGCATAGAAATATAAATACATAGAGAGCTTATTGGATTCGTCAGAGAAGTACGCCATTGTGCCCAATACAAACAAATCTTTCTATCTCTATGACTAACTTACGATGGCGTAGTTCAAATTACTTTGTTTATATTGGACACAGGCGACTGCTGAACTACGAGGTTTCTCTGCTATTGAAGGAAATCAGTTCTCTATATCTTTATTTCTCTATAAGCGAAAGGCAATTTGCTATATAATTAAACAAAAACAAATACCATATATATATATATATAATTATGTAAAACAACCTCTAAATTGCAAATGAAATAATGTTATAAAGCGAAACACAGTAATATTGAGGGGGAAATACTTATAATTTAGACTCAACATATAAAAAATAGATCTAAAAACGTCGTAAAATAAAAACTTTTTATATTTTTGATGAAGAATATATATTTATTTTCATAGACGATTTGCTTAATATGCAATATATAGTTTTACAATAAATGTATATTGGGGATTTTTCTATTAGAGTAACGAATATTTTTTTTTTGTACCTTCGTAAAACATTTATTCGTGAATGTTACCAAATATAAAAAAAACTTAATCATTACACGTACAAACATAAAATTTTACACAACTTATATTAAACAAAACAAAATCAAAACTCATCAACATTCCATTTACATATTTAAAAACATTTTTCGATAGGGGGGATTTTGTGCTTCTTAATTTATAAGTAAAATCTGTATTTTAGTTACAATAAAATTTATTTCCGTGCTTCAGGGCCATTGTAAATAAAACAACTCCTTTCGTGGTAAAACATGGTCAACTTCATATAAATAGAGTAACGAATAATGATCATTCTGATCCCTTTACCGATGACTCACTTCAACTCGGGCTATAGCATACGTATTTAAGCCTCCTAAATGAAGTCATTGATGACCCATACAATTACATTACAGTATATTGTTCCGATATTACTTATGAGCCCCCCTCCCCCCAAACAAAAAAAACATTATGGAGTTCCATTCAATTAGATT
Source organism: Caligus rogercresseyi (assembly GCA_013387185.1). Lineage (NCBI taxonomy): Eukaryota > Metazoa > Arthropoda > Copepoda > Siphonostomatoida > Caligidae > Caligus > Caligus rogercresseyi. The sequence goes on from CP045892.1 coordinate 24,305,422, forward strand.
TTTGGCAAATTTTTGCCCTATCCATATTGCATTCAACCAATGTTTTTGCTGATACTCAAATTTTTTTTTTTTTACCAATGACCGATATTGTGTGAGACATACAAACACTATTCAATAGATGAACTAATATGCCCAGAAAGAAGAAATTGGAACAGTCACCATGAAAATATAATGTTATTTTACATTCTTGAGAGATGCTATTTGGAAAACAAGTACTTATCATCCGATGTTTTTGCCTTCTTTTGATACACTTTTGCCATAATTTTAATATTCAATGATTAAAAAAAGAATCAAATTCTTCATATGAAATGACATTTAACTTCATCATGCAAATTATAAGAAATTTTGGTCTTCCTTTTTTAAAAAAAATATAGATATCTTATTACTTTTTAAGTTTGAAAGTCTAAAACCAACTATCATATCTGTGACAGTTCATGACATCATCATTAAAAATAAGTCGGAACATTTAAGGATTAGAAACCTATGTTGTGACCTCATCAAAACAATGTCGTAAGATCATCAATCCCACAACACATCAACTTGAGATATGTGGGCTTATTATGACGGATGTTCTTTCATTGAACAGATCTCTGGACTCGGATGTAAGTAAGTAGGTGTGTTAATGTTTGCCCCGGGTCCCTTCTTATCTTCCACATCTTATTGTTAAGAAGGACTGTTTGTTGGCATTTGTTTCTACATGGTATTGGCCTCTATGCAAGCGCTTTGACCTGGGTGGTGGAGTTTTTGATGGAAGAACTTTGCGACATGACCCTCTGCTCGCTTCTGGAACCCCTAAGGAAAATGTAAGTGATTAGTACTCAACTTTAAAGGAATATTATTGAGTTCCGGGGCGTAATCTCTGTATATAGCACTTAAAAAAATGATCTACTATAACTTTAAAATAATTCTAAGAATATTCCTTGAAAGTGTAACAATTAAGTACACTATTTAATGGATTTTATGTACACTCTTTTATCGACATTGTCATTAGATTCAGAAACCTTGATGAAAAGTATCAAGAAAACATCCTCATTGAAAATTGTGTGAAATATTTTGATGGACTTTAAGGATAAAATAATTAGATCTCAGAATACGCGTCGGTTCATTGGATACGTGATCAACATTCAATGTTGAGGGCACAGGATCGCCTTTCGAAAGATCATATTCAATTAACCTCAGTTAAAATATATGAAGTTCGTTAGAGTGATTTTAATACTCTAATGAATGTTAACATCAAAAGGATGCCATTGAAATAAATAAAAAATATTAAAATGGGTCCAAATTTTTGTAATATCAATGAAAAATAATTTGCTAAATTCATAGCATTACATTAGTTTATTTATTATTATTATTTAAGTGCAAACAAGGAAACACACACTATTGAAGGACTTATTTATCTTTTCAGCTAAAAAAATCGTCAAGCTGGGCAAAACCTCAACGGAACAATTGAATATCAATGCCAAGAACAAAGAGTATACCTGGAAAAATTTAAAAGAAGAATATAATATATTTTCAACACACAGGACACATATATTACAGATGTACAATACTTTCATTCCTGTTTAAACTTTTAAACTTTCAAAATCCATTAAGACTTTACTTTCAACTCGTTTTCAGTCATTTTAAACATAAGGAATATATATATATCACATATTTAAACTAGATTTTAATCTTTTCAAACTTTTTTTCTTAATTCACCCATAGAATGATACTTTTTATCAAAACAAAAGTCCTATAACATATTTTATATGTTAATGACAGTTTAGTTTTTTAAAAATGACCTTAATGTACGTTTATATATACATTATATTAAGTAAAACTAAAAGTCAGATAAGCATAATTTTTTCTCATTAAGTGAAGGTTTCTAATTGTTTTTTGAGATTTTAAACTCTGCAAGATTTTTTTTGGTTTTCAAACATACTTGGGAGTTGAATGATAGAGACTTCTCTTTCTTTCTTTTCAAGTCAACATAGTTCATTAGTCATTACACCGATTCGAATATCTATTAGTGATCCTTTTAAAATATTATTTATTTTAGGTTTTTCATAAAATTTAATAAAATGAATTATATACGTATTTAAAAAAATTATCTTGATATAATGTGTGCTTGTTTATATTCATTTTTGTTTGTAAATTGATATTGCACTATTTCGTTACTAGTCTAAATAACCAGATGAAAAGGTCCTAGTATCTATATTTCAAAATAAAATACATATATATTAGCTCAAGATATATTCTTTGTAAATGTTTTTCTACACAATATATACTTTGTATATGTCAAGCAAATTTTATTAAATCAGAAAAGTAGAAAAAAATACCAAAACATTGATTCTCAAAGGTTTAATCCCAATAATATTTCAAGAATTTATCTGCTTGGATAAAAAGAGGAACCTAATTTTATATTAAATCTTCGGTGTTTTTCTATTTACCAAAACTATTGGGATTTTATTTGAAACCAAAAGGGTTGCAATAGTCTTTGGCTTCTTAGCTTAAATAATGAGTAAGGGTTTTTTCATTCAATAAAGCGCGCGCTAAATCATTGTTTTAGGTTCCCAAAACAATTCTTGAGCAAAATTACTTTAAGTTAATAGGACACGACATTATTCCTAATAAAGAATTTGCTCTGACATTTTAATGTAGTATCTACTTCATTTTTCTATACACCAATAATATCAAAAGGGACAGCTAATGCGTTAAAAAGTAAACGTTAACATTGAAACATATTCAATAAACCATTTGAAAATAGTGTTACAATGCAATTCAGACGGTCCATATTAATTCAAACGTTTTGCGTATTCACTTAGGACAAAGCAAATATATTATGACCAAGAGCATAAGGAAGTTATAAAACTGTATAATTACAGTTAAGAGGTTATATAGGTCAGTTTTTATTTTTTCGTCTCAAGGCTTTAATTAAGAGTAATGGAGAGAATATATGGACCAACTGCAGCAAAAAATAAAATGTTAATCTCCTCGTAGATCATGAGGGCATTGCAGCAATTAAATTAAAGCTAGTTTTAAAATAATGATCTTGTTTCGCAATATACAGTGAGACATAACCCTTGTTTGCTTACCTTCAAAGATTTTATGATAAGGTTGAAACCTATGTTTTTAGAACATGAAGAAGTTAACAAAACGTGTAATAGCAGGTTTTTTTTTACAATAACAGTTATATTATAATATGTCGCCATTGAAGCAATGGCCTATCATAATCAATAATTTTTATATCTTTATTAAAATTATTGTATCAAATATCTATCTCCTTTTATACTAACGAAGAACCAATTTTTTATCATAAAAAATGTTAAACACTGTTACCTTAACAATCAATATTATTGTTGCAAATACATTAGATACGAAGTTAGATATTTTATTGAGTAACAGAAAAAATATTTCAAAATTTTATGCTAACAGATTTACTGAGACCCTCGGATCTCTTTTAACAAATGAGCATGACCTCTCGATTGTAGTGACAGGAATCAAATATTTGTATATAAAAATGAGTAAACTCTACCACACGGTCATGCTCTTACATGTGTCGGGGCGTGCTCAATAAATTTGCTTTGGCTTTAACAATTGTTAACACAGAGATCTTATCCGAATTGACAAAGATTCTTCTGGCTGCCATCAGTCATACACTCGCTATTTTTAACGCATAACCCCAGCTTTGAAAATGAATTCATCCAAGTGCCTTCTTACATTCTTCATACCATGAATTAATCAATTTCTGACATTTACCATTTCATCGTATAAGATTTGTATGCAAGAAATGATGTATTTTTTTGTATAAGTGTATTATGTTATTTAAGAAATGTAGGCTTTCAACTCACATTTATACAAAATACACTAACATTCACCATTCATCACATTCACCAAAAAAATTACTCACATTTATTTTGAAAATACCACACTCAAATTTATTTGAAAAAAGAATAACACTTATTTTTATAAAAAAATACTACAACTTTGGTATATTAAAGACACCATCTGCTATTTTGGACTAATTGTAGGGTAGAGGGAAGCTAATAGTTCTTAATCTATTTATTAAAACTTTCGCCTTTGATGTTAAAAAAATAATTCATTCCGCAACGAGCACCAATAAAAATAATCAAATTCCCTTATTAGCTGTATATGTAAGAATATACTATACTTTATAAACAAAAAAAGCTTTTTTTTATGCATTCAGACAGATATTTCGTCCAACAGGATTGGAATGAACCTATAAGTAAAGCCACACAATCACGTAATTTATTTATCTCACTTTCTTTATAGGGACTTAATCAAAGATAAATGAGCATTAAAAATCAACTTGCCTTTTTTTCTACAACTCATTCTATTAAGTAATAAGGCATATCTTCTCTAACGATGCTGTGAGTCTTCCATCCTTATAAGATTATTTTCCTTACTATCATTTTTTTGTTGGCTAAAGGTGGAGTTCTTCTCTTTTCCTTTATCATTGAATCTTGATACGCCGTTTGATTATTCGATCCTAATCAAGTTTTTTAAATATAGGAATGGGGGGAGGTTCTTCTCCTTCTAACAAGAGGGTTCAAGGATTCAACCCTTCTTGCGCCATTCATTGCATTCAAAGTAAGAGTAAAAGTTGTTTAAAAATGCAATTAGTTAGAGAGAATAATAATAATAATAATAAAGTAAAGACAGCTCTTTACAATAGATAATAATAATGATCAAAACTCCCACATGTTGCAATGGCAATTACTCAAGCTAGTCACCATAGTTATTTTAAAAAATACCCATAACTAGGTGCAAACATTCATATTATTCATAGGTGTAGTAGGCCTGCAGAGGTACTTCTTCCTAGGAATTGCACCTACGTATTCCTTACCAAGGTCAATTCACATTCGATTTGAGCAAATGACTGATATTGATAATGTATGACGTCATGCGTCCAAACGTAAGCAAACAAACTATGTATTAGGCGCCTGATGACGTTGCACAAAATGCAAAAGACACACCGATGCCATTGAGATATATATATATATAGGGAGCTTGTGCCCTTCAATAACTGAGAAACATCGTCGTTCAGCTGTTGCCTGTGACAAATATGAACAAAGTAATTGTACTACGTCATCGTGAGTTCATCATAGAGATATATGTATTTATTTATTTTGGGCACAATGACGTATTTCTCTGTAGAATCCAATAAGCTATCTATGTCTTTATATCTCTATGACCGATGCAGATTATCTCCTTTTCTCAGCTCCTATCTGTCCCTCTCTCCTTTTCTTATATAAATACGTCATCAGATAGTGCGACAGACGTTTCTTTCTCTTTTCTCAAAAAAACTATGTTTAAATATTTATATACAAATATTTATACGTAGTGTCTTTGATACACGCGAAAAAAAGTTCTCGCCCCATCTCGTGGTGTATTTATATAAGAAAAGGAGAGAGGGACAGAGAGACGGAGAGAGGGACAGAGATTAGCAGAGAGAAGGAGATAGTCTACTACAGATATAGTTAGGGCTACAACAATAATGAATATAGAGTGTGGAAGCAATGTGTAGTCGTGCTGATTATCTGGGTATTTGTGTGTTCTCTATTGCTGGGGAAAGACAGCTACTGAAATACGTAAATTTCATTCTTTTTAATAATATAAGCAGTTATTTTATATGGATATTTTTATATAAGACACTCAACTATAATGTTTATTTACGTATTTGTATTTGCGCAAACTGTTCTGTGAGTTTTTATTTCATTTTCTGTTTTCTTTGTGGTTAGTGTATATATTTACGTTTTTATTGTACAAGGAAATGAAAAACATATAACCGAAAATAAGACACTCAACATTCACATTGACTGCTCATTTCTCTGCTTGAATTTGAACACATTTTATATTAAAATGCTTGCTTTTATTTTTGAATATTTTTTATATATGCCTTGCTTCTCCTCCATACTTAGTATAGGTATATTTTTTTTTCTCAATGACACCCTCTATTAAAATTCACAATGGCGAAGGTTCAATGCCGACTTTGATGGCCCCTTTCCAAAAGCGTTTTGTTAAGTGAGTTTTATCTAAAGGAGAAAGAATTCATGTGCACATGACTAAGGTCATATCTTCTTCATATATAATTTAGATATGGCTGTATGAATGAATGAACGAGTAAATATGGTAAAATGAGGTAAAGGGTTGGAGAATAGTTTATAGCCCTCAGTAGTATTTAGAGGCAAAATATAAGAATTAATTTTAATAATAGTTTCTATTTGCTTAACTTAATTGTAATGCAGATTTAAGTTTATGATGTATCATTTTATTCGCTTTATAACTCAGCTTTTTTATGCTTGAGATGTTAGTTAAAATATTACTAGCGTTAAGGCGTGTTCAACTCTCACCTAAGGCCAACCTCATGGATAAGATCTTAGGTTCGATATACTAATTTTAACGCTAGATTGATTATTTATATCCTGGCTGATACTACAATTCTATCGAACCAATTAGGCAAAAGAAAATATGATTGCCATTTACTATTTAGGTCATCACTTTTTAACAGAAAGTTTGAACTATAATGTTAACTTATGTTTTTACGCAACTGTTGAAGAGAGTTTTATTTTATTATTTATACGTGTATTTTTGTGTTGTGTTTTTGTTTGCATACTAATTTGAATAAAGTTACGTGAGCAAAAATAAAAATATTACAAAACTTCCATTTTTTGATATTTCCTTTCTGAAACCAAAAAACAACCCAAGAAACAACATTGCTTGAAAAAAAATATATATGCAAAAGTTTTACAACGAATAAGACTAGGGCAGAACAATAAAGTAAAATAACTGACCTGTTTGTATTTATTATATTTCACATTGGAATGACAACTTTTTACATCAGGTAATTAAAATAGCAGTAATTTAATAAATTAAAAAGTATTTTTAATCCATATATAAAATGGCATGAAAACATGAGGCTGTTGATTTAAACTAATTTAATGTTTTAAAACAGCACCAAATAACATGTCATGATCAGTTAACAAATCCGATACAATGACTTATTTTCTCCTTTGTAATGGTGATGAGAATAATATATATAATATTTAATAATATTTTATATCATATATGACATTGCATAGACGGTATAGTTCATTGAAATAAACTAAGGCTTATTATCAGCAATCAATAATATGAATCAGTAAAAAACTCTAATGCAATAGACTTTTTTCTCCTGTGTAATAAAAATTTATGTGATTGGTGTGTATTCAATATAATACATATCTATATTTATTATATTCCGATTTCTTAACAACGATAAAAAACATATATCCCAGGTCAATCATTAATGTTTAAAAATACAATTTGAATACGAAAGAATACTTTTTTTTTTTATAAATATATAATAAAGCTTAATAATACTTTTAATACGTTCCCACTAACATCCTTTTCAATACCATATTTTTTTCAAAAAGCATGTACTTATGAAGATGAACGCTTAGATATAAAGTTTAAACACCATTAGCTGGCCCAACGATTTATTGGTCTATCTTATTTCCAAAACATTAACTTCAGGCTGTCTGTATTCTTCCTGAAAGCATAATTAGTATTAGTACACATTTAACACGTCATGTCGGCTATTAAACGATCTATCATGTCTCGTCATTTTATTATTTTAATAAATAAATACCAGGAAAAAAAGAACATGTGAATAAAGAATAGTTCCTTGATTATATGAAACAACATATCTACTGATGATTTACAAGTTAGACCGTGTAATTTAAGTAAGAAATGATAGGAGTTGTGTTCGGTGAAAGAGCTTGAAAATTATAATCAATTTAGAAGTATTTTCATACATAAATGATTTATATCTTAGGAAGGAAGTTTTTTTCTCATCCAATTGGCGTATCTTTATACATCCAATTCGATTCATATTCCACTGATAAATCAATAACTATAAAATCAACTAAAACTAAAATATATAAGTAGGTAATCATATAAGAAAAAAAAACACATTAAAATCATACAATAAATCTAAAACTATGTTGATTTACCCCTTCATTAATTAAATAGAATAAAATGGTTCCTATTAAGGGTTTTTTTTTGTGAAAAAGTAATAGTATCAAAAAAGATGTGTTTCTGTGTCAATCGAATTTGAAAAAAATAATAATTTCTCCTTCTAGTAAAACATACTCTACTTAAGTGTATTTTTTAAGAATTTATTTTTTGATCAGATGAATACTTTAATTTATAGCCAAATATTTATTTAACCAAACCATGTTTTATAAACAGAAGAAAAGTTCTAAAAATTGACTAATATGAAATATTTATAGCAAAATCCCAAAACCCATCTCTATAATAACTTACCGTCAAAACTCTGCATCTTCAATTTTATATGATTTCAATATGATACTTAATATAAAGGGTCATTCAGCTAAATTTGGAACACTTTCAACTGCATCAAAAACAACCAATAGAGCCTCCTAGGAAAGTTTTAAGGCCATAACGAAATAGGTTAAGTGTTTAACTATTCAATTGTTCCGATTTTGGCATGATAAACAATAATAAAGCCATGGAGAAACGTAAACGTGAAACTGTAGTTGAATTAGTGCGCGCGGGACATGGAGCTAAGGCCATCAAGGACATCACCGGTACACCTCCAACACAGTTTATGACGTTGTCAAGGCCTTCAAGGCCTCTGGGGACGTCTCCCGGAAGCTCCATGACAGATCTGGGACCCAAAAAGGACACCGACCTTCTTAGCCGGCTTAAAGCGATCGGTAACGGCCAATTCAGGAACCCCGATGTCAGTCTTGGCCAAAAAGCGCAACGTGAGCAGGGCTACCGTCTCCAGGGCCGTCAAGGAGCTCAGCATCATATCTTACAAGCGCAGCCAGGCCCATTTGTTGACAGGGAAGATTAAGGAGGTCAGATTAAGGAGGTGCAAAAAGGTGTTGAATTCGTTGAAGTAGGGTACCTCTCCACCTCTGAAATTCTTCTTAGACGAGAAATTTTTCACTTAGGACTACTCCAGCAACCGCCAGCACGACAGGCGGTTGGCCAAGACCAAGAAGGAGGTCCCCAAGTCGTTCAGGACGAAAAATCCGGCCTCTGTGATGGTCCTAGGTGTTGTCAGCACTGCCGAGACGTCCTCGTCCACTTTTCAAGACGGGTGAGAAGATCAGCATCGACATGTACCTGGGCGTCCTAAAGGAGGTTGTTAACCCTTGGATGGACGAAAAGGCCTCTGGGGACGTCTACAACGGGAAGTACCTCTTCACCTCTTCTAGCAGGACTCTGCCCCCGCCACAAAGCCAAGAAGACCCAGGAGTGGCTCCAGGCTAACGTGCCTGCTTTCTGGAACCCCCATACATGGCCCTCCAACTCCCCTGACCTGAATTCCATGGACTACTACATATAGGGTGAGTTGGAGAGGTATATCTGCGCCACTTCCCATGCCAATTTAACCTCCATCAAGGCCTCCATTAAGAGGCAGGCCAGCAAGCTCCCAGCCTAGGACGTCTCACCGCATGCAAAGCATTCAGGAGCCGTATTGAGGCTGTCATTGCTGCTGAGGGCGGGCATATTGAATAAATTGTATGTAAGTACCTTAATACATAAATAAATGGCATTAAAACTTGTTTAGGTTGTCTCTTTTATTGATCTTGATTCAGTTGAAAGTTTTCCGGATTTAGCTGAACGCCCCTATATATAAGTCTTTTTTTTTTTAGATATTTGTTATGGTTCTTTATATTTATCATATATATTTCACTAAATTACATACGTTAATGAACTTACCCTTTTTGTAGTTCTATAAGATTGATTTCTTATTTTATTTGTGACTTTTGGCTGTCCTACCTTGAAATAAGAGTTTAGAGATAAAATTTAATGTTTGTACATTTCAAAAAGAAAAAAGTTTTTACAAAACTAAGTTCCAGATGGGAGCTTTTGTTTTTAATATTTCTCTATATGTCTCGGTTTCCGTCATAAAACTCAATATAATGTCAAAAAATGTATTAATTTCCACTGTCCTCATTAGAATCTTAACAATATCATTCTTTTGGGACAGATAATGACTATTTAGAAATAAAAAATCAACAGATTTGCCACTTATATTTCTACAACTGATTAATCAGCCTGAATCAATATTATAGGTATCCAATATATGATACATTAGCTTATTCATTGTTATAAGCCAGCTTACGAGTATACAATATGAATAAAGATATGATCATACAATATGAATAAGATATGAGTATACAATATTAATAAGAATAAATACTACTTAATTTGCAAAAAGATAAATAGAAAAATAAACTTCATTACCAAATACTATAAAATATTCTTTATAAATACAAACTGAAATCTGACAATAAAATTATAATATTAAAAAACTCAAAAAAAGTTTACTAATTTTAGAAATAAACTGATGGAAAGGGGTAATTAAACAATTGAAGCACTTTCTTTTTTATTTATGATACAGAGTAAAACATAGACAAAGTATTTAAAATGGCTGATACAATACATAATTAAAAACTTTAAATTAAAATGCCGCTTTCTTGTTTGTTATTTTAATTAAACCCAACAAAGGAGATAGCAAGACTACCAGTTACGACATGACTTTTTTTCCACCATTAACTGTAGATGATTAATTAATAGCCGTAAAACAATGAAATGCAGCCAACAAAGAAGATAGCATTTCACACTTTCATTAGATGGTTGTTATGAAGGCAAATTATTCGGATGCGATATGAGGCTTTGAACCCCAATATATCCTCCTATCATGGATGAATGGAGGACTTTGGTGAACGGTTAATTGCATTACTATCCCTCATGTTTCATCTTTTATAGATAAAGTATCAAAAACTCTTAAAAAAATGAAAGAAGTATATAATATATATAATGTTTATTTTATAGTTGGAATTAATTTATTATTACTTGAATTTTTATTTTACATTAATTTTCAAAATTTAATTGCTTATTCTTGAGATGAATCTGTTAGCATATGAATAAGCCTTAGGTCATTAAAATTACTCCTTCGAATCAAGAAACATTGAGATGCATTTTCTCCTTCACCACTCAGAAAGAGTCGAACCATCGCCCTCAATATATGTATTTTTAATCATTAATACGGTTTAATATATATTTTTATTATACTTCATATATTCTTATAAATTATGAAACTAATAAAAAGAAAGAACTTTTATAACTATTAATTATATCTAATTAATTTGACACCATTATGAGCAAAATAATTGCGATTTTATAGTTATCCAATGAATCCACTCAACAAACAATCGGTTTTGACCAGGGATGGGCAAACTATTTGACTTACGGCCTAAATATCAGCACGCCATCTATTGATGAAACGCGGTGTTCTATGGACAATATGTAATGAATGATTTATAAAGCTTATTATATTATTTACTAGACAAGCTCGGCGGGCCGGATTAAATTGTCTAACGGGCCGTATACGGCCCGCGGCCTTAGTTTGCCCATGTCTGGGTTAGACTCAAATCCTTTTGAAACTGTTGGATCCTTTCTATCTACACAATTTAATATCTTTTAGGATGGACACCAATGATGGGCATTTATGGTTGTTCTTCTTCTATGTGTCCGCGTTTTACATTCTTCACATAATGGGAAATAATATAATTAACCGTTTAAATCATGTTGGCCACATACCTTTGAATGTATTTGACTTAAAGCTATTTTTTCTTCATTTTTAGTGGGAGGAAGGATGATAACAGAGTGACGTGGTTTAATTAAGGAGGAAGAAGGTTGAGTGATAGCGGAGTTGAAATTCCAAGGATAAGATGATATTAAAGAACCTTAAAAGGTTTTTTAAAGAAATAAAATAGAAGTATGTATAATAGTAGGATTACATTATTAGTTCAGAAAATGACGTTTTCGTCTCATTTGGTTCAATAGAATGTATCCGTGTGAATATGAATTAGCATTGTATTGTGGGGATTGTCTCCTGGGATTTGATCACTCTTATAGAGGCATTATGAATATCTATAATATTTATATTAAATAAGACTATATTCCGTTAAATAGTTATTACTGTGTGATTTTAGAGAAACATATTTATCTACCAAAGGCGGCATATTCAGCAGGAACAAAATAATTTGTTTTATCGAACCAAAATTATTATTTTCAATGTTATAAAACCAAATTGTCCTTCTCCTCCAGAAAGGTCACGAACCTGGACCCTCAACGTCCAACTTCTCCCCAATTTAATGGTTGATCACATAGTATTTAATATAGGAATATTCCTTTGTTCAAAATAATTCTATAGTGGATATAATTTGAAGGAACTCTCAAAAACACATTATAAATGGATTCATTGTAAAGGTAAATATGAAAAACATTAATTTTCAACGTAAAAGACATAAGTCATCACCTGGTGTCAAAATATACAACAACATGGACCTTGTTTTGCCTGGGAGAATATGAATCTTCACTGCCAATAAGGGACTTAAAGGTCAACTCTGTATTCTACAATACAACTGGTGAAACTGAAGACAATTATCATTGAGATTACTGCAGGAAACACAGTGCTGAATCTTAAAATTCCATTTTCTATAACGATTCATGGATTCCTTTAAGAAAATTTAAATACTATCAATTATGTACAGAAGTGAACGCTCATATTATCGTTTTCATGTTCTAAAAGATTAGTGAATATATTTAAGTCGAAATGTTTTTAAACCCCAACTTTTTTAGAACATTGTATTTTCTATTATGATGCAATATTTTATAGGTAAAATGCTTATATATGTCTTGGTTACGTATTGCTTTTGTAAGTAAAAAATACTTTTTATATATGTTGATTAAATGCTTTTAGTTTGAATAATTTAACAGCTTTTCCTTCTTTCTAGAGGACTCTAAGGAAACGCTCTAATATAATTGGAGTACTTTGTTAGCGCTGTTAAGTAGGAAGTTGCACTTTCTTGTAAGTACTACAACTACTCAAGTCATTATCTCTCTTATCAGTATTTTTTTGAAGGAGTGGAGATTCCCATCAATATAGGCTGGCAGGCATGACTGTTGTTGAGTTCCTTAGACACCGGAATTCGCGGATTTTCTTACTGAATGGAGGGTTAAAAAAGGTTAGTTAGTGCCTAATAAATATACCATTTTGTGTTCTCTGGATGAACAAAAAAAAAGATGACCTTCACTGAGGGGCATTCTTCTTCTTCTCCTTTTGTTGATTCTTCCTCCTGTTTCCTCATGGCTGAGCTTAGTATCAATTACAACAAAAAAGTACACACAACATGAAAAACTGACACCTTAGGGACAGAGATGTTATAGCTAGAACTACCAGGCAGGAAGAATTTTGTAGAAAGTGATATATACATATTTTGGTGCATTAATACATCACCTTTTACCATATACCATCATTATTCATATTGTTTTGTGACAAGGTTGACTATCCAAATGGATATCTTTAGATAGCCTACAATTTTTTAGGGGATTCAAGTTTCGTAAATTATTCCTAAAGGTATTTTTTTCTGGTAAAAATACATTAAGTATTCCATATTATTATTAAAAATAACTATGCATATACGGTATCAAATTATTGGCACAATAATTAATTGAATACTTTATGACTTATTTTAATTTAAATGTAGCAAAACACACTAGCAAATAAGGCAAAATGTGTTCTGAGTCAAGCACGTAGATTCTAATCATTTAGGTCGTATCTTTAATTGAAGAAAAGTCAATTTTCGGGAAACCTATGGTGCAAAAGTGTCTATTGATATAAAATTGTATTTTGGCTTTATTAATAAAACACACACATCGCTTAAGTGAAATATTTTAGTTGGGAGACTAACTCTTATTCATTTGTGTAGAGTAGTATTGCTTTGTAATTTAAATACAACATTTCACAAATTTTAGTGCCTATCGTTGACAAAGAAGGCTGCATAATAATTTAATTCGATTTGTTGTTGGATTTAGGTTAGATTTGAGTTTAAGTATAAATAACTAATAGTCATGGTATAGTTCGATATCTTTTAGTGAAAATATTAACTTTATAAAAAATTTTAACTTTTTTTAAACATTCAAAACCTGTACTAAATCACAAACCCCCATCACTACTAAATGTTGCATGTTCTAAATAATGTTAACATTCAATCAATCAACTTACGCATGGGTCATCCGTTTAAATATCATAACAAATAGTATTAAGGTTTGCCGGCTTTGAATAATTAACTTCAACCAGATATTTCTATTCTAAATTAATCAAATGTTCAAACATATTTTTGTTACTTGATCCTACGGTCATGATATTATGATAATAAGCAATGATACATCAAAGTTATAACGATTACAATTTTTCCCATCAACAAAAACGTACAAACTTTAAAAAAGCTTATCGTTTGATTTTAATTAATTTCATGACCATTTTTGGTTAGTCGTATCACTTGTGTTATTTGCATAGTGGAACAATAATAAAGCGAAATATGTGGGTATGAAATTGAAAGCTTTTATTGAAATGCAAATCCCTCGTCCCCTAAAATATTTGATTATTAGTGGGTTGACAACAAGATCAACACAATGCTTTTATTTATAATATTTTGGCTAATTTAGCCAAAAAAACATCACTTTATATGCATTATATATATATATATTTTTTTATTTGCCTATATGGTTCGATAGAATTGCATCCGATAGGATAAATAAGCATTTTAACATTATATTTAGTCTATCGAACCTAGGATCTTATCAATAAGGTAGACCAAAATGACCATCCCCTCCCGGATTCGAACCTGCACCCCCAACATTGAGAGTTGAACACGCCTTAACACGCACGGCTATCGAGCTCCCTTATGCATTATATTATTTTTCATTAAAAATGTATATGATTAATATTTACATATATTCGTAATTTTATTTACAATAATAAGAATATTCCATGCAAAACATAAACGTATTTTTATCCACATATATTTGCGATTTTTGATTTTAAATATTTTTTTCGTTTAATGATTATACTTAATTTTTCAGTCCTATATGAAAATAATATTTTGTGTATATATTTTTTCTTAGTTCATTTTTACTGAATTTACGTAAATACATAAAAACTAAAGCTAATACGTTAAGATAAAACTTAAATGAGCATTTTAGTTTAAAACTTTCGAAATAGAGATGAACTAGTTTTACGTTGAAATAAAACACTTTTTTAGATAATATTTGTTTATTTAAAGCATCTTACAAAAAATATTGATAAAAAGTAATTTTTGAACATTTATTTCAAAAACTAAATATTGTATGGCGGGATATAGATGAGTAATATTGAATCTCCTTCGACAAATACGTCCGTACTTCGGTCTGAAGAGAGGGAATCTTCAACTCCAACCATCCTTATCTCGTATCGATGAAGAGGGCCCCACAACGTAAAATTATTTGCAATTAAGGCATTAAAGTTTGAAATAGCGAAGCTTATGGCTTTGATAAATGAAGATCTGATGTCATTGCTGATACCAAATAAAATAAATGATGTGGAATATTTGTCAGCTGATTCTTTTCCACGACAATTATACTCTTGATGGTGTTTCCTTTGTAAAGCCTAACTGCCTGGCACTCTAAGAAAAAACGTGAAGGATAGAGTTGTATACTCTGTCACATTCCTTGCAGGTCTTAAAGCAACCATCTATTTACATTTACATTTCTTATACAATAAGATGAACCTGTAAACAATGGGTAAATGACTGTCCTCTTCATTTATCTGAGCTAAACTAAGATGTATTTCATTAAAAGGAAATGACTTACTTTCAATGTCTTTTTTAGAAAAGAGAAAGAAACGACTGTCGCTCCATCTGGTGATGACTTTATATAACAAAAGGACGGAAATAGAGGAACAAAAGGAGCAGAGACAGAGAGAAGGAGAGCTGTCCACTACAAACCCTATGCAGTTTTATAACCTTGCCAACTCATTAGGACCTATTTTTTTATTAACATTATGAGAAAACATGTATAATTTGAGTCCAGGAATTTCCGTTGATGCATATAATATAATCATGAGTAATAACGGAAGTCTTTTGCTTTTTTCATATAAAATGAATTTTATGGCATATATATTAAATTAAGCCCTGTGATATAAAGGCGCTCCTCTGACCACAAAGTGGTTCATATGGATATATAGTAGTAGGAAAAAGGTAGTTCTCGCAAATTTACTAATAACATAATTTTTAAGTTGCTAGCACAGTTCTCTTTTTATTTCTACGGTCGATAGTTGGAGAATGGATCCATTTATTGCCATATTTGAACAAACAAAAAAAACATTATTTTTAATTTGTATTAAAGTTATTTAGATATTATTATGTGGAATAGAAGGAGTCCATTTAATGGACTCATCAATGACATGGATCGAAGTCCATGAGAAGATATAACTAGTATTTTGAAGGATGGATTTCTTCGCTCTGCATTGATTTATCTCCTATAGAGTCATAAGTGAAGTGATTCTATATTACATCATGCCAATTGCTTTTGATTGTTTCCTTTGATTTTCTTTGAACCAATCACATTCCAAAAATATTTTTCCTTAGAAGGTATACCTATGACATCATGCTGAAGGTCACACAAGACTCTATGGAGGAATAACGACGACAACAATGACAACATCCAAATCAAGTGCCCTTTGTTTGACCTTTTGAACAGACAAACGTACTGTGTACATATTAAAAGTATAGAGTAATCACACAAAAATGCGGAACAACATTCTTTCAAATATAATATATATTCTGAAAAAGATAAGATACCCTGATTTGCATATTTATAATCCTTTTCTTGTGTATGCTCAATAGACATTTGATTTTTATGGGGTTGTACGACAACCCCATGCCTAAAAAGCGAACCATAACAAACATTTTTCTTTGAATATATTTGCATATTTTCTTTTTTTATATAAGAAAGTGAATGATAGCTCTATGTTTTTGATATAAGACTTGACGATGGAATAAGACATAGGCATACATGTAAATTAGTTTATTGTTCGTTGAGTTAAGTAATTCTAGCTGAGTCAATGGTAGGAGCAGCATTGTATCAACAAATATTTTAAAGCCATGTGATTGGGAAGAAAATGAATACAACGGTTTAGACTATGATATGGCTTTAAAAAATTGAGACGTTTAACTTGTCGGACCGTATTGAAAAACATGGTACGTCCATATTGCCAAGAGAGCTGTCTTTTCACCTGTCTATTATTTTTAATGACGTCACACCGGCAAGCGGGAAGAATAACATTTTCAATGTTATTCTTCTCGCTGAAGTCATCAAATCCATTTCTGCTATAAACTTTTTGAATATGAAGCAAACGTATTTGTAATTCGATATACCTTGTCCATACCTTATTCATAAAGGTATGTACCGAAATAATGATATATATTTTATCCAGTCCAAACTTATATTATTTTGTAACTATATTTATTGACAAAGCAACAGTTGAAAAAATAATTGTAATTATAGTACTCTGTGTAGAAAAAATGAACATATTCTTATTTATTTAGTTACTTACAATTTCATTTCAACGTTAGACAAAACTATGTAAAGCTGAATATATATTTATTAATGAGAAAATTACGCCGAGCTGCAACACAATTGTCTAAATATCATCAATTAACAATTAATTTACATGAATTGACCTTTAAAATCGTTGTAATAAATCAAATATAATTTTTTACACGTCTGAACGCTTAAAGCATGTAAATAAACTTTGGGTCTTTTTGATTCATTGTTACTCATATTTAGATTTGTTGTCCCTATAGTTGAGACATAATATAAAAGTAAATCTGTTGAAGGATGTTTAGTCATAAATGAAGAAACAAGTCCCACATAAATAAATAATATTTGATTGGACGAAAAACTAGCAATAGCTTATTAAAAAATGGATACATTTATTATAAAATAGTCAATCAGTTAAGATATGGTATTCAGTATAATGATTTATGTCTAATTTCTAATCAAACCCTGCATTCCTAATACCACTAATTGATGTTGAGAGAGGATAAATGAAAATAATTCGATTCTTCGTTAGACAAGAAGGAAAACAAGGAAGAGTTCTTCTGTGGTCAAATCGGAAGTGTTTGTATGTATAATTGAAGGGCAGAAAAAATTATGTATTTTATGCATTTATCATTTTTCTCTTTCCTTGAAAGGATATTAAGTGTAGAATTTATTTGTTTATTTAAATTAAATTATTATTATGATGTGATTTTTAGCCTAGTATAGAACCCTGACCTTGTTCAACACATGCTAGGACAAACAGGCCCTTGGATTAACTGCTCAATTAAACTCCATAATATTATTATTTTAGCCTCTCTGTTTTTTTAGCCAAGGAAACTTAGTAATTATGATGTAATGCTGACCCTGTATTTCTAGAAAGAAACAATATATCTTTTAGTGTATATATATATATATATATATATATATATATATATATATATATATATATATATATATATATATATATATATATATCATAAAAACCACTTTACTCAAAATAAGATGTCGAATCAATCCCATTAAAAAAGTAATAACTGACAGTTTTAGATGAAAAAATAAATAGTATAAGATTATAAAAAATAAAGGTATTTCTTTCATATGATTGATTTTGTTTGTATGGATAGAGGATTATGGGACAAAAACAAGTTTATCATCTCAAATAAACAAATAAGCGGTGCGATAGCCGTGCGTGTTAAGGCGTGTTCAACTCTCAATGTTGGGGGCGTAGGTTCGAATCCCGAGTGGGGATGGTCATTTTGGTCTACCTCATTGATAAATACTAGTTTCGATAGACTAATTTTAATGCTATAATGCTTCTTTATATCCTGTCGGATGCAATTCTATCGAATCATATAGGCAAAAAAAACAAAAAAAACAATTTATGTATTTACTAAACAAACTATTGATTGACTTAAAAGTTAAAAACTTGCGAAGAAGATCAGAGATTTTCTGGCACTGAAAAAATATTTTTCATATATATATATATATATATATATATATATATATATATATATATATATATATATATATATATATATATATATATATATATATATATATATATAATATTCCGAAAAAACGAAGGCGCTAGATTTTGCCCTTTTAAAAACAAAGGCCTTGATAGCAAAGAAGCTTGCAAAATATGAACCAATAAGACCGGGAGAGATCAGAGGTATCCTGCTTGGAGCTGCAGGAAGAATACATAGCCTTTTAACTCAAAATCCCATCATTGGACGGTTCATCATTGACATTCGCGGCTGAATTGATAAAATATTAACCGACTCAAATCAAATTTGAGGAAAATAATCAAGAATTTTAAGAAATTTGCTTGATTTACTTGTTTTTAATGTGTTATACAGCATATTCTTTTATAATTGTTAATTCGTTAAAATTATATTGTTTGCTTAAGTTTGATGGTAAATTTTAAACTATAATGATTATTTTTGTATTTTATACGTATTAGCATCGTTTTTATATACCTGTGCTGTATATATGTGAACAGTTTATATATATATATATATATGTATATATGCACATATGTATATAATAATAATAATAATAGAACCAAAAGACTTCAAATTAGGACCCCTCTGCTTTTAGTTATTTATTAAAAAATACTTTAAACATGCTCAAACAATGAAAACATGTATACAAATATCTATAAGAGCAACAGTAATGCCGAGAGGAATCTAGGAGTGCCTTTAACCCGAAAAACTAGTTTATTATTTTTAATAATATCACTGAAAGAACATACACTAACGCTATGTGAATAGCATATTCAACTTTTGAGCTTGACCTCTGAGCATGCAGACCTTCAACTACCATTATTTGATACTAAGAACATTGTGGAACTTGTTTATTGCCTAGGTATACTACATATATCTATATGGAAGCCCAAGTTCCTCCGTCATGCATGTATCATATGTTATGTATCTGTAATGTGTTGGTGATTCACTATGTAAAAGGAAATGCCTTTCATTAAAGGAAGGAGTTGATTACATTTGTATATTAAGTTGTAGGCAGTGCGGCAAAATGAAAATTCCTTGCTTCTTATTGCTTAAGGGTATAACAATTTAATGCCTACAAATAGCCTTGTAATTCCTCAAACTGCATTTAGATGCATGTATTTTTATGTAGTAAAAAAAATGATTGTTCCAATCTTTTTAATGTTTTTTAACAAAAAAAATATATATCTTTAAAAATTGTCATTTGGTTAATCGTTACAATTTCATTTTTAATTATATTTGAGTGCTATTAATAGTGAGCATAAATGTTTTTGCAGTTGGAAAAATAATGTTAAAATACATATTTTCTTTAAATCTCAGAGTATAAAAACAATCTACTTTTAAATCTATAGCTGACCTACTTAATTTATTGACCAATAAATATTGGTCCTGCAATGAATACACAAAAAATATAATATGGTTTCACTAAAATATTCTGTATTTATAAAATATAGGTATTAATGATGTAAGATTATATTTTCTGCTGAAAAAATATATTTTAAAGCAAATTTATAATAGTTTTAGTAATATGATTTATACATGAAATAAATATAGGCAATTTATAGCCTTATTATTTAAATCGATCAATCTTTATTTTGTGTAAATAATTTAGGCAAAATGTTTATGAAGATATAGATTAACCCAAAATTGTCTTTTGGGTTGAGGAAGATAAGTTTCAGGGGAAATATTTAAAAAAAACTTTGTCAATCGTTTACATTTTTACCCACAATATTTATAATGTATTAAGCATTTCTTTACTTGCATTAATTGTATAAAAGGTAAATCATGATATAAAATATTAGCATCCTTTAATGTCAAGAATCTTTAAAACTATATTTTAATACTTGTTAATTAAATAAAAGTTTATTGGTTGTTTAAGTTCGAAGCTAAATTTTATTTTTGCTTTGTGTAAATAATTTAGCAAGAAATATGACGCCGTTCTCTAATAAATAATTTGTTACTCTAAAATCTAGAAATTTGGAAATTACAAAAAAACATTAATATAATATAAATAAAAGCTCTATTATGTTCCCCACAAAGTCTAGAAAATACTCGAATAATAATAAAATATATATCCGTATCGTTCAATAAGAAAAGATCAGTAATATTATAAATGTGCACTATAGCGTTATACCTAATTAGAAAATCGAAATAATCAACTTATCAATTAATTTGATATATGAAACCTATCTCTCCCGGGAGGTGAGTCTTATGTTTCAACATTTTAGGATGACCTTCCAATAGTTAGGCAATAGTCATTCTAAAATTCTATTCAAAAACATGAATAGAGTTATAATTAATAAAAAGTATTTTTGTATTAATTATTTAAAAAAGGAACAAACGTTACAGAAAATCAATTAATCTTCATATCTCCCTAATTCATCATATACTAGAGGCATATATACACTCAGAGAGTGCAAACCTTCGCCGTCACGGGGTTCTTATGAGTCTTCCGAGGCGGATTTTTCACGACTGGGGCGGCGTAGAGGGACGGGGGAGGGATCCCTTCGACGGAAACTCTGAGAGGAAGACGCTCGGCACTCGATTTTACAGCACAGCTACATCTTTTGGCAGAGTAGGCTAACTTGAAATATTATTAGTATTTAGCTCGTTTTGCATCTTAATTCTGCACTCAGAGATGCCAAAATTTAATCACTTGTTCCTTTTGGCATTTCCAACGACTCCACAAAGTTTCATCCGAATCCGTTCCGTAATTTTTGAGTTATCCTGCTGACAAACAAACCAACCAACCAACAACCAAGCCAGAGAAAACAATACCTCCTTCGGCGGAGGTAATTATGCAGTTATTAAAACAAATTATCTCACTTCTTAAAAAAAACATAATCTTGATATATTATGAGCATTACTCACTTCTTAACTTTGATGTATGTGCTTTCATAACCTAAAGGGAATGCCAACATTAAAGGACTATTAATAACTATAATAATAAAACTATTACTAATATATGTATATCGGTATATACAAGAATGCGCTAATCACTAGGGCCAGAGTACAACCGCAAAGACTCTTCAAGAATATTTACAACAACAAACCTATTACTGGCCCCTTAGGCCGTTTGAGTCTTTAGCTTGCCTTATCTGTCTCACAATTTGACGAAGTTGATCGTTAAATAACAGTATTTGCTTCCGCTATAGAAGAATGAAAAGAAGAAGTGGGTATTTCATTCCTCCAAATAAGAACAAATATATATTTATTTATTGCTTCGGGTGTTTCTTTGAACACTACTATTTTTATAGTATATGTATTATATATATATAAATATAATATATATATATACATACATATAAATATATATAACATATATATGGGAATAAAAAGAGTTAGTTCTTGCAAGCTCATTGTTAAAAATATTTCTCTACATTTGCTGACTCTTTTTCTTTTATTTATACGTCTTATAGTTAGACTAATGGTTTATTTTTTTCTCCTTTCAAGTTGTTTACATAAGACATATAAAAATTAATTCTCTAAAGCAAGTCAACTTCAACAAAAAAGAAACATCAATTTCCGGTTACTCAATTTTTGAAAAATATAACTTTTTTTATCTTAGAATAATTTTACGATTTTGCTCTGCATATGAAGGGAGAAAGTGCACTACGTATTTCCACGATGATTTGGAGTCGTTCGTTACTTTAATCGATAAGGCACTGTAGCTCAAGGCTGTGGATATAATTTCTCCTTTTAGTTCTTCTATTAGGACGGGTCCTCCGTCACTCAGTCTTTGAAAGCTTCGATAACTGGAAAGTGTCAATTCCATTGTTAGAGTGTAAGACTGATGATCAGGACCATTGGCCGCAGTACCCCAATTTAGGGGGATTTATTTATTTATTTTAGTATTTTTAATTTTACGTGTTTTTAATGTTATATATATGGGTATGTGTTCATACACAGGAATGATGTGTTTTTATATTTTATATTTATATATTTTATCTAGAACGTGTCAAAAAGCTGATTGATTAAAGTGTACAGACACTGATGATGCATTAGCGTCAGATATGATTAAACGAAATGAACATACATTATCTCTCTGAGTGTGAAATGTAGAATTATATAGGGAGTATGATTAGGTGAATTGGGAGAAATACATTCATGGATTTTTAAGTGACGTGGATTTAGCCATGAAAAGGGACGATTTAATAATTTTTCTCTCTCTTTTTTCGCACCAATCACGTTAGAAAAAGTTCCCTGTTAGTTATCCTTATCAATATGTCTATAAACAATTGACTTATAAAGGATATGGGCAAGGAAAACAATGTCTAACATAATCGATTTCCACACTTTTTATGACTTTTTTTCTTTTAGGCTGTTCTTTTTATTCTTCCGAAATAAATGCTTCTAATGTTTTATTTTTTGGAAGGTTATTTTGTAATATATTCTTTTTTTATTATTCAAAGCTATGCTGTTGTTGGATGTATATATGTAAGTAGGTATGTAAGGGGAACATCTTCATGTCCATAAAGTGCTTTAAGGCCCCAATATCCTATGAAATGGTTACGACCTTTTTGAGAGCAAATAGATTCTTTATTTTCTTTGAATTACCGGAGTTAAAGAAGGGATCTCCATAGAAGTGAGATGGTTCTATGGAGATATTTATGGGATTTTTATTATTTTTCCCTTTACTTTTAGTGTTCTTTGTTAAGGACAATGTCAATTTGTATAGGAAGTTTTGTGTTGTATAGATATGCAGTTTATTGTTTTAGGCATGGACAACTTTGGTCAAGAGGGTCTGTAGTCACTCGTAGATTGTGATGGTTAGAGTGCCACCTCTAATTGAATTGTGTATTCATAAAAACTTATAACAAAAGGTTGTAGGCGTACAATCGTTTTCCAGAGTCGAATAATAATAAAACACTTTACCGGTTTATTTATTATATTTAGGGAATCATATAAGGAATAAAATAAATATATTCCTGTTTAATAATATTCAAAGCTTGAAAAATACATACTTACCAAAATATTGATTTTGTGTCAACTAAATCCAAGACATTTCAAAACCAGTTAAATATTTTTGTGATACGAGCTGAGAGTCATAAAATGGTGGATGCAATAAATTGAAGCAATATTCAGATATCACATCGGCTATGAGAGAAACTATATTTTATTCAGGCATATTTGGGGGGAAAAATAATTCAATTCCGCTATGAGTAGCTATACATTTAACAAATATGTTCCATGAAATATCTATTTCGATTACAAACTCTCTAGCAAAATGGATTTTTTTTCACAGTTAAATGTTACAGAACTTACATAAATACATAAAAACCAAAGCTAATGGATTTACAATTACCAAAAGTCAGAATCAAAGAAAAATTTGTTGAATACTTTTAAACATTAACGATGAAACAAAAACATTGTCCCGCTTAACAAACACTAGTTATAAGTCATATGAACTGCACAGAAAATCGAACGTCATTCTATGAAACTGGAGTACACTGAAATACGTATAGCTTTTATATAAATCAAATGCATTTTGTTATGCAATAGAGGAAACGTTAGCAAACATATAATGTGTTTATAGCTTCAGATCCAATAATCAAAAAGATAGAAACCTTACCTTTAAATGTACTCTCTTTTAATATGTAAGAATATAATTTTCCTTTGTTGAATTAAATATTGTTATGTTTTATTTACTCAGAAACTCATAAGAAATTATTAATTTCCAAAAATATACAAACAAACAGTTTATACCCTATAAAAATAGAACGAGGAATTCTTTTTACATTCCTCAGAAGTTTGATAATGACTTGGTTAAAGGCGGCCCTGTCACATTATGAGGAATGCAGGCATGTTTGATGATGTAGGTGTACATATAGTGTGTTTGAAAAAATATATTTGTTACTCCATCACGATGCAGTCTCATAAAATGTATTCATGGTTTTGTTTTCGTCTTTGTATCTAAAATATAAATTCATACAAAGGGTTGGCATTATCTTCTACATGACTTCACGTGAGTAAAGATACGCATATTCATTATCATAAAAAGGACCCCGCTTCGCAACCTCACACAGAGGTGTTACTCATTTAAAGACCACCGGCAAGCGGAAAGATTTACTTTACAATATATTCTGATGACGTCAAAATATAAATATGATTACCGGCGTTTCATCATCCCTGAAAACAGACAATAAACATTCTTGTATTTTGTATTACTTGTTAAGGTAGTCCACAGAGACTCTTTAGGTGATAGTTGCAATGACATCACTAAGGAAGTGTATTAAAAAATGATAATTGAAATTAATGTCCATCTAACCGATGCAGCACCCATGAGTGGAGAACAGTAACGTCTAATATCCATATTCAGATCTGCTAGCACCAATTCTTTCGATGCATATTGATATGATAGAGTCCGATGCTGTGGTCTGCACAATCCGTGCCACCCATGTACCGATTACAAAACTTGATCAAGAAGAGTTGATCCACAAACACTTTCTTTCACTCCTTGACCGATGAGAGTGAGACATTATTAGGGGTGTTCCATTGCAGCTCTGCGAGGAAAATGATCCCAGTGATGTAATCATCAACGGTTTTTCGGAGTATAAGGGTCCTAACAGAATTCGCAGTGTCTTCGAAAAGTCAAAGAGAGTGGCAATATCCTTGACAAACTTTTGTTTTACTTCATTGCATTTCGAAAAAGGACGAGATTGCTTGTAGTCCCACTTTTCAGGCACCGTTTCTTTAAGTCAAAAGGGTTTATGTTGAATCATATGCTTGCATCGCTGCCTCCCAAAGTGATGTATCATCACCTCGTCAATATCAATGTCGAAAAAACTATTTCCCTTTGAGAACTGAGTTTTGAGAATGTCCATCATTCAGTCGCTGAGTTTGAGGCCCGCGTTTTCTATACAATGTAAAAAGTGCAATATTTCCTCAAAACCATTTCGAGAGTTGGTTCCAATAACGACGGTGCCGTACAAATCTTCATTTGATTTTCAACAATGTCTTAAAAGTGAGTGATTATTCGGTATCTACACGAGATTAAAAGAATTCCAACACCTTACGGAGAGCTGGAAATTAGGGTATTTCATCGCTCCATACTTGATTGTCTCCTGGACCAGGAGTGCATATAAATCATCCAACTTCTTATTTACAGATTTTTTAAAGAGACAATGGTGGCAGTGAGATGTGTGGGTTCGGTGTATTTGATGAGGCGCTGGGTAGCCTTGGTCCACTGGTATCTATCGTATCGTTCTGTAGGACCTTTTTGATTTGAAGATTTGTTTAGATCCCACTTTGTCATCCGTACCCTCATCTTTATCTTCGATGAGATGTACATCATCGATAACTGTAACAATTTGGACCCAAAGCTGCCATCCTGAGAGGTTGCCAATGTTTCTTCCGCCGTCCTCCTTTCCACGATCTTCATTTGACTCTACACTCTAGAGTCAAATAAATATTTTCTTCACCGCCACATCTTCGTCCTCGATTTCATTCAAGCCCAATTAGGATATTCTTAGCAATCTTGATGCAAAATGGACTTCGTCTGTCCATGAATTATATACAAATGAAACAAAGAAACTGTATTTTCATTTATTGCACGGTATGGAAAATTCAAAAATATCAACAATATGTTGATACACAGTTATAGCCGCATGACGGTTAGATGATATAAACAAGGATTGACCATAATCAAATTTGTACTTTTAGTGGCCGATACTTATAATTAAATGCTTTTACCTCATAGCTGTATAAAGCTAAAATGTCGCGTAGATTGAACACTTTAATCACATGAATCTATTATTATAAGTAAAACAAATCTTCCTGTAAATTCATATTCCCTTATCATGACTTTATCTTAATAATCAAGCATTCATATTTGACTGACTTTCATGACATACCACCATTGTCCCAATTCGGTTTCTCTATTCAACTAACTGAACCACTAGGTGGGTGACAAATACTTTACATGAGAAAAGCCAAAGATAAGACACAGTTTGATATATAATCGGCCCCGGCGACGCTTTTGAATTGTGGAAGCAATAACTACTTGAAACTGAACATGTATATCTAGCCTATGGTCGTTAAAGGTTAACATTTTATATAATATTATTCACATATAAAATAATAATGCAAAATCACTAAATTTTATCAACGCTATCTCTTAACAATACAATTATCTTAATTACTAGTGAATAAACATCTGTATTTAACGCTTATGTGGTATAGGGTCAAATTTGACCCGTTTATTTCATTTTTTACCTTGAAATTCTGTGACTTTTCCTATACTTAATGAGTAAAAAAGGATGTACAAAATAGTTACGAACCGTGTGACCAAAGTCGTAAAATCATAGGAGTACTACAAAGCAAATATACTTTGTGGTATAGGTAAAATCATATATGCACTTTGCATACTGCACAAATTGTTTCTTATTATATAATTTTCGCCAAATAAAGAAAACATGTAATGTAGATAGGTATGCTCTGAATACTTTTATTGGTATTTTTCTGTTCGAAAATCTAATTCATATATTGGGAAAATAAATAATAAACAGCTGTACACTTGAATATTGATATTTACAACAAAAGAAATAAAATTTTCAAATTTGAATCTCTATTACACTAAAAGACAATTACAACAATAAAAGGAATTGTACTTGTTGACTAAGCCAAGTTCTTCTTCACTGTGAAAAGGGAAAAACGCAGCCATTTTTGTTATTTATGATGGGTAACAAATGTTTTTTAATTCAAAATATATTTGGTTAAACAAACCAAAGAAACTGCTACATTTTAAAGATTATGTAGAGGTGGGCCAATTTGACCCGTATGACGAACAGTGTGACAAAATCCTAAGGCCACACGATGTTACACACTTAGAATAACATTATTACTCAAAATTTAAACCTGAGTTACTAGATTATACCCCCGCCAAAAAAATATCTATCAAAACAAAAATAAATTATTATTTTGCTCTTTAAACTCCTTGTAAAAATGTAACTTTGAGCTATAACTATAATATTTTTTATGATTTTACGTAAATGACAAAAACAAAACATTTTATGATATGCATAATTCAACCAAAGCAAATCATCTTTTGTTTTATAAGATAAATATTACTATTAAGTAAAAAAATATCAGAAAAGGATTTTCTTTTATCAAATAAATTGAATATCATAGAATAGGCAATCATTATTAGCATCTATATCACTTTTGTGCAAGCAGACAAAACTTCTTCTACAAACACTTTTTTCCTCTTATCATCCCTCCACCGAGCCAAATACATATTTTTCAGTTATAAAAAGTGCATAAATACACAACTCCAATGTTGCACTTTTAAAACAAAAGCCTGGCTAGACATAGAAGCAATTAAATAATTAATGAAAATTGGTTTGCGCCGTGTGAACCACGAGTCCCTATTTGCAAAATTTGTGCTCTCATTAGTGAAAAGTTCAATATTTATGGGTATTTTGAGCATGGCATACAGGGTGGTCTCTACCTTTCATTTAAACAAAGTGCATATTAAGCCTGGTTTCCGGATGAAGTGAGGTTATTTCTAAAATGGGTCAAAAGTGTATTTCTTAATACCTTTATCTAATAATATGTATATCAAGGTGAATCGACTTATATTAGGTACATAGTCGTATATATATATTGTTATATATATAATATATTTCTAACGTAATACTATTATATATAATTACAAATTGCAAAAGTCTATGAACATCATTTATTGCGTTATGGCCCATAATTATGATCATACGTAGGTCAAATAAATTGCAGCTCAAAAAAGTAAATAATTATATTTTATACTTTTATTTACTGCAACTAATTACTTATTACTCGATAAAGCTTTATGAATACAAAATGAATATGGTGTAGAGACTTTGTGTTTAAAAATATGAAATTATTACTACTTGAGCCATACCCCATAATAATAAAAATAATGTGTTTCAAGGCCATCAATTATTTAGAGAAAAATTAATTTTTATTTTTTTTAGATTGAATCAAAACTTATATACATTTATACCGATAATATACATTAGGGGGTATTTGAGAAGACCTAATAAGTATAGAATATCAAAAATTTATCCTCCCGCGAAAGTTTGCGGTCATAAGAAACTAAGTCGTAGAAACAAATGGATTTTGGTTTGACCCCCCCCCCTACCCCCCCACCCCCCCAAATGCCTTCTAAGGTTTCGTTATGAAGCAAAAACTTTTTTGTTATTACCTATTTTGAAAAAAAAAATAGCTTTACAAATTCTAGCTATGATCCAATTTATGGCTTTTTTACTTTTTGCGAATTTTCGCCACATTATTTATCGTGCCCATAAATGAACATAAGTGCTGACGCACCAAACCCATTTTTTAAATACAGCTCCTACTAGGGTTCCGTTAATGTTTCACGAAGGAAAAAGAAAAGCGGGGACCATGTTCATGTTTTTAAGTAATTTTTTAAATACTTTGCTTTTCACATCTTAACTTTCATACAGTAACTCCCTCA